>CM053580.1:589439380-589468590 GCA_028627135.1 Pseudochirops cupreus | reverse complement strand
ATTGGAAGCAGGGGGAGCCCATCATTTAGGGAATGTCTGGCTATGGTATAGGAATGTGACAGAATATTCTTGTGCTGTAAGAGATGCTGAGCAGGGTGGTTTCAGAAAAATCTTGGAGGACTTACATGAACTGATGTAAAGTGAAGTGATCACAACCAGGAGAACAGTTCATACATTAAGGGTCTAGTAAAGACAATCATCTTTGAAAGTCTTAGGAACTGTGATCAACCCAATGACCAATCAGAATGCCAGAGAGCTCATGATGAAACACGCTGCCCCTCTTCGGGGAACACAGATGGATTCGATGCAGACTGAGGTTTCTGGTTTTCAGCATGACCAATCAGAGATTGTTTTGTTTGATCATGTTTTTCTTGCTTTCTCATGGTCAGAGATTGGGCAGACAGGGGTTAATACTTGGGAGGCAGAGAAGGCAGATCTTCTTTTGAAAAAAACATTAGAGAAGAGGAGGAGAAGGAAGAGGAGGAAGAGAGAGAGAGAGAGAGAGAGAGACAGACAGAGACAGAGACAGAGACAGAGAGACAGAGCTAGAGAGAGAGAGAAAGAGACAGAGAGAGAGAGAGATCTCAGCAGGCTGTCACAAACTGCTCCTCCCACCATAGGTTTCATGTGACTCAAACTCATGTGTCTTAGAACTCCTTGTGATTTAAGCAGGTGACTTGTGGTGACAATGGATGGGAAAGATCTTCCCATTTACATTACCACTTCAACTACCTAGAACATAAGAGGTACTTAACTTGTTTATTGAATTGAAATGATTTGATCATGGAGGAAATAAAGAGCCATTAGAGGTTATTGAGCAGAACAGGCTGACACAGGCAGATCTCTGGTTCATGATCCTATCTTGATCTTGAGCTAAGCTGGAGATGGAATGGGAAGGGGTAAGACTTGAGGCTGGTAGACCTGGGAGCATGCTGCTGTCCTAGTCCGGGTATTGTTGGTGGACTTGTGAACTGATCCAGCCATTCTGGAAAGAGAGGTGAAACTATGCCCAAAGGACTATCACACTGCATATATCACTACTTGGTGTATATCTCAAAGACATCAAAGAAAGGGGAAAAGTCCTATTTCTACAAAAATATTTATAGCAGCTCTTTTTCTAGTGGTTAAGAATTTGAAACTGAAGTAATGCCCAACTTTTGGGGAATTGCTAAACAAGCTGTAGTAGGTGATTGTGATGGAACAATATTATAATAAAAGTAATGGCAAGCAGTATAATTTTAGCAAAGCTTGGAAAGACTTACATGAACTGATGCATAGTGAAGTGAGCAGAACCAGAAGAACAATGTACATAGTACCAGCAATGGTGTATCTTAATCAACTGTGAATGACTTAGCTGTTCTCAGGAATACAATGTTGCAAGACCACTTCAAAGGGTTCACATGGAAACATGCTATCCTCTGTCAGAGAAATAACAGATAGTGTCTGAATAGAGGCGGAAACACACGATTTTTAAATTTCTTTCTTTTCTTCCATACTTCCTTCTTTCTTTCATTTTTTTTATGAGACAAAATGACTAATAGGGAACTGTTTTACATGGTTGCACATGTATAAACTATATCAAATCGCTTACTCTCTCAAGGAGGGGAGTGAGGGAGGGATAGAAATTGGAACTCAAAACTTTAAAAAAATGTTTACAATCATTCTACATTGGAAAAAATAAGTTATTATAATAAAAGAAAAACAGTCTATGTGTGAGATGAGGGCCTGAACTGGGAGGTGGGTGCATCAAGGGAGAGCAGGGAAAAGATAATAAATGCCTCTGGACTCATTGAATGCCAGATGCAAGAGAGGCTTTGAAGAGATGCTTATTGGTTCCAAGTGTGGTGAGGGAATAATATACACAGTCACTTGGGTATGGAAATCCATCATACCACTGAAGGAAGGAGGAGGGGAAAGGAACTAGAGAAGGGAGGGCAGATTGGGGGAAGGGTCGATCTGAAGTAGATATCTGAGGAGGGACAGGGTGAAAGGAGAGAGAAGGATAAATAAGGGGGAAATGGGATGGAGGAAATACAGTTAGTCATCATAACTGTGAAAAATGTTTACAGAAAGTTTCTTTGATAAATGCTTCATTTCTCAACTATATCGACAACACAGTCAAATTTATAAGAATACGAATCATTCTCCAAGTGATAAAGGATGTGAACAGGCAATTCTCAGAGGGAGAAATCAAAGCTATCTGTAGTGGCACCAAAAGAATGACCTAAATCACTATTGATTAGAGAAATCCACATCAAAGCAGCTCTGAAGCTTCACTTTCTAGCTACAAACTGCCTTATCTGACAGAAAAGGGAAGTGGCAGATGATGGCAGGACTGTGAAAAATTGGAGCCCTAAAGCATTGTTAGTGGAGTTGTGAACTAATCCAACCATTCTGGAGCTTGATTTGGAACTATGCCAAAGAGCTATAAATCTGTGCACACCCTTTGACCTGACAATGCCACTGCCAGGTCTGTATCCCAAAGAGATTTAAAAAAGAAAAAAAAGGAAAAGCACCTCTATGTATAAAAACCATTTATGGCAGCTTTTTGTGGTGGCAAAGAATTGGAAACAGAGTTCATGCCCATCATTTGAAGAATAGCTGAACAAGTTGTGATAAGTGATAGTTTTTAATATTATTATTCCAATTACATGCAAAGACGATTTTTAATACTCAGCTTTTCAAACATTCCCGGGTGTTAGTGCAGTGGAGAGGGCCGCAGAACTGGAGGGAGCAGGAGCCGAGTTCGAATCGTGTCTCAGACCCTTCTCAGCAAGTCCTTTGAGTTCTCTCCTTCAGTTTTCTTGTCCATCCATCAGAAGTAATAGCACTAACCTCCCCTGGGGCTGCTGTAAGGATCCAACAAGCTTTGCAGACCCTAAAGGTATGTGGCCCTTTGTTACAATTTCTTAGAATTTCTCACGTCTTAGAGCAAAGAATTCTCCATTTCCGCAGATACCAGGGCACCCCTAGCGCCCACTTTGTTCCCAAGGCTTTGCTGCCGCAAACTGGCCACATGCCTATGTTAGTGGACACAGCAGCCAAAGAGAGCCACAGAAGCAGAAGCTAGTCACACGATTGCCACAGTGAGCATAAAAGTATCGCTGAGCAAAAGGCAGTGGGAAAGGCAGGAACTCCCTGAGAGTACAGGAGGTGCGCCCCTAGGACTGTGGGGAAGGGGCCAGCTGGCCCGAGGCAGTTACTGTGTCGAGGCTGTTCCAATAACTCTTTGTCTTTGCACCGGGAGGGTGTGATTCTGGGCTGAGGAGCAGGGGATGGGGCCCATGCAGCCATGACTTTGCTAGAAAAATTAAAGGCGGCGATAGAACCTTTATTATTATTACTATTTAAAGAAAGTATTGAGAGAAGAGTGAGGGGAGAGATGACAGCCAACAGGGAAGGGATCGTTCTGGGCTCTGTGACCCGGGAAAGGGTGAGGGGTGGAAAGCAGGGAGAGGGTCCTACTGTCCTGAAGCCACGCAAAGGATGACAGCTTGGGGGGAAGGGCGGAGATTTTATTTGATTTCCTGTTACAAGGATCCCCTCCTTCTCTCTATCTCAGTCTCTCTCTGTCTCGATCTCTTTTCCCATCTCTGTCTCTCCCCCTCTCTCTGTCTCTATCTGTCTTTATACCTCTCTCTCTCTTCTTCTCTCTGACTCTATCTCTTTGTTGCTCTATCTCGGTCTCCCTCTCTCCATCTGTCCAGATCTCAGCTCTTTCGCCGGCACGGTTTATTGGCCATGCGCCTAAAGTCTCAGGCACAAGGAGGAAGAAAAACAGGCCCGGGGCGGATGTCACACTACGTCTCTAGGAACTAGTCAGTCCGGTCCAGCCCTCTCTCCCTCCCAGCTTTGCATTAGTCTTGCCGGAAGGCGGAGGTCTGCCCCTAAACGTTTTTGGGCGGCGACACTTAGACTTCATCCTCTTACTTCTGAAGTGATCGGATCCCAGCACTTTTCTCAACCATGGGTTTGGAACTTTACCTGAACTTTATCTCCCAGCCCTCCCGCGCGGTCTACCTCTTCGCCAAGGTTAATCGCATCCCCTTCGAACTGAAGACCGTGGATCTGTTCCGGGGTGAGCTCCCAGGACGGGTTGCACCCAATCCCAAATACTCGGCCCCAGACAATCCTTTCCCACAGCCTTAAACAAATCCTGTCCTCATTCACCCTGTGCTCAGCTCCAGTCCGAAGGATCCCAAAGAACCTGAACTCCATCCCCATCCTCATTTCAGCGAAGCCCTTCCTCTTCCCCCTTGCCCCTTCAGACGGAAAGTGGGGGTGGGGGAGACGGGGAGCGGGGGAGGGGTTGCTGTAGATGGGCCCAAGGCTGCTTAGGGAAGAGAGGGCAGCTCCTCCTGCCCTGATTCTATTGTAGAATTGGGCGAGGGGGAAGGGCTGGGGGAGAAGCAGAGAGATCAAAATGACAACAGAGACAAAAGCTCCAGATGGCAGTTGCCCTTCCTGCTCTAACTCCCCGACATTTGGTTGGCCCTTTAGCTGGGCTTTGCAGAAGGCAGAGACGGTTGTCCGGCCAGTCACTGTGACCAGCTTGATGCCGTCTAACGACCGAGAAAAGCCAGGGAGGGAATGGTAGAGGCTGAGGAGGGAGGTGGGCTTGGAAGAGGAGCCTCCTCTAAGTAAAGAAGGATGCTTACGACTTTGGGGGCGGGAGAGGAGGGGAGTCACCTGCCTTCTCCCTCCCTTCCTCCTACTTTCTCTTTTCTTAGGCACAGACCGTACTTTCTCCTCCCTGTCTCACTGGGAACCCTGCTTATTACCGTATTCACCCTCTTTCCCTCTTTCCCTCTAGAAGCCCAGGCCGGACTTCAGATCTTGGGCTTGCTGAGCTCTGTCTGACTCAGTCCGCTTGCACACTGTGGGCCTCTTCTAAGCTGGCCCACGGCCCAAGGCTGCCGGTCCCGGGACAGCCCGGGCCACCTGCGAGACCTCCTGGGTGCTCTGGCAATGCGCTTTCCCCGTCTATAGAAGCTGGATCAAAACACAAAATAAAACAGACAAAAATAATCCCAATCGGAAAGAATACCACCCCCCCCCCCCGTCTCTGAAGTTGTACCCTTGGGGCTTCCTGGAGATGCTGGCACTTAGTAGGTGCTTGCTGACTGGACTTAACAAACGCCCATAAAGCGTCTCCCACCACTACCTCTGATGCTCAGTTTTGGAGCGTTGCCCGGGGACGTGCAGAGGTTCTGTAACTTGTATGGGACGATGTGGCCAGTATGTGTTTGAGGACTGCCTTGAGCATAGAGTCTCCTGACTCCAAGTCCTCTAGCCACAAGGCCAACTAGCTCCCAGTACTGGTGCTGAGATCAGCTGGAACTCTCCAGCTGAAACAAGTGACAAAGGTACCAAGTCCTTCCTCAGCCCCCAGCCTGCAGACTTGCCCCTCAGACAACCTCGGGGGAACAATGGTTCCACTGACTTGCTTTCTTTATCTATCGCTATTGGCCATAGATTTTTTTTTTCTTAAAACATGTGGAAAATAACTCTCTCTTTCCCCTTCTCTGACTCTGTCTCCGTGCTCTTTACTCTATCTTTCTATCCTCTTTTTCTCTCCACCTTCCCCTCCCTCTCCTGTCTTCCCCTCTCTCTCTCTTTCCTGCCTTTTTCTCTTTCCTTTCCAGCTTGCCTACATAATAGCTAATATGTAGCCACCAATCTTTGCAAGGGAAACAACCCTTATTTCATTTTGGCATCATTAAATCCCATGACCACGTGAAACAGCTTGCCTTTGTTGTCCTAAGAGTTGTTCTTTTGAAAAAAAGCAGTTAAGTAGTCTAAAGTTAATTGGATTACGTGGGAAAATCAAAACTCTCCCATCTGGCTAACCTAGTGGGGGAAAGACTACGAGGGAGGAACAGGAAGCTAAGGGATTGAAAGGCAAACTGGTGCGAGAAAAGTGGACTGGAAGAGGAAGTGCTGCTGACTTGGTGTTCCTCCTTCATTCTCAAAGAGGACCAAGGAAAGGGTGGAGCAGGAGACTGAGGGCTGCCCTGGACACTGGCTGGCCTCTAGAGCCTGCTACTTGACTCAGTCTCCTCTTTCGTGTTAATACCTCAAACTCCAGGGTCTTCCAAGGGTGGAGCCACCTGAGTCATGAGCTATATCTGACCACTCATTGTCCAGATGGCTCTGGAGGAGAAAGTGAGGCTGGTGACTTTGCACAGCCCTGCCTCACTATACTCCAATTCACTTGCAGTCATGGCATCATCTTCCTGGTGTCATGGTCCTCTTTGAGAATGAAGAACAGGACACATCCTGGGGTCATATTCGTTTATTTTCCATTAATTAATACAATGTGCACACACATATTTTTAACCAACTAAGGTCAGAGTCCTCAGTCTACTTCTTTAAATATTATGAATTAAACTAGTGAAAGTCACCTTTTCCAATTGTAGTAACAAACATTTCTCTATGCTAAATCACTTAGGCTCTCAGGATTTAGTCAATCCTGGGCAGCTGGGTAGGATAGAGTATTGGCCTTGGACTACAGGGAAGAACTGAGTTCAACTTCTGTCTTAGTTACTAGTTTAGTGACCTTGGGAAAGCCATTTCACCCTTACCAGGCTCAGTTTCCTCCTTCAAAAAAAAGTGGGAATAATAATAGTACCAGCCTTACAGAGTTGTGAGGATAAATAAGTTAATGGATTCAAAGCATTTTGCAAACCTTCTAAGTGTTATGTAGATGCTAAGGGACACAAAGAAAGGGAAAAGACAGTCCCTGCCCTCAAGGAGCTCATAATGTCATGGGAAAGAAAATACATTAAAAAAAAAAGCTGCCAAGGGAAGGAGGGCACCTGGTGTGAAGGCCTGATGAAGGCTAGAGGAGGGTGTAGCTTGGTGTGCAATGATGTGATTTCTGCCCTGAGTGCCCTCCTTAAATAGAAGACCTCCACTAGCCAAGCAGAGGGAGGAAGAGGTCCCAGGGGTGAACATGCTGAGGAGGTGTAAGTATCAGGCTCCATGATATCTTTCAAGAGGAGGAGATTCTGGGAGAGGATGATGAACTCCCAAGGACTGTACCAGACAGGAGGTGTAGTCATCTAACATGCGAATTCTTCCTCCCAGCTACGTAGCACCTGGAAATATGGCACTTTGTGCTATGGAAGTCTTCATCAAAATCGCTGATAAAAGTGTTGGCTGGTCAAGGGCACCTCAGTAGAGAACATTTTCCAAGCACCCTTGTTACTGCCATTGGGATCTGACCATTCAGCCAGTCTGAATCTGCCATGATGTTTGCCTCTGGTCAACGCACCTCCAGCTAGCCCAGATATTTCCAAAACTATTTGGCCTACAGCCCCCTTTTAAAAAAATACTCTAAGGCCCCACCCTCCTGGAATTCTACTTTCTCTTTAACATTTACTTCTACTTACACTTCAACAATTTTTAAATAATTTTTGTAATTTCAAAAAATATATATTTTGAAATAAGGCATCTTAAATTTAATAATTTCCTATAAATTTGTGTTTTTTGCACATTTAAACATTGATGATGCACTATTGAATCATGTAACCATATAGGATAGTATTGTAAACAAATCATTACATGTACATATTCCTGTCTATGGAGACTGGGCTTACTGACAGTGTGCTACAGGCTTGCTTGCCAATACTTGCTTGTTAAGACCTGTTAGCAGACTTGAGCACTGATCTGTTGTAACTTGCATTTTGGTGCTCATTTTTAAAATTACGTATTTACTATGACTTCAACTCTGTTACACAACAGAAGACACATGCACAAATGCTTTTTTCAAAATGTTCTCATCTTATTTCTTTGTGCTTCTACTGGCCCATTACTTTTATTCAATCCCCTCACCATTGCACCCAAGGTTACTACCACCCCACTGGGCTGTTCCAGCACTCCCCAGGGGGAAGAATTGCCCATTTTGGGAACCTGTTCTGGCCTTCCTCTATCCATTTTTGACACTCAGATAAAATGCAGCACTTTGTCAGATAACTTGCTATTCCCTATATACAGTAGGGCTACTACATTCTCCCGTCTACCAGTGTAATGACTTCATTCTTCAGAAAGTTTGAGTGACCTCTCATCCATCTCTCTAGACATCTCCAACATTTCCATTTCACATGGAATTGTCTCTTTACAGCTTCAGAGATTAATTTCATTGCTGAGAGCTACCCATTGGTTTGAGGGTAACTTTCATTACAGATTATTGGTCCATGAGATGTGACCTAAACTCTCATTGAACACTTAGGGAGCTGTTCTTCAGAAATTCAGGGGCCATGGGAGACCATGCCAACTTGGCATTGTTTTATCACAAACTCTAGGGAAACTAGGTATCTGAGGCATAGAGTTCTGGGCCTGGAGTCAGGAAAACTCATCTTCTGAGTTCAAAACTGGCTTCAGACACTCACTAGCCATGTGACCCTGAGGAGGTCACTTCACCATGTTGGCCTCAGTTTTCTCACCTATAAAATGGTCTGAATGAAAGGAAAGAGCAAACCCCTCCAGTACCTGTGCCAAGAAAACCTCAAATTATGTCACAGTGAGTCAGACAAGGCAGATGATTGACCAACAACAAAGTCACAAGCTCATGTGGAATGGCCAGTTGCCCCCAAGGGTTCCTTCATTCCACTTTAGCCACTCTTTTGGTCAGAATCAGGCACAGAACAGGAGTCCCCCTTGTTGCTCTTTCATCTGCTTGATCTCTGCTGAAAGGATGGATTAGGAGCAGGCAGACAAGAAGAGCGCTTCAGGGCTGTGCCATGTGTAGTTCTCCTTACCTTGACCTTGACTTTGACCTCTATCTGACCAAGTTCATGACCTTGGTCTTGTGCTTACTTCCTTGGACAAGGCCTTTCACTAGGAGTGAGGAGTCACAACGTGTGAGTTAAAGTGTGAAAGCCTTAATGAACCCACTAACACATTCTGGCCAACTGCCCCACACTGAGTACCTGGGAAACCAGTGTCTCAGACCCCTTCAAGGCTGTCCAAGCACCTCGAAGCTGTGGCCAACTTCCTGAGAGCTACAGCTTAGTGGGGAGGGGTGAGGGCCCTTTTTGCCTCATTTGACCCATCTGCTCTCCCTTTAGGGCAGCACCTGACTGATGATTTTGCCAAAGTGAACAGCCTGAAGAGGGTGCCAGCCATGAAAGATGGAGATTTCACCTTGGCAGAAAGGTATTTTTCCTGGTCCTAGGACCAGCTCCCCTACTGCCCTCATGCCCTCACACACCCATACCCTCAATTTCTTCCGAAATTTTCTTTCACTTGTTGTCTTTGAAAGACTTTTGGAGTGAAATGAAAGGTTGCTATTTTTATAAAGTCTAGCCAAGGTGGAGAAGTTAGTACAGGGGTAACAGGGAGAGGAGAGAGAGGTAGACAGAGGGATAGACAGAGAGGGAGAAGGGAAGGAGAGAGGCAGTGAAAGAGAGATAATGGGGTCTTCTGGCTGTGAACGGTTTCATAGACAGGATTCAGCCAACATTGGGCCTAAACATATGGACTATTGCATCTAACCTTGCCTATGTAATCTCAACTTTCTTGGAAACCAGAAAGATGTCGAAGGGCATAAGAAGAAAGAGAGAGAGAGAGAGAGCTATGTGGTGGATAGAACTTGGGAGTGGAGAAGAGGGGAGCTTTGTGCCCTTGCTTCTAGTCCTGCTTTTGTCTCTAAATTTCCAGGAAAAATTGTCCAGGTATCTTTTTTCTTCATTTTTGTTTCTTTTTTTCCTCCTGACATAGTTCAAGAACATTTTCTTGGGTGCTCCCACAGGCCCTTTTGACACAGATAGTGACTGAAAGTCAAGGGCCAGGGTGCTGGTCTTGGGGGGAGATCATACAGTCTAATGTCTTCCACCCAGAATCCCCAGCTAACCCATTCTTACCCACATACAGACAGAGACACACACAGACACACAAACAGAAGCACATGCATAGCTTCCTGGAAAGAATTGCCCAAGAATAGCTGGATGAGATGGCCAAAGGAAAACCTTTTATCTTTGAAGGAAGGAATTTATTTCTGGAAATACATTAGGATACTGCCCTGATAAACCTAATGTGCCCTGAGAAGGCCCAAGGGAGAAAATTCTCAGAAGGGGCCAGTGGGAGGGATTTGACCAAGGTTGTCCTTCCTCACCACTCAGTTCTGCCATCCTACGCTACCTGAGTCAGAAATACAACACCCCAGCTCACTGGTATCCTCCAGACCTGCAGGCCCGGGCACGGGTTGAAGAATACCTGTCCTGGCATGGGGACTCCATTCGGGGCATTTTTGGCTCAATGCTGTGGATGCAGGTAAGACAATGGGCCTCGGCTGAGGATGAGGGGTTAGGGAGTCCTTACAATCTGGCCTGACCTTTAGCCTTACTCAAAGTCCCTAAAGTCTTCAGGTGTGGAGATGAACACAGATGGACTTGAGGAGGTGACCTTTTGTGCACAGCTGAGACTGAACCCTCCTACCCCTCCCTGATAGGTGCTGGGCCCTGTCATTGATGTCCACACCCCCAAGGAGAAAGTCGACAGGAACATAGCATCCATGAGGCAATCCCTACAACATCTGGAGCAGAAGTTCCTGCAGGACAAGCCCTTCCTCACTGGTGAAGAGATCTCCTTTGCTGATCTGATGGCACTGGAGGAGCTGATGCAGGTGTGGGGACAGACTTGGCCCTGGTGACCAAGAAAACCAATAGAGTGTGTGAGGCACCTATGAGAGTCATAGAAGAGTATGATGAGATAAAGGAATTTCTAAGTTCCTGTGTATGGAAGTAGAAGATTTGTGGGTGATGACCAGGTGAAGGGTCTGTGTGTAGCTGAGGTGCACTGGTACAAGTCATGGAAAATGGGTAGATGGAGAGCTTGGGAAGTCTTGAGTGTTTCAAGGAGAATAAATATGTAGGTTAAAGTGCCCTAGGATGAGGGCATGAGCTGAGATGTGAGGAGAGAGGAAGCCTCCACCCTCAAGGACTCAGAGTTTTACTGGAACATGCAATGTGGATGCAGATAAGGAATAAATTCAAAGTCCCTTGAGGAAGGACAGAGTGCTAAGCACTGGGAGAAGGAGGTGCCTGAGCTCACACTTAGAGGGGAGCTGGGGCTTCCAGAGGTGGGGCTGGAGGCCAGGTGGTAAACATGGAAAGGACTCCAGACATGGGAGAGTTTGTGTGTTTAGGTGTGGAGAGTGGAGAAGGGCTGCCAAGTTCAGAGACCAGCTCAGTGGCCAGTGTGTCTGGGACACAGACTCCATGAAAGGGAATGATGTGAAACCAGACTGTAAAGACCAGGATGACAGGTCTTCAAGTCTAGTCTATTTCCATTGTCTTTGGGCAAGGCAATAGGGAACCTCTGAAGAATGTTGAGCCAGAGAGTGCCACAAGTAGGGTTAACCTGTATTTTAGGAAGATGCTTTGGGAGTTGTAAGGCAGATGAATTAGGAAGAGGTGAATTAGGCACCTCTTTTCTAAGCCAGAGATGATGAGTCCCTAGTTTCCCTAGGAAATGAATGTAACATTTTTGGGGATGTTGGAATTAAGGATTCTTGACAACTGACTGGCTAGGAGCAGTTCTGGAGGAGATGTCAAGGAAGAAGGGTAGCCTTGGTCAATCCCCCCTGGTGGCCCCTTACCAGGATTCTCTCCCTTGTGCCTTCTCAGGGCACATTGGGCTTATCAGGGAAGGAAGTTTGTGAATTAGGATGATTAGAAGGAAGGGGGAACATAAACCGGAAAGTTTGGATGGAAGGGGTGGGGTTAGTGAGGACGTTTCCAACTCCCCAGTGGTTAGCATCCTACCCCTTCTTCAAAGGGAGTTACTTGGGGAGTTTGAGGAATGCTGAATTTGAAGTGTTTTCCTGCAGCCCGTCTATGCTGGTTTTGATGTCTTTGAGGGCCGACCCAAGCTAGCAGCTTGGCGTGGGTGTGTGGAGGCCATCTTGGGGGAAAAGCTATGCCAAGAGACCCGGGAAGCCATCTGTAAACTTTGTGCAGAACCCAAGTCCATGAAGAACATTCCGCTGGCCACGCAGGAGAGGATGAAGTTACGTCTTTCAAGAATCCCCTGATATAAGGTGAGATGGAGGGCTGTGTGATGAGGGAACTAGGCTCAAATTGAGGGGAAAGTCTTCCACATGTGAAGAGAAGAGGAAGAGAAGGAAGGGTTTCTGGCACCTTGCTTGTTTCCTAGAAATGTAATCTGTGTCTCCAGTGACAGCCTCATAAACCTGGCTCAATAAACATCGGAGTTCTCTGACTGCTTCTTGGTTTAGGGCCTGAGCTTGGCTTCACTTCCTCTCACATCCCCTTCTCCTGCCCATTGAAGCCCAGCCAGCTCCTCTGTGGTCTCTCTCTCCTGGTTTTCCCAATCTGTTGCACCTGGGAACCCTTTAAGGACAGAGCCTACAGCTTCTACTTCCTTAGACAGCCTCAGACATTTCAAGAAGCTGATGGGCAGATGGAAGAACCAGGGCCCAGCCCCTCCCCCGTCAGGGAGAACTAAAGTGAATAAGGTCCTGATAAACAGGATCTGCTTCTCTTTTAGTTTTCTCCCTAGCTCAGAATCCTTAAGAAGGAATGAGCCCCAGGGATGAAATGCACAGTGCAGACAGATGCATCCATGGCTTTCACCTCTATCTTCATCAATTCATGGCCAGCATCCACTCGCTTTCCTGCCTGCATTTGTGCAGACTTGCACACATCTGGATACCTTAAATAATTCTCCCCTTATAGACAGTAACAAATTCCAATCCACACAGAGGGAGAGATCAGTGAATCAACCAGCAATGCTTTAGGAAAAAGATCTCAGTTGTCTGGAATCTTCAGCCTGGATCTGGGAATTTATAGGTGTTCAAGAAACAAATGTAAAATCATGTGAAAAAAATAAAATCCAAGAAATAACTTGTCTTGTTGGCAATTCAAGGAGAAAGGGTCCTAGGACGTTAAATGCATTAAGAGCTCCAAAGGGCTCACCAGTGACTGAGACAGACCTGGAGGAGTGGGGAGGGGGCTGGCCAAAAGACCCCAGAGCCCATCTGGTCTAATGGGAGCCAAACTGGAATACTCTTTCTGCCATCATCCAGTTTCAAATTCTCGATGACAAGTAGTGGGGGACTCATTCCCTTTGGACTCATCCTATACAGAGTTTCAGATAACTCTTAAGAGCCAGGTGGTTTTTCATTATGTTGATCCAAATTCTGACTCTTTGTAGCATCTCTCCCATTGTTCCTTACTCTGCCCTGTCAGGCCAAAAAGAACACATTTAGTTTCTCTCCCACATGACAGACTCTCACATATCTGAAGATGGATTATTCAAGAATAATTCAACATTACTTGCACATACAATGAGCTGGAGCCAGTGGGCATGGCAGACTCCAATTCCATTCTGATCCAGCCAAGGGCCATGTTCCCACATTCTCCCAGACATTTCCAAACAATGCTGTCTCTGATCCTGTCATCTACCTTCCTGTTCCTCATTGCAGATCCTGGACCCTGGTCCTGGGACCCCAGACTCTGACAGATGAACTCTCTCCAGCGCTCCATTCCACTTCCCAACTCTATGCCCCTGTGCTCCACCCCCTCCTCATGGCCCAGCCCCCCTTTATGTTGTCTCCTCCCCCCTTAGGATGTAAGCTCTTTGATGGCTGGGACTGTCTTGTTGGCTTGTTGTACTCCAAGCCTTGAGCATAGTGCCTAATGTATAGCAAGAATTGAGTAAATGTTTATAAATTCACTTGTTTATTCATCTGCTCATTAATTCCTGCCTCTCTTTGTAGTTTGTAGAAATGCACAGTCTCATTGATTAGTCAATCAGCTCTCAGTCTCAATTCCAGCTCATGAAGCAAACCAGAGACACATCTTTCCCATTAGCCTTTTTCATTCTCTGCCCATCACATCAACTGGTCTCAGAGACCTGAATACACAGCCATGTCCCAGGCTTCACAGTTTGCTCTTAACTCATCTGTAAGGTGAGGAGAGTAGCAACACCCAGGGCTGTTGGAAGGCTCACTAATAATAGCCAATAGCAACTAACACTCATGGGGTGAGCACTAAGTTCCAGGCATTGCTCAGCCTGTTATAATTATTATCTCTTTTGTCCTCAACAACAACACTGTGAAGTAGCTCCTCTTATTATCTGTATTTAATGGTTTAGGAACTTGATGTAAAGTGACTTCCCAGGATCACTCAGCCAGTAAGTGTCTGAGGCTGGATTTTAAATTGGGTTTTCCTCACTCCAGACCCAGTGCTCTTGCGATAATGATTGGGTTCTGGAAGAGTATACACAGTCCTTCCAGGAACAATGCCAGAGTTGATTTGATGATGGTTCTAGAGCCAGGGGGAGGGCAGTGCCTCGAAGAAAGTCAGATGTTGAGAAGATGGCCAAGGGTTAGGATGTGACTTCCTTTCAATAGTGGACCAAGTGAGGCAGTCACCAAACAGAGCAGCACAGGTGCCCGAGTTCTAGAGAAAAAGTGCAACGATCCCTAAGTGTCAGTGAAGGGGAAGAAGTGTTCCCACCGCTGGTCACTAGCAGAGTGGCAGGTCTGAGGACCATGCTACACTTGGGGTAACACCTCTGGACTAATTCTCCAACTCCAAAGCATGTTGTAAGGCTTGGTCCCAGGAGGCAGTTGACTGTTTCTCTCCTCATTGTTTTTTGGGGGTAACTTTAAGGGACTGGGCTCTTTATATTTTTGCTTATGAGACCCCACTATTGTGCTAGTCAAACTTCCACTAACTTTTGGAAAAGGATTTACTACAGTGGTATATTAAGAATACTGAATTCCACCCCCAAACCCCAACAGTCTGCCATCCTCTACCACAAGTACACACAGCAGCTTGGGATGGTTCTAACTGCTGCATCAGTGATGGTGAAATGTATGTGTGGATAGCACACAGAGGAAAAGGCTAACTCATAGCTTCCGGTTATTAAAAGTCTTCTCTTAAAACCATAAGGAACATCTCGATGGTGCCATGGACAGAGCACCAGGCGGAGAGTCAGCAAGACTCATTTTCATGATTTCACATTAGCTGTGACCCTGGCCAAGTTCCAAAACCCTCTTTGTCTCAGTTTCCTCATGTGTAAACTGTGCTGGAAATGGAAATGGCAAAATGAGAAGAGATGGCAAACGACTCCAATGTCTTTGCCATGAAAACTCCAAATGAGGTCCTGAAGAGTCAGACACAAGTGAACAGTAACATAAGATCATACCAGTGTTTTTCTCTTGCAAGAGGAAATCACATTGTTGCACATTTTTCCTGTATCAAGTGGCTCTCTTTGTGTATCTCTCTGTGTCAGTGTTACTTCTTACTGTTTCTTTATGGACATGTTGTCCGCTACTTGCCTGATATTTCTAATAGTATAATTAATGAGAGAGGGAATGTGATGCTCCCTCAGGGTCATTGGTCTCCACTTTTGCCTCCTGGCATGGGCAACTCTGTGCCCTTCCAGTGCAAACCTTTCCTGCTCCTGGAATCCCTCACTGCCTGACTGCTTGGCAGATGGACTAACTTCTGAAATTCGTCCCACTATTTAAATCCCCCAAAGGTTCAGGCAGCCCCTTTGGTCAGCCAATCAGCAACTGCCTTATTGATCCAAACTGATCTCAGAGCATGAAGCATCTTAGTTAAACATTCAAAGCTTCCCACCCCTTTCTATTTATTGAGGTCAGGGGTGCAATGACTCCCTTACATATGGGTGGATAGAAAAAATTGGGAATGTCAGTGAATAAGGATGTTTGAGAGCATTGGGGATGGGGTGGGGGCAGCAAGGACACAGTCATGTTTGAGTGTATGAAGGGTTGTCATCTAGAAAAGGGAGTAGGCTTGTTCTTTTTTCAAGAAATCAGAACAAGAAACAATGGGGAGTGGGAGGTAGGAGGGGGGATAAGGGAGTTGTGAAGGGTCAGATTTTTGCGTCAATCTAGAGGAAAACCAGCTGATAATCAGTGGAATGGGTGGCCTCCGGGCCACAGGAGCGTCCAGTACCAGGAGCCCAAAAGCTGGAAGGCCACTGAGAAGGCTCTTATGAAGAGGATTTCTGGCCAGCTCTGGGTTGCACTTGAAGGCTTCTGGGCTTCCTTTTGTCCCCATATTCTCTGAGCATTGGGCTCAGAGTTAGGGGGTGCCACAGTGAAAAGAAGATCAACTTGGCTGTTATGGGCAAGGGCCTGAAAGGGGAAGGTGTGCAAGGACTGGCAGGTGAGAGACAGGTGTGAAGAGATGGGAATCCCATTAGGAGTGTGACTGTGAGAGACCAGAAGGAGCAGCTTTAACCTCTTACCTCCTTGGTGGTAGACTGGCCCGAATGGGGGTCAGATGGGGCTACTGAACTGTTCATAACCTTTGACCCAGCAATACTCATCCTACAGGTCTATTCCCCAAAGTGATAACATAAAGAGAAAAAGGATTCCCATGTACAAAAGTGTTTATGGCAGCTCTTTTGGTGCTAACAAAGTATTGGAAACAGGGGGAGCCCATCATTTAGGGAATGTGTGGCTATGGTATATGAATGTGACAGAATATTCTTGTGCTATAAGAGATGCTGAGCAGGGTGGTTTCAGAAAAATCTTCGCGGACTTAGATGAACTTATGTAAAGTGAAGCCAGCACAACCAGGAGAACAGTTCATACATTAAGGGTCTAGTAAAGACAATCACCTTTGAAAGTCTTAGGAACTCTGATCAACCCAATGACCAATCAGAATTCCAGGGAGCTCAAGATGAAACACGCTGCCCCTCTGCGGGTAACACAGATGGATTCAATGCAGACTGAGGTTTCTGGTTTTCAGCATGACCAATGAGAGATTGTTTTGTTTGACCATGCTTTTCTTGCTTTCTCATGGTCAGCGATTGGGGGGGAGGAGTGTTATTACTTGAGAGGCAGAGAAGGCAGATCTTCTTTTGAAAAAAACATTAGAGAGGAGGAGGAGGAGCGGAGGGGAGGAGGAGACAGAGACAGAAAGACAGAGAGAGACTTCTGCAGACTGTCCCAAACTGCATCTTGGGGACACCGCGAATGGTGCTCCTGGCCGGGCTCAGGGGGCAGTTCTTGCCGGCAGACGCTCACCTAGTCTAAGGCTGCAGGGTGTGTCTGGAAGCTTCCTATTTTAGCTAATTATTCTTACCACGTATTAAGCACCGTTACTTTTAACTGGCTGAAGGATTAAAGGGCTTTTCAAACTGGGCTCGATCTCGGATTTCCGACTCTTCTCTGGCGCTCGCCGGGTGCTCCGACGCTCTCAAGGTTGAGGATGGACAGCTCCAGTCCCCTAGTGCCCAGCCCTCGGTCCGGAGCTCCACCACCTCGCATTGTGCCGGCGCAGCTCGGCTGTCTACATCTTCGCTGAGATCGTTGCACCGCCTCTCCTCCCCCCCCTCCCCCCCTCCCCCCGCCCTTCCCGCGGAGGTACAGCTCCGGAGCTGCTGAGGGGGCAGTGCCTGGCCTTCGAGTTCCAGCTCTGCTCTGCTTTGCTCCCCCACCTCTCTGCTATGCCGGCCCTGGGCGCCTGGTTTCCAGCTGCGGGAAAAAGTCCAACAGAAACCCCAGCCTGGGCCCCACCTCCGGGCCCAGAGGCCCTACTCCATCCTCCCGCACCCTCCTCCAGTCCTCCACTCCCCCCACCATAAGCTCCAGCCCTTCTCCCCTCCCATTCCTTTTGAGCTGTCTGATCAGGGGAGCAGGTCGCTGTCGGATACAGCAGGTCGCTGTACGGGGAGGGGATTTGACTTCGGAGGAGAGATGCCAGTAGCGGAGGGACCCCAAAGGCGTCCGAAGGAGGGAGAAGAGCGACCGTAGACTTGGAGCCCAGATCTTGTCCAGGACCTTCCCAATTACAGCGTACATCTCGGGAATTTCCCGAGTGGGCTGTGAGCCCCACCAGCTCAGGAGCCCTGAGCCTCCTCTTTGCGTAGCCGGAGACTGTGGTATGAGCTCCCTGTGCTGTGGGCACCACACACCGCCCCGACACCCTCACACACACACACACACACACACACCTTGGGCCGGGGGGCTCCTCCGCAGTGTGGTGCTGGCTCTGGAAGGGAACTCGGGGTTCCAAGAGGCCGAAGTGGGAAGAATGCACAGTGGAGGTAAGGGCCCATCTTGTCTCTATTTCAGCCTCTAAGAAAGATGGGAGATCTCTGAGGCCAAGCCGGGCTTTCCAACCTCTCTTCTCCCCTAGAAAGGTTGTGCATTGGGATTCCTCAAGTTTCAGATGGCCCTGATTTCTTCCTGACTTCTGGCACTGGCACGGTGTTTTTCCCTGTCCTGGCTTCTCCTCCTTGGCCAGGGCTCTCCAAGCTGTCAGTTTTGCTCCCAGCTGAGAGGATATCCCATAGTAGCCCCTTTGATCTGTGGCCAATGCAGGAGCCAGGTGTCCCAGCCCTGTCTTCCATGGTCCCTTCCAGTCACAATGTAGGGCCTCCTCCAGCCCAGGGCTCTTTCCTATCTATGCAGAGACTGCCTAAAAGAAAACTAAGGCCCTTATCTATGCAGGGGCCTGGGGAGACGAGATGTAACAGGACGCTACTGCCCCATGGAGAAGGTTCTCTCAGGCACAGTTGTATTCGAGAGTCCGCCAGGTCTCCCCCTCCTCCTCCTCCTCCTCCTCCTTCCCCTCTCCGTCCTCCCCCTCTTCCCCCTTCTTCTCCTTCCCCTCCCCTCTTTCTCCTCCCCCTCCCCTCTTTCTCTTCCCCCTTCCCCTCCTCCTCTTCCTCCTCCTTCTCCTCCCCAAGTCTTTCTTAATTGCCTACAATGTGTCAACCACCGTGCTAACAGGTGGGGATCACAGAAAAAGAAAAAAACAGTCTGTTGAGTGGAATTTCTCTTGCAGGTCTTGGTTGGGCTCCATGGCCCTGGAAGTCCCATACTCGGCACTGTACATACATGATCTTGTTCTTTCCTAAAAAAAATTAAAAAAATTAAAAAAAAATTAAAATACCCTGCTGTAGTTATTTTTTTTGAAGAGACAAAGGCAAGACAATTGGGGTTAAGTGACTTACCCAAGGTCACACAGCTAGTGTGTGTCATGTCCACAGTCACATTTGAACTCAGGTCCTCCTGGCTCCAGGGCCAGTACTCTATTTACTGTGTCACCTAGCTGCCCCTTTATGTTTTAATAACATTCTATTTCCCCCAATTACATGTTAAAGCAATTTTTAACTTTTCTTTGTTTCATTTTGAGTTCCCAATTTATCCCTCTGGCTTTCCCTCTCTCCTCCCCTCCCCATTGTAAGCAGTCTGATACAGGTTATCCACGTGCAGTCATGGACATTTCCATATTTGCCGTTTCATACAAGACTCAGACAGACAAACAACAAAGAGTGAAACAAAGCAGAGAACTGCATGCTTCAGTGTCAGTCAGGTAACATCAGCTCTTTCTCCGGGGGAGGACAGCATGGGGGATCCAAGGAGCAGTCATCACTCTATCAGCCTGAGGCAGCTTGGGGGCAGCTGAAATTCACAGTCTGGGAGATCTGCCTCTGGATTCCATGCCAAGGGCTTTTATTAGCTATATGACCTTGGGCAAGTCACTTAACCTCCACTTGCCTCAGGTTTCTCATCTGTTAAAAAAAAAGGATAATAGTGCTTCCCAGTCAGGGTCGCTGTGAGGATCAAATGAAACTATACTCATGATCTCCTAAGATGCGTATATGTTTGGATGTTATTATGTATATATGTACACATGCACACACACATAGAGGACATGGACTTTGCCAGCCTTATGGAGCTATGCAGTGTTAGAAGGAGGAGTAAAAATGGGTGTTGCTGCTGCATGACTGCAGGTCTCCAGTGGAGTGCCCCAGGGATCTCTGCCTGGCCCTGTGCAATTTAAGATATTAATTAGAGACTTGTATACATGCACAGGTAGGATGCTCATCAGATTTGCAGATGATGCAAAGTGGGAAGGGAAAAGGAATAGACAGGATGAGAGAATCAGTATCTAAAAAGGCCTTGACAGATTAGAGCATTGGGCTGAAGCTAATTAGATGAAATTCAGCAGGGAGAAAGGTACTTGCACTTGGGTATAAAAAAATCAACCTCACCAGTCTGACATGGGGGAAGGGATAGACAGCAGTTCTAAAAACAATCAGAGGTTTGTATCAGCAATGCAGCATTCACAATGCCTACAGTAACTACAAGTATGCTGATATGGTTATTAATCACAAAATGTAGCAGGCTCTCTACATGAGAAATATAGCTAGAGCATTTATTTAAATACCAGAAAACTGAGTCCCAAAACCAGAAAGTCAAAGCCAACACAGTAATTATGAAGTTGGCACATGTAGTTAAAGTAGTAAACACCCACATTCTCAAGCCTTCAAAACAGGACAGGCTACCTCAGGCAAAGATCCTCCTCGCCTCACTCACAACAACTGCTCAGCGTCCAGGCAGCTCGCTCCCAGCAGCTCCAGCTCCCTGCAGTTCCCGTCCCTGGCAGTCCTCAGCAGGAGTCCTTAGCAGAGATTCTGGCCAGATCAAAGGAAAAGGAGTTCGAACCGCAACCGAGTCAGCACCACAGGAAGACTAGCTTGGTTCCAGTGTTCTCTTGCTCTACCCCTTCCTGCTACGTCAGCAAGTTCAAGGGGCATGGAAGATCTTCAAATCCCAGTATCATTATAAGGGTTTTAATAGACTGAAAGCTCCACATGAGGCATTAGTGGCTTGTGGCAGCCCAAAGAGCCTACCTTGCATTCAGAGGGGCTGGGCTGTCAGGACTAGAGAGCTGAAAGGCATGTACTCTACCCTCCTCAGACTCCCTGTGGAGTACTGGCTTCAGTGCCAGGCACAATGGTTTCAGAAGAATAATGTTCCACTGGAGGCTGTTTTGTGAAACACAACCAAGATGGTCAATGGCCTTGAGTGTCTACTATCTGAAGAACAAATGAGGCAACTGAGAATGTTTGGCGTGGAGAAAACATGGGATGACTGGATTCAAGTACCTGAAAGGCTTCCATGGGGAAGGGAAATCAGACATGGCCTGATCTGTCTGGCCCTAGAAAGTAGAACCACGAGCCTCAAGCAGGCATCCCCAAAGAAGCCAGTACAAGATTGATGTCAAGAAAAAAAAAAAGTTCCTCCCAATGTGAGCTGTGCCAAAGTAGAATGGACTGTCTAGAGAGGTGGTGGGCACTCTTAGAGGTATCCAAGGAGAGGGTGGATGGCCACTTCTTGGGTACGTTACAGTGAGGAGTTGGAGGCATTATGTTCTGACTCCGACTCTAACCCTTCGTGCATAGGTGAGACTATCCCAGTCTCGAATTCTGTGGTGCCCAGGCCTCCTGCTCTCTGAATGTTCCGTTGTTTATGTCTTCTCTGTCCACAGATGTTGCTTGGTTGGATGCTGGTCTCCTGGACTTGTAGGGAATGGTTATTTCCCCACTAACTACCCTAAAGCTGTGGGGCTCAGGTTTCCCAGTTTTCAAACTCTGACTTGCACAGGATGCTGCTGTAACAGCACTGAAAAGACAAATAACTTTGAATGACTGAAGACTTCTGATCAATGCAACGATCCAGCACAATTCCAGGGGACTACTTACAAAGCTTCCTTCTCCTAGAGAGGTGATGGGTTCAGGTGCAGAATGAGACAGTTTTAGCTCACTACCCTTTCTACCTGCTGCTCAGGCAGTTTCCACTCCCTGGAACAAGATGGTCCTCCTAGATCAGGCCCAGCACATTTAATTTCATCACCATGTCGCAAAATCAGGCCTTTTCTGACACTGCCTCCCTTGTCTCCCCTTCTCTCTGATGAGAAGGGGGAGTCCTAAACTCCCACTGCCTTTCTGTATCGGTTGTAGAAATAGGACTTTTGGGCTCGCTCACTCTGCTCCTGCTGCTCTGCCTGGTTTCAGCTCCATGGAAAAAGAAATCTCACAGTTGGGTTCCCCAGTGTCCCTGTTCCCCCTCCAGCCCTTTCCTGCCTCACGGGGGTTTTTCTCTAGATTGTAACCTCCCCTGGGATGGGACTGTCTCTTTATTAATTGTATTCACAGTGCTTAGCCCACTGGCTGGCACATAGTAGGCCCTTAATAAATTGTGGACAGAGTTTTGGGGATATGGCTAACGCAGGTGTTTGCTTTGCTTGACGGTAGATTTGATACGAGGGTTTTCTTTTTCTTTATTTCTTTTCAATTTTACTTTTTTCTTAGTGAGAGAGAAAAAAAAAGATGTTTTTCTCTTTGCAAAGTGAATGGGGATATTAGGTGCGCCACAGCCGTAATGGGAGGGTGTGGGTGGGGAGGATGAGGCACTGTGTCTTCCTACCTGCTTAGCTAAATTCATGGCCCTCTAGGGACTGGGACTGGGGTTTATTCTTAAGCCAATGGAAGCACGCACAATTCTGCCAAAATGGAGATTATATAACCCAAAGGAGAAACGAGGAATAAATGTTTTTAATTTTTTTAACTTCCTTTAAAAGCTGAGAATGGGCTACTCCAAGTTTCCATGTCCTTTATGATCTGTGAATAGTTTACTCAGTGAGTGAGTTACATGTGGCATCACAGCCCAGGGACAAGTGAACACAAACACACATTGTCAGTTACATGGGGACTCCAATGATTAACCCACCACTAAGATCTTCTCTGCGTGGGGAATAGCAGTCTGTACCTTCACAGACTATGGAGATTTTAAGTTTTCACTCATGTTTCCAAGGCAAGGAAATATTTCCTGGTTTGGGTCTGGGTATGGGATTTGAAAAAGAGAGAAAAATGGCCAGGGGAAAGAAAGAGATGAGGCCCAAGGCTGGCAGGGACAGTAGATGCAGCAACCTTGCTGTAACTGCTGGGGAGGGAAGGGGCTGCTGTTACAGCAATTTCTCTTCTTCCAGCCACAGAGGTGAAGGGTGAAGGGCTGATGCAATCCCTCCCATGGAAGAGCTTGAGAAGCCTGCTTCCTGAAAGGCATGCCATGGGAGGGCCCCATGCCTGGTGGATACACGTACAACTATATTGTATTTGGTTCTGGTCTGCTAACCACAGGATGAGGAGACACTGTGGCTGTGTAGTCATAACTGGAGTTTTCAAAAGGCACTAGTCAGCCAGGGCCTTGACTCAGTTTGCTGTATGGGTGACAGAGGTGAATGCAAAATCAGAGACCTCAAGCCCTCTGATCAGAGGCCAACGTGCAGCCCATGAATTTGGACCTTTCAGGTGGAGTGTTAGAGAACATGAAGTACAACAATCCGGGCCCTGGAGTCAGTCCATGAGGAATGACATCCCAAGTGTCGTGCTGACCTAGTGATGCTAGGTACAATACAAGAGAGTCACTGCTTTCAGCAATGCCACAGTCAGAAATCACTTTGGGATGACCGTCCTTAGCAGCCACATCGCCCAAGGAACCAAGGCAGTAAGAGTGTCCTCAGTTTTGGGGAAGAAACGTTTGGAGTTTTGTTCTTGCTCTGTGATGTAGTAAATTACCCTTTGTAAAAGCCAATTGATGTTTAATTGGGTAAGTGGAATCGGAGCGCTCAACACTGGCAGATAACTAAGCAAGAAGTGGCCAGTCCAGTTGAGATAAAGTGAAGGGGGTAACTGGAGCCTAGAGGATTGTGGAAACCACAGCTCTTGCTAAGACCCAGAGTTCCCAAGCCCCTGGGGCTAGGTGTGGAAGACGCTCTGCCAACCACTCCTATTTACTGGGATATATTTTTTGAACCTAAGTATGTTCTTTTGTAAACAATCACCTTTTCAAAAAAGATTCAACTGAGTCTGGAAGATATGCTGGCAGAAGGGAAAGGGGAATTATGGAGGGGAGCCAGATAGCCCCATTCCCCAAATGCTATCACACACTAGGGGTGGCAGCTGACTGAAGCCAGCACAATGAGTTAGGGGGCCACATCAGCTAATCAAAATGATGTGCCTACTATGTGCCAGGCACATAGAACTGGGCATACAGAGAAAGGGAAGGCAGGCCGTGTCCTAAAAGAGTTCACAACGAAGGGACAACATGCACATAACTATGGACACATACACTATATTCAGGAAAAACAGGAAATGATTAACAAAGGGGTTAAGAAAGGTTTCTGGTAGTCAGTGAGAGTCTAGTGAGGACATGAAGGAAGCCCAGAGGTGGAGATGAAAGGAGAGAGCATTCCAGGTTTAGAAACGGCCAGAGAAAATGCCAGGAGTTCAGAGATGGAGTGTCTACCGTTACACTATCACACGTTAAATTGCTTCAGAAAACTCTGAGGCACCAAACTGGGAAAACAGAATACGGTTAAGATGATGTCTAAGTTAAGTATCATAATTTTCAACAAAGCTGACACTTTTTAAAAAGAATTTTTGAAAAAACCGCTAAGGCCATTGATGGAAATTTTTGGAGACTTTATCACAGCCGAAGGGAATGGCATTGCTTTGAATGTTTCCCCCAAATGGACAGATTCAGCAATCTGCACGGACTTGATTGCACCAGCCAAATGTGACGCTGAGGCGCATGAATTACTCCCACTAAGAATCTTAACTTCATATTAATGTGTCATGTAGATGGAAACTCACTACTGAGGGATTCATAAATTGGTTCCTACTGAAATGATGTTCTAAATTTCCCCATTATTGATATATTAGTCTTTGCTTACACTACAAGTCTAGTTCTGTGAGACTAGAAACGCAATGATCCTTTAAACTGTGTATTTTTTTTACTGAGAACTGCTACATAATTGTATTGTAAAGAAGAAACTACTCATTTGTGATTATCTTGCGTTTTGTAAACCCCAAAGATATCTATGGTGATGTTTGACCTTGAAGCACCTAGAAAAATATCTATGTGGAAACATGGAGTGGAAATCCCAGGAAGAGAGCACAAAGAGCTTTGACATACCGAAGGCTCGAAACGTCGAACTGGGAGCACTTTTCAATGTCAAAGGAGTAGAAAGATTAGTCCTAGTAGAGAACCCTGGCAGTGGTTTGAGGGACAGATTGCAGAATGAGATATCTAGAAGTACTATTGACACAGTAATGTAAACGAGAATGTTGTCTATCAGGGAGATTGAAGTGGAAGGGCCACAGGCAGCCATGCAGTACTCCAAGGGAATCCCCAATGTAATATGCCTTTGCTTAAGGATTCACAGAGGGAAGCCTGCCACCTCTCCAGACAGCTCTCATTGTTTCCTATCATTGAACCTGAATTAGAAGCTGTCCCTTTTACTACATGCTTCTGGTTCCTGCCTTCTGAGGCCAAAAGGTTTCGACCAGTACTAGATGACTTAAGGATCATGAAGTGTCCTGTGTGCACTGTTTCATTATTGTCACAACCACCCCACTCTCTTCTCATAGATGAGGCCAAACCCCTGAGGGGTGAAGGACCCTCCCCGAGGCCCCACAGTATGTACCAGAGACAGGATGCTTATTCTGAGCTAGGCTGGCCCACTAGTACCTGGGTTTCAAGAGAGCAATTCAAGAAGTGACTACACAAGACCAAGTTACTGCAAGAAGTATGGTTTATTGCAGGCAGGCCTAGGTATCAAGCAGCAGTTCCATCAACAGTGAATGCAGCTTCCCATAGGCGCTGGAGCAGCACCCGAGGCAGGATTGATTAGCCCCACCGAAAATGCCAAGCAGAAATGAAGTCCAGCAGCCCGATCAATCCCCAAGCATACAGAATGACTCAAGACCACTCTGCTTCCACACTCACTGAGATGAGATGGGCAGACAATATTGACAAAGGTGAGTGAGTTTGTTCTAAATCAGTTTTTTCACTGAAGCTAGTTTCTATAGGGCCCAAGAGTACAGGGAACCTGGATTCTGAGCTCTGTGGCTCTCCTTGTACAGGACAGCTGCAGAGACACAGACCAGGCCAAGTGGCTCATGCTTTCCCTATTCTGGTGGGGAAGCCATGACCTAAGAGATTCCTGGGAAACGGACACTTAATGGAACCACGAGACATGCAATCTATGTCTATTACCCAGAAGGTAAACAGAGCCAGTACTGGGACTCACCAATGACTGCTGTCCTCCGTGGGTCACTCCTTGGCATTCCACTCTAATATCTTACCATTGTAATAGATCATTAGGGAAGTACATGCTTTTGACAGCACTAAGGCCGCCACTGCCACTTGAAACATGAAGACAGGAGAAATTATAACAATTGGCAAGCCCTATCAGGTCTCAGAGAGCTATCCTGCTTGCTGCTGCCCTGGTTACCAAAAGGCCTCTGGCAGCCTGTCCTGGCACCACTTAGAAGTAGGCTCTGTGGTAGAGGGCATAACAAAATTTCATTTTCAGGAGAATCAGGATGATGTTGCTAGGAGAAATGCTATGGGCCTGAAGAGCCATGAAAACACATAAGGTAACCATAAGACAAACAGGAAGGAAAAGGACATCACAGAAATTTGTGATTTGTAGCAATTTCTGAGTTGGTTTTAGAGATAAACTCTGTCCTCTTCTTCACTTTCTGCCACCCTGCAGAGCCCTAAGTAGTTGAATCTCTTTTCTAGCACATCCTTCCCTTTCATTTTCAGTCCGGGCATTGCAACTTGTTTCTACAGACACAAGTCAGAGAAGTGCGTGACTGTCCCAGAGCAGTTGGGAACCTCTTTTCTTAAGAACCAAAGACAGGAAGATGGCACTGTCATGGAGGCGCTGAATTATGGACTAATCTTTTAGGATTGTTCTGAGCCTAAATTCTTTTAACCTTGCTTTGCTCCTGACTAAGGCTGAGATCCTGAATTTTCCTGCCACTTAATTTATCTTCTTATTAGGGAAAGGGTATTGATATCAGAGGCCTATGGTTACTTCCATTTTGGGTGAGTGGGGAACTGCCCTTGTACCACCTTGGCAACTTTTCCCACTGCTACCATAAAGCCCCCAGATAGCAGCCAGTGTTCAGATGTGCTCCTCAGAACACCGGAGCTTCCAAATCTCTTCTCTATATACTGTTGGAAATAGCCTGCTGCCAGAACCCATTCTGAGGGGGTGGTTTGTCTGGCCTTCTCTGGTTAGTGAGACTACTGCTCACCCAGTAGTAGGTGGAATGAAATGCCCAACTCCAAAGTGATACAGGTGCACAAGCAAATCCTAAAATGCAACCTGGCCCAATGCATTCTACTCTAAACAGTGGGGTTGAAGGCTTCCAATCATTTTAATAAACAGAAAACTATCTATATAAACTTGGTTAAATATATCTCTAGATCAACATTAGCTAGCACCTGGCTGGTCTGAAGCTAGAGCAGAACATGTGACTCTTTAGTATATGATGGATCCTTTGTCCTCATTCAACTTTTCAATGTATCTGAAGTGTTTACCATCTTCCTCCTCTACTGGAGTTTCCAGCCCCATATCTCATTCACAGGATCATAGATTTACAGCTGGAAACCGCTAGGTTACATCTTCATTAACAAATGCAGAAAATGAGGCACAGACGGTTCTGTGACTCCCCAAGGTCTCGCTGGGACTTACAGAGTTAGAATTCCTCTGAATTCTAATCTCACACATAACAATTAAACCAAAAAACCAATAGGACATGTAACAGCTACAGGGAAATAGGAGTATATCATATCATAGGATGATCCAATATAGAATAGAGAGAGGGAAATACATCAAAAAGCAAGATTCTCTAGCCATTCACTAACTCGCTCTCAGAAGTCCATGCTGTCTAAGTTCCCCAACGGTCCAAGGATCATCCCATCTGCATTCATGTTTCTATGAAACGAATCACGAGGTTCATTATAATTCACCTCTCAGTCTACAGCACAAGGAGGTTCTACTAGACAGACACCAGAGATGTCTGTCAACTGCCGGAGTTCAACTGCAGTATAGGTGCCAACAAATTTTCCTAAATGGCATATAACCCCCAAGGTTACACTTTGATTATTTTCCAGATATTACTTGGCATTTTAGACCTTTTGTCTTACAAATGAATTTTTCCTAATTCTAAAAGTATCCCTTAAGGAGCCTGGGATGTCACCAACTCTGAAACCTGGCTATTACTTCATTACTATTACATTGGCACAGCCTATCCAAGAATACTGAATTTCTCTGCAGTCAACCAAATCTTTTATTCCTGTAAAAACTCTTGTAGTTCTATTCTTATAAGTCTTGTGTGTGTCTTTATAGGGTGATCCTTATCTGATCTTAAAAAGAATTCCTCTTCTGATCTCTCCTCCTGACTTTCACTAACATACATAAAACGTGATGAATTCAATGGATTTCTTTTGTATCCAACACTTCACTGGCGGGTATTGTTTGTCTTGATACTAATCTTCTTTTTCCATCCAGCCTCTAGGCTTCTCCATAAAAACCATCATATCGATATCTTGTCAGAGTGGAAAGAGAAATTATAATGTAACGTAATCACTGTGAAAAGGAACACAAATGAAAACACAAGAGGACGAAAGAAGGACTGGTACTACCAAATCTCAGAGTATATAAAGCGAATACATGAAGGATCCATGTCCATATCAAACTAATAATTCTAAAAACAATGCGGTACTGAACAAAACACAGACAAGGAGAACAATGAGACAGAGTAGATAAGTAAGGCTTAGGAAAAACTGCACATAGTACAATTTGGTCAACTAAAAAGTACAGAAACTACTGGGAAAGTAACTAGGTGAAGAGATACTGGGAAAAATGGAAAGTAGTATGGTTTAAAACAAAGTTTCTATGAGCATGTTATGCCAGATTCCACAAAAAATCCCAACGGATATGACCCAAATATAAAATGTCACACCATTAAAAAAGACAAACAAAAAAACCTAAATTAAACTAAGGGAGAATTGAAGTTCACTTATTTCACAACTATGGAAAGAAAGAAATTATTAATCATTAACAGCATAGGTCGCAAAAGAAAAAACAAAATTGGGATTATGTAAAATTAAAGGTTTTTTCATAAATAAGAATTAATGTGGCTAGATTCAAAAGAAAAGATCACAAGCAAAAAGTTTTTGCATTAAATATCTCTAAAAACAGCCTAACACTTAAAACCACATGGCAACTGCCATGTTTGTAGGTTAACACTTGTTCCCAAAAGACAAGTGGTTAAAGTGTATGAAAAACTTTCCAAAGAAATGCAAATGCCCAAGTACTTGAAAAAAATGTTCAAGAGACCCTTGTAAGCAGATAAACCAAAAAGAAAACTACCCAAAGAATTGCCTTTTACGTATCAAGTTAGAAAAGATGGAGCAAGTAACTCATTGTTGGAGAGGATACAAAAAAGCAAGCACGTTTCATGGAGCTGTCAATGAGCTCAACTAGTCCAAAAAATAATGAGGAATTAGTAAGAAACCAACTAAACTGCTAATATCTCTTACA
>CM053580.1:589411578-589438880 GCA_028627135.1 Pseudochirops cupreus | reverse complement strand
CCTTGTCTAGGGAGTTTCCAGCCTGGGAGTTCCCCGCCTCGATGGAGGGAGTTTCCACACTGGGAGTTCCCCGCTCGATGCGGGTCCCACGGGGCGGGGCAGACGGCGGAGCCCGAGCGGGGCCCTCCAGAGGGGCGATCCCAGGGCCGCGGGGCCCCTCCGGGAAGAGGCCCGGCTCCCAGCGCTTGGGGCCTTCCTGGGGCCGGGCCGTGCCCAGCGCTCCAGCCCCTGCCATCCTCCCTCTTACCTTGGGCTTCTGGGGGCAGGTCATGGGCTGATCCTGCCTGGGCGCACCTAGAGCGTGATGTCACCGCGTGTGTGGGGGGGGGAGGGGGGGCAGCTCTACCCCCTCCCCCATCTTGGGATCTGCTAGAGGCAGGGGGTGATGGAGTGGGAAAGACCTGAATTAACTTTGTGTGCCAGCCTGGACAAGGCCTTAAGGGCTTCTCTGTGACTCAGTTTCCTCCTCTGTGAAAGGGAGGTAATCTTATCTACCTCCCAGGGTTGTTGGAAGGATCAAATGAGGTAATGATCGAAAAGCACTTAGCCTAGTGCCCCTGACTGAGAAATGCTTGAATTCTTCCTTTCTGGCTCTTTTACAGTATTTTGTCCTTGACCCTGGAGCTCTGGGATTTGGCTAAAATATCTAGGGAGGTTTCTTTTGGGATCTCTTTCAGGAGATCCCAAAAATGCTGAAGAAAATAACACCTTTAAAAACAGACTAACTCAAATGGCCAGAGGTCCAAAAAGCCAATGAGAAGAATGCCTCAAAAAGCAGAATTGGCCAAATGGAAAAGGTGGTCCAGAGGCTCACTGAAGAAAATAATTCCTTCAAAGTTAAAAAGGAGCAGATAGAAACTAATGACTTTATGAGAAATCAAGAAATTATAACACAAAACCAAAAGAATGAAAAAATAGAAGACAATGTGAAATATCTCATTGGAAAAACCACTGACCTGGAAAGTAGATTCAGGAGAAATCATTTAAAAAGGACTGGTTGACCTGAAAGCCCCAATCAAAAACAAAGCCTAGACATCATCTTTCAAGAAATTATCAAGGGAAACTGCCCTGCTGGTCTAGAACACATTTTCTTCTATTTTTTCACTCTTGACTTTCTGTTTCTTGATGTCCCATAGAACGGATCATTATTTTCCAGTTGCCCAATTCCACTTTTTAGGGATTTTCTCCAGTGAGCCTTTGTACCTCTTTTTCCATTGGCCAATTCTGTTTTTCAAGGAGTTTTTTCTTCAGTGAATTTTTGTGCTTCTTTTACCAATAGTTAAATTGCTTTTTTAGAGGTGTCATTTTCATCAGTAATTTTTGTGCCTCTTTTACCAAACTGTTATTTCTTCTTTAAATAATTTTCTTTCACTGCTCTGATTTCTTTTCCCAATCCTTCCTCTACCACTCATCTCTTTAACACTTCTAGAATTCTTATTGGGCTTGTGTCCAATTAGCATCTTTCTTTGAAGCTTTGATTATAGATGTTTTCATACTGTTATCTTCTGAGTTTTTGTCTTGGTCTTCCATGCTGTCTGAGCTTTTTATGGTGGTTTTACTCGATCATTTTTCTAGCCTGTTTCTTGACTTTGAACTTCAACATTATGTTAGAGTTGGGCTTGGCTCACCTGGGGGTGGGGAGGTACTGTCCCAAGTTTCAGGCTTTTTTGTGCTACTGTTTTCAAAGCTAGTTCTGGGGGTCAGCAAGTTTTTGGTGCTTCCTAGTTGGAGTGATCTGGGGAGAAGTGTGGTCATTGCTCTCATGGCCTTTGTCATGACAAGTTTACCCAGGAAGGGTCCCTGCTTCTTTGCAACTGCAATGGCTAGTGTTCCTTTTGCCCTTGGAACTGTGAACAGATCCCATGCTCTCCTGCAGCCACCATGCTCCCACTCTCTTGGGACTGCTCTCCACCTTGGAAGGATGAGCTAGAACTGTGTGTGGGCAATCGAGTTCTAAGGGTACCTAATGCCATTGGCTCAGCCCCCATTCCGAATGCCCCCTCTACAATGGGGTAGCACTAGTGGGTAGCCCCCCAGTTCCATCTAACTCTTTAACTACATCAATTTGCTTTTATAAGGAAACATTTACTTTGAAGATGATAGTAAATATATCCTTATTAAGTTGCTCCTATGTTTAAGGCAGCTAGATGGCTCAGTTAGAGCACTGGGCCTGGACTCAGGAAGACTTATCTCAGTTTCCTCATCTGTAAAATGAGCTGTGGAAGGAAATAGTAAATCACTTCAGTATCTTTGCCGTGAAAAGCCCAAATGGGGTCCTGAAGAGTCAGATATAACTGAAAGACCATGTACCAAAAGAAGACCAAAAAACTGGTCCCTATGCACAAGGAGCTCACAGTCTTAAGGAAGGAGACATCATGCAAACAACCATGTACAGCCACGCTGCTTGGAGGATAAATTCAGGGGGAAGCAGGCCTGGGAAAGGCCTGTTACAGAAGGTTAGGCTTGAAGGAAGCCAGAGGAGCCAGAAGCAGAGAGAGGGAGGGAGGGAGGGATGGAGTTTCACCTGGAGTCAAGAAATGAGTGTGTTGTGGAGGAACAGCAAACAGCCAGTGTCTTTGGATCCCACAGAGCATGGAAAGGAGTAAGGTGCCAGAAGACATCTTCCATTACTAATGAGTTAGTGCTTGGCCTGCAAAGCAGTAGCTGAGATTAGAAAATGCTTATCTAGATTCACTGTGAACATATCCAGTTAGCCTGACCCAAGGCCAGCTCTTCCTAGCTAGGCCTACCACCTGCTTCCATTGGTTCTGGGCCATCCATCCACCCACCCACCCACTCATCCATTCATCAGTCAGTCAGTTGGCATTGATTCATCACCTGCTCTGTATCAGACATGGTAGTGTTGGGTTCTGGGTCCAAGGAAAGGCTCTCAGAGTCAGTTTTCTCTTATGGAGAGCTTGAATGCCTTGATCTTATAGCCCCTGAACTAGAAGGGAATTCGGGTTGTCTAGTCTAATCCCTTATTTTCCAGACCAAGAAGCTGCTCCTATGCGTGACTTTGGGCAAGACTGCCCTGGCTCATGGTTTCCTCACCTGTAAAATTCAGCCTCTGTAATCCTACAGGAGAATCCCTTCCTTCAGGACGCCAGCCAAGCCCCAGAGCTCCCTCTGAGTTCCTGGCCCCTGAACAGGACTGGCCAGGCAGGTTCAGAGAACTGACTTGTCTGGTTTTCCCTACCTGTCACCCTCCTTCTAAGGCTGCCAGGCCTTTCCACTGCTGTGGTGTCCTCTGCCCTTTCCCTCTCCCCCTTTCTACTCCTCTCCTCTAACTAACCCATATGCATTTTTTAGGGTTTATTTACAAGGGAAAATAGAACACACTGACTCTCCCATAGGGCAGCCACAAGGTGTCAGGCCTGGAGTCAGGAAGACTCATCTTCCTGAGTTCTCATCTGGCTTCAAACACCGACTAGCTGTGCGACCCTAGGCAAGTCACTTTACCCCATTTGCCTCAGTTTCCCATAAAGTGAGCTGCCCAAGGAAATGGCAAACCACTCCAGTATCCCTGCCAAGAAAATCCCAGATGGAATTATGGAGAGTAAGACTGAACCCAACTGAACACCGCCAATACCAACTTTCATATCAACTTACAGCCTTTAGAGCTGCTACCTGCCCAACCATTGCAGTTTAAACCCAGGGATGTGAAAAACTGTTGCAGTGGGGGCTCTGCCCACCCCAAACTGTTGGGTTTCAGGATGTGTTGTGGTAGAACCGTCTCAAGGCCACGTGTGGCCCTCTAGGTCCTTGAGTGTGGCCTTTTGACTGAGTCCAAGTTTTCTAGAACAAATCCTTTTATTAAGGGGCTTGGTTCTGTGAGGTCTGGATTCAGTCAAAGGGCCACGCTTGAGGACCTAAAGGGCCGCATGTGGCTTCACAGCTGAAGGTTTCCCCACCCCTGGAGCTTAGTCAGTGCTTTTTCACTCATTCATTCATAAGGGGCATCCTGCACATACAGTTTATCTAGATTTTAGCAAAGCATTAAATGCTGTTGTTGTGGAGAAGAGGGAGATAGGCAGACTGGGGATAAGACAATCAGAAAGCATCAGAAGTTTTTAACAGGGTGGACTTGGGTTACGGTCGTCTGTGGTTCTCTGAGACCATGCCAGGTTTCCAGAAGAGGAAAGGGGTCTGGGCTGTGGTGAAGCCTGGGGGCCAGGACACTTAGGGTCTCCAGAGCTGGGTGGATGGGTGGGGGGAGCTCCTGGGAGAGGTCTACATGGGGGGTGGGAGAGGTGGCCCTGGTGTCTGGGGATTCCTTGGAGGCCCATTGCGGAGGCTCACCGGGACCCACACATCCCTGTGACAGCGGGGAGCTGCTCCTTGCTGCCCAAGGCACCTCGAGGGCCTCAGACCCTGGCAAGCTTTCACCTTCTCTCAGACTTCTCTTTCACACCATAGGGCGGACTCATTGTCTCCATCACAGTTACCCAAAGACCATTGTGGTGGAAAAGACCCTGGGTTTGGAATCAGGACATTTGAGTTTAATGCCCAGCATGTATGGTACATAGCCATGTGCCCCCAGTCCTTTATGTTCTCATCAGTGTGGTAGAGTTGGAAGGGTCTGGGAGTCAGTAGACTTGTAGTAAAATCCTGTCTCTATAACTGTGTCCCTCTGTGGCCTCGGGCAGTTTACTTAATCTTTCTGGTCCTCAGTTTCTTCATCTGTAAAATCAGGGGTTAAGGCTAGATGGCTTCTGAGGTCCCTTCCACCTCTGGATCTATGATCATATGTGATAAGTAAGTCTGTGTTAATACAACCCACCAACCTGTCTAACAGGGTTTTGTTTGTCTGTCTGTATTTTGTTTTTAGATGAAGAATATAATTTTAAAACTTCACACTCTATACTTTGGACTGTTCTTGTCAGCCAGTCATTAAACATACATTAAGCACCCACTGTGTGCTAAGGACTGGGCATATAAAGAAAGGTGACAATATGTTCCTGATCTTAAAGAACGTACAGTCCGGTGGGGGAGACAACAGGAAAACAGCTGTGAATGAACATGTTAAGACGGACTAAATTGGAGACAGTAGAGGGAAGGAAGGTACTCTCACTGATGAAACACTGACTGCGTGCCAGGCACCATCCTAAATCCTGGGGATACAGAGAAAGGCAAAAGACAGGGCCTGCCATGACAGCGGTGTATGGCAGCGCCCAAGGAGGCTAGGGGGTTGCTTCAGCTCTGGAGTCCGAGCTGCGCTAGACTAGAGCGGACTAGATGTCACTACTAAGTCCCACCCCAATCTGGTGGGAGCCAGGGGAGCAGCTCAAAGCTTCCAGGCCGTCTAGAAGTGGGGTCAATCAGTGTGTGGGGACCGTACTTCCAATCTGGCTGAGGCAGGGGCACCGAGGACCCTCAGAGCTAAACTAAGTAACTGAATGAACACAAGAGTGAGCGACTGAATAAATGAAGCCAGCTGACACGTCCTCCACAGCAATGTCAGGTTTGCAAGGTGCTTTACGTGTGTGATCTCATTCTGTTCTCACAACAAACACGGGAGGAAAGTGCTGCTTTTATCCCCATTTGGCAGTGAGGCAGCACAGACCCTTCCCATCTCTGCCCCCCTGGGCATGTCCCTTCCCCGCTGTCTGCCCGGTGTCCTCATCAGTGAAAGGGAGATAATAGGAGCTCTTCAGTGAGGTGGTATTTGTAAAGAGCTTTGTAAATCCCAAAGTACCACATAAACGCTAGTTTTATTATTGTCATCGTTAATTTTACAGATGAAGAGACGGGAAATGACTTGCCCAGGGTCATGTATCTGGGGAGTGGCTGAGGCAGGATTCGAGTGCACATTTCCTGCCTTCAAGCCTGCTCTATCCACTAGGCCATCCTGCCAAGCTTCTTGTTTGTTGGATTTAATTATTGCCCAACTGATTCCAGAAACAGCATCGCTGTCCTTAGTGTCCAGAAGGCTACATTCTTGTACTGTTTTTCCCTGTCTCCCAGGGGCCTCTGAGACATGACCCAAGGCCCTGCTATGGGCATTTGGTTCAGGGAATTGGGATCTCCAGAGCCCTTTCTTCTCCTTACTCTTTGCCTTTGGTCCTTCCCCGGAGGTCCCTTCACCCCTGTCTGCTTCTCTAGGGCCTTGGTCTTTTTCAGTGGGAGCATCATTCATTCACTAGGAGCTCAGGGGAACTCTGAGTCTCACGGACCCTGGTCTTTGATTCCATTGGCATGCTTTTTCCTGTTCAGCCCTTCCCTCTGTTACCTGGGAGCACTCTGCACACGCCTGGGCTTGTAGCCTCTCTGGGCTGGGAGGGAGATCAGCTGGAGGTACCAGGCCTCATCTGAACGCAGAGCCAGAGAAAGGCTTGGGAATCAGGTGTCAGGCAGGCAAGGAGGACTGGGGAAGAGCATGGGGGTGAGAGTAGGGAAGGAAGCCACCCCCAAAAGGCAAGTGTTTATAAAGTACCTACAGATGCCAGGCCCTGGAGATGAAAAGACAAAGGAAAGAATCTCCCTTGCAGTGAGCTTCTGTTCCAGTGCATTCCCCAAGCCTGTCATTCCACAGGTGCTCTTGGGTTGTACCAAGTCCCTTCCCAACTTGTACAGGCATGGCCAAGTTCCCCGAGCTCCTGGCAGCTCTTCCCTGCATTCCCAGGCGCTCTGTCTTCCCACAGCAGGAAGCCTAGTGCCAGTTTCATGGCCCCAGGCCCAGTCAGACTGGTTCCTTTCGGCGGCAGTGTGTCTGGAGGCTGCTGCAATTAAGGCTGTAAACCCAGAGAGTGGGTGGGAAATCCTGGGAGACTTGTTTCATTTTGTTTTTGTTTTTTAATTTGGGGACTTTTTTTCTTTGCCTTAGTGGGATGAACTGTCTTGTCCTTTGTTGGATCTCTGAATATTGTGAACTCTTTCCTTTGAAGGAGTGGGGAAATTACATCACAGGATCACTGAAGCACTCTTATCCCAATCTCTTCCCCAAACTCTGCTCCCACATTTCTTCCTTTTTCTAAACAAATTTTCTTCTTCATTTTTGTTAATTTGACAAACAGCATCTATTCACTTTTCCAAGTGCCTCTGGTACATGGAGAAATGCATGATGGGAGTGTTCCACAGGCTGGAGCAGAACCTCTGGGACCATGAGGAAGAGCATGAGTCCTTGGATTATGAGGGATAGGACCCTAGCTGAGGCAGGTGGGCACAGGACTGGCAGTGGGGACAGCAGGAAGGCAATAGGACACAGTGTTTGTCAGTCAGGGACAGAAACTTCAGCAAGTATCTGGAATTAAAAGCCTGCAGAGACAGAATGGGCTGCTGAGATGCCCCGAGTTCTCCCTGCTCACTGGCTCCTCAGCTGCAAAGTGGAAATGATGGTACTGTTTCCCTCTCGGGGTCCTCATAAGGATGAAATGAGATAACAGTTGTAAAGTGCTTGTCACATAGTGAGGCCTATGGAAATGTTCGCTAGGAGTAGTGGTGGTAACAGGCTTGCTGGGGCAGCATCGAGTGCTGGACTGAGAGTCAGGAAAACATCTTCCCAAGTTTCAGTCTGGCCTCAGACACTAGCTGTGTGACCCTGGACAAGTCACTTCACCCTGCTTGCCTCAGTTCTCTCTTTTGTAAAATGAGCCGGAAAAGGAGATGTCAAGAAAACCCCCAGTGGGTCCTGAGGAGTCAGGCATGAGTGAAATGAATGAACAGCAGTGGGCTTCCTGAAAAGCAGGACACTGCCAGAGGCAGAGGTCTGAGGAAGAGCCAACCTCCTTCAGTGTTTCTTCTCTTTGGCAGTGGGTTTATAAAGAGAGCGAGGCTCAGCGGGTGTGACTAAGAGCCCCATTCCTACTGGCTGAAGGAGAAGCTGGGGAAAAGGGATGGCGCCTGCATTCCGGGATGGGGCGGGAGGGCTGGGGGCCTAGCTCTTTTCCATTTCCATCTTAAACCTGCCAATGGTCAGACATTGCCGCCTGCTGGACAAAAGTGGTCATCTCCTCTGGGATCTTTTTTTTTTTTTTTATCAGTGTGAGAATCACCACCGTGGCTAGGTGGTGATCAGCAGCTTCACTCCTCCCCTCAGAGGCCAGAGACAGTTAATGTGGATGTGTCCCCTGAGGTGAACCAGAGAATATGTCTCGCGTCTCCAAGGGCCGGTTGCCATTTCACCCCCCTGGGGATGTGGCCAGGTTGCTGTAGGTATCACTGTACCAATATGATCCCCCATTACAAGAGAATATGGTAGTTTCTCACAAGGATTTGGAAATGGGAGGAGATTGAGTCTGTGTAGGAGGCCACAAAACCTGTAAGAAAAGAAGAAGAGATTGGCTTAAGACTGAGGGTCTTATTAACTGGGAGACTATAACCCTACCAGATTCCCTGGTGTCAGCTTAGTTTCAAGCCCAGTCTCAGCTTAGGACTTTGTCATCAGGGAAAGACTCCCTTAGAGGGCCAAGGCCACAAGTGTACAGAGAGTGAGAAACAGGAAGAAGAAAGGAGACCAGGCCTTGGTGGAGAAGCTGAATCAGCTGGACTACCCCAAGTGTCCTAATAGCCATCTCAGGCCCCCTTAAGAGCAGAGTCCTTCATACAGATCTTCCGTTCCTGGAGAGATGTCTCCATTCAAATAAGATGGACCCAGGCCAAGGCAGGGAAGGTCTCATTCCCTAGAGGACCACACCACTCAGCCTCACAGAGCTTCTAGCAACCAACTTTTTCTGGGTTTCCACTGGTTAAGGTCCTCAGGTACTAGTCGGAGCTGTCCTAGAAAACCATTTTCCCCATTATAGAATCCCAGACATTCAGAGAGGGAAGGGAGCTCAGGTGCCACCCAGTCTATCTGAACAGGAATTTGCAGCAGGAGTAGTCAGGGTACTAGACAAGTGAGGGTTCAGCCTCGGCCTGAGTTAAGAAGGGATCTACAACCTCCCAGGGAAGCCATTTCTCCTTTGGAACAAATCTAATTTTTTTCCTGACACCGACCAAAATTCGCCCCATTGTACCTTGGTCCTTCTGGAGCCAAGCAGAGAAAGGCCTCCATCCCTCTTTCACATGACATATCTGAACATGTTGATCATGTCACCTCTTGGTGTTCTGTTCTCCAAGCAAATATTCCCCTGTGCCTTCATGTGACAGGACATCAATTCCGTCTTTGGTCATTCTTGAGGGTGTCCTTTAGACGTCCTTTCCAAGTTTAATTCCCTTTCTAAATGGTGTTGCACGAACATCACAGCTCCCCCAGGATAAGCTCATCCCCTGGAATTTCATCATCAAAAAAATCGATCTGGTTTGGAATCTAACCAGGCTCTCAGTGTCTGCAGGTGCTTCTTCCCCTCGATTGGAGGACTGGGAGGTAGAGTAGTCAACTCCTCTCAAAGCCTCCCTTTAGAGAGGGCTCAAAATGTTCCAACCAAACTCTTCTTCTGCTATTAGCTGTTCTGCTTGGTTTCACAAACAGCTGTCTGGGGTACCCTCTGGTGGGCCCCACCTCTGACTTTGTGTGTTCTCTTCCCCCATTAGATTGTAAGCTCCTTGTGGGCAGGGATTGTCTTGTGTCCTCAGCACTTAGCACAGTTCTTGGCACACAATTGGTGCATAATAAATGTTTATTGATTATTGACCAATGGAGGCCATAATCGAAGACAACATTCCACAAATGGTCTATTCTGGACAAAGTAGCATGAGGTTTTCCTGTTACTCAGAACTTGTTAACTTGTTTTTCATGGTTTTCTTGCTTCACTCTCATTTCTCTTCCCAATTTTTGCTCTACTTCTTTTATTTGATTTTCAAAATCCCTTTTGAGCTCTTCCATGGCCTGAGACCAATTCATATTTTTCTTGGAGGCTTTGGATGTAGAAGCTTTGACTTTGTTGTCTTCTGGTTGTGTGTTTTGACCTTCTTTGTCACCACAGTAAAATTCTATAGTCTGATTTTTTTCTGCTGTTTGCTCATTTTCTCAGCCAATTCATTGACTCTTTAACTCTTTGCTTCCAGGGTGGAGAGTGTTCCAAGCTTTAGGGGTTTTATGCAACTGTTTTCAGAGATACTTCTAGGGACCTGTAAATCTTCAGCTCTTCCAAGGTGGTCTGATCAAAGGAGAGGCCCTTACTGCTCTCCTGGCCTGTGCTCTGGTCTGTGAGTGACCACAAGCACTCTTTTCTGCCTTGGAACTATGAGGAGGATTCCCTCTCCATCGCCACAAGTTCTACCACACCAGTGCTCCTCCTTGCCCTAGACTGCCACCCAGACCTGTAACCCAGATCCAAGCACCAGCAAAGCAAGAAAATCTTGCCTCAGTGCCAGCAAAAAGATCCCTGCAATCCTTCTCTGATTAACTGCTCCATCCCCCCACTGTCTGTGGTCTGAGAGCTCTAGAAGTAGCCGCTGCCATGCCACCACCCACAATACCCCTGGCTGGGGCCAGACCCACCTCCTCTCTCACCCAGGTCCAACAGACCTTTCCTACTGGCCTTCTAAGTTGTCTTTGACATTTGTGGGTTGAGAAGTTGGGAAACTGCCATAGTTGCCAGTGATTTAGTCCCCTGAGGCTGCTCCAGGTTTGCTGGGGCCCGGTCTGTGCTGGTGTGTCTGGCATTGACTTGTGTCCGTCTCTCACACTAGTACAGCAGACCTTCCCCGTCAACCTCCCAGGTTGTCTTGGGCTTTGTCCCACTGTCGTTTTGTGGGTTCTGCTGCTCTAGAATGTGTTCAGAGTCATTTTTTACTGCCATTTGGAGGAGTTTTGGGGAGAGCTCCAGCAAGTCCCTGCTTGTCCTCCATCATCTAGGCTCTGCCCTGGTGTTTTTGTCTTTAATAATAGTTAAGCATGTTAATTGTTTTCCTGACATTGAACCACCCATATGGTCCTGACAGAAATCCAGGTCAGTCATAAGGAATGTTTAATGTGGTAATGTTGTCTTTTGTGCTAGGATTTCATTTTTAAAAAATGAAATAATATTCATTAGTAATATTAGTCTATAGTTCTCTTCTGTTGTTTGTTCTCTTCTGATTTAGGTATCAGGAGTATATTTGATTCACTAAAAGAGTTTGGTGGAATACTGACTTCCTCGGTTTTTGAGAATAATGTACATAGCCGAGCTTACTGAACACTCTAAGGATTGAACAGAATTCACCTGTAAGTTCGTTTGGACTAAGCTTCCTGCCCCCGCCCCTGGGGGTTCCTGCTCTACAGCTCGCTCAGGTTCGCTTTCTGCAGTTGGATTCCTCTTTGGTGAATCTGGATATTTCCTGTCTTGGCAGATAGTCCTGCCTTTTTAAACTCTTAGTCTGACTTTCATCAAATTGCGTATCTTAAATTCTGCCAATTCAAAGAAAGATTTCTTCTCTGCTTGGGATTCCCCCTTGTTCAGCCCTATTTTGGGGGGATTTTCGCCCACTTCTTGTTCTGTTTGCTCAGGATTTATCTGTCTGTTCATCTTTTCGAATGATCGGTTTTCGTTCCGTTTCTCGATGCTGTTTTCCTCTACTTTTCTTCTGAAGGTTTCTGCTGTAGTACTGACTGTGTGTTTATTTGTTACTTTAACTGTATGTTCAGTTCATTAATCTTTCATGTTAATGTGTATTTTCAGAGATGTAATTGAACCTCTGGTACTGCTTTAGTTATATTACACAAACTGGTATCTTGTATTGTCATTATAATCTTTCACAATTATTATTATTATTATTATTATTTTGCTTTTTGGAGGGGGGGAGGTAGGGCAATTGGGGTCAATTGACTTGCTCAAGGTCACACGGCTAATTTTTGTGTTAAGCATCTGGGGCCGGATTTGGACTCGGGTCCTCCTGCCTGCAGGGCTGGTGCTCTGTTCAAGGCACCACCTAGCCGCCCCAATGATTTTTTTCTATGATTTTTTTTTCCCTTTGAGCCAATCAATACTCAGAATGTAATTATTAAGACTCCATGTTGGTGGGCATATTTTGCTTGTGTTCTCTGTAACAATTACCATATTTATTAGATTAAGTTCTGTAAAGCACACGTTAGCCCTCCTTTTTAATGTTAATTTACAGTTTCTTCATTCCCTATCATAGGGTCTAATTTAACCCAGATTGCGGTTAAGAGTACCTGGATTAAAAAAAAAAACAAAAACTTGGATTGGGCACAAATGGGCATCCAGCCCCCACCTACCCTCCCAAATATCCTCATAGCGATTCGGGGAGAGATTAAGAGGGACCCAGAAGGAGTCCAGGCCCACCCATGGGCTTTTTAGGGAGCAGAGTCCTTGGGGCCCGCTGAACCATGACCTGACCTCTTGTCTGCCTTTTACTGCTCATTTTTCACTTAGGTCAGGGCTGTCCTCAGGACCCTCCTCATTCTTCCTCCCTGGTTCCTGCCCTCAGTTCTCTGGTGAGGATCTCAAAGCACCTTCTCCCTTTTTTGTAGTTCAGGCCATTAATGAGTGTCTGTTTCCAGGTTCCTGACTCAATCATGCTCCCTATCGGTGACCCTCGGAGAGCCAGTCAGACTTACCAGCCCTTGGGCAGTCAGCATAGCTTCCATATAGTTACTTGGTACCACCTGAGCCCTCTTAAAAGTAGTTCCCTTTATACAATAAAAACACGTTGGTTGAATCAGTCAGAGATGGATTACTGTTTGTTTTGTCACAGCCTTTCAAACCCCTGACCCCCAGCCTTTCTCATAGCCTTATTCCAAACTTTTCTCTTCCCATTATGGCCCAGTCCAGTTAGCTCTCCCTCAGACTGGACATCCCACCATCCACCTTCATGCCTTTGCAGTCCCTGCCCCTCACGCCAGGAAGGCCCTTCCTGTTCTCCTCTTCCTCTTGGATTCATTAATATTCTTCAGGCTCTCAGCTCCAGGGCCACATGATCGATGAAGGCTTTCTCGACTCTCCCAGATGCTACCTTAAGCAAAGACTTGGCCTCTTTGGCTGAGGGCTATAATCTTCCCCTAGAATGACTAACAACAACTTCAGGCCTGCCCACCCAGAGCTCTGTTCATGCAGCTTCAGCCTTGGAGTTTGCCCTCAGGATGTGGATGGGAGACCAAACCTAGTCCATTCTCTTCCTTCTTCAGATATGAGAATATGGATGGCTCTGGAGGAGAAAGTGAAGCTGGTGACTTTGCACAGCCCTCCCTCACTTAAATCCAATTCACTTGTATGTCATGGCATCACCTCTCTGGTGTTGGGGCTCTCTTCAAGAACAAAGGATAAACATCAAGCAATGAGAATATCAGGCCTGTAACAGTGGTAGGGTCTGCCATGATTCTCTTAAAGGACATGTCCCCAAATGGGAGAAAGTGCAAAGGGTATGTCTGTGAATATGGGTGGGCAAAGTGATTGTGGCTCAGGGAATGGGGACCTAAACACTTGAGGCTCATTTGTCCTGGAGAGAGCATGAAGCAGAGGATCTATGTCTGGCTCTAGAGAATGAATGGAGGAGTAGAAAGCCAGGAGGAAGATGCTTCCCAAACACCTTGGAGAAGAATGAGACAGTATAATGGCAAACAAAGTAGTATTTTGCTTCTTTCAGCTATTCAAGTGCTCTTGAGCCTTGCCTTTGATTGTGTTGTCTTTGCTGGAAATAGTATACATTATGTTGCTCTTAATAGTCCAAAGGGAATTTGAAGACCTTCCTTGACCTTAATAGGCCTAACATCATCACATGGAGCCCATGGTTGGAGGAGCTTGCCAAAAGAGTGGAACAGGAAGGAACAGGGTAGATAGGAGCTCGAGCAGAACTGGGAGGGAGAATGCTTGTGATGCCAGCACTCTCTTCGTCTGTTATGTCTGTTGGAAGAAGACTTTACCAGAATTCCAGAAAGAGAGCTTTACTGCTGATACAGAAGCTCTGAAAGAGGGCTTTACTGTCATTTACAGAAGTCCTGGGACTTTACTATTGATCTGTGTTTGACTTCTTAGAAAGAAAGTGAATTGAAATAGTAGTGTCAGCAATGTGTGTGAATATTGATGTAGCTCTCTTAAGCTTTGTCTTCCTAGAGACAGAAACTTCAAAGAGCTTGGAGTGGAGCAGTAAGCTGAAGTGTGAAATAGGAGAGCTGCCTATATGTGAGTCCAGGTGAGAGCTGGGAGCAGTCAGCCCATGGAAGAGGAGACGTGGGGTTTGGAAGTCAGCCTCTCAGTCTTGAGTTAAGATGAAAGAAGACTTTACTTGGGTTCTCTATATTGACTGATGAGATTGTGACTTACTGTGACCTAGGGGTGGGTGATGTCTGTACTTTCTACTACCCCTTAAGGATGATTGCAAGCCAACATGAGTCAAGATGAAAGAAGACTCTACTTGGACACTCTATATTGACTGATGTGATTGGGAGTTACTGAATGATATGCTTTGTTTAAGACTATGCGGCCACCTTAGCAATAAGTTGTTGTGTTATGTTGTTGAATAAATAGAGAGTTCACTATACTATGCAATTAGGTCCTTAAAGTCCTTCACAGCAGTAGTCCTCAGGAGAGCTGTTTGTGATTGGCTTTACAGATGGACTGCTGGCTGTAGCAGGAGCCTGCCTACTTTGACAATCACAACAACAACGACAAATGGTAATAATCACAACACACCTTTCACTTACCATCTTCAGTCCATCAGTTTGGCCTTTTGGAAACTTTGATCCATTTGTAAGAAAAAGTCCCCTTAGACTCCAAAATATTGGTAACCATACTTTATATGAGAATTAAGTGTTGGAAATGACGCAGATACCCATCAATGAAAGAATAGTCACACCACTTGTAGTGTATTAGTGTAATAGAACACTATTGCACTGGAAGAAATAATATACATGATGAATACAAAGAATTATGGGAAGATTTATACAACTGATGCAGAGGGAAGCAAACGGAGTCACAAAATCAATGTGCACAATGATGACAACAATGTAAATGGGAAGAAGAATGAGACGCCAAAAAGTCCAAAGGAAATGTAACAAAAGGGTGGTCAAGTGGGACCTGAATGAAGAGATGTGAAGACATTCCCATCCCACCCACCCACAGGTGTCACTCATTGCACATGTTCTCAGACATTTTCAAGGTATTGATCAATTGTACTGACTTTTTTTTTCCTTTCTAAAATAAATACTGTTTGTCATATGGGATAACTTTCAGGGAGGGGGAAGGGAAAAGTGAGATATATGTAGGATAGGTGATGTAAGAAACAGAAAAAAATCAACAAAATTTATTTCATTAAAAGAAAAGGAAAAGAGAAACTAGCAAGAAAAAATAAAACAGTGTGGAAACTGGATGAGTTACCTGCCATCCCAGTCATCCTATGGAATCCTGAATTTCTTTCAGTGATACTTCCCTGAATCTAAACAAGACAAGCTGATATCCTCATCTCTTATTCAGTTATAAAAAGCAATCATATCCCTCATACAAAATCAAATATAAAAGTGTGATAATAAGATAGAAATTTGTTCTCACATGAGTAATAGTCCATCAAAAAAGATGAGGAAAAAGTAACGACTAAAGTAATAGTAATGTTAATGGCGCCCTCAAAATTCAACTCATTTTTCATATCAAGGTAGGGGGGTGGGGAGAGCTGGGAATGACAAAGACAAGGTGTGTTATTGAAGATGATGTACCAGGCAATGAATCTGTGTGCCTGGAGACAGCTCTGGTGACTGTGATGATCTCCCAAGAAACCAGAAACTTTGCTCATTGGGCTCTGGAGATACCGTTGACTGGGTTGTCAACCTGAGTACATGGGATGCAATTGTTCCTTTGAATCTAAGAAATTGAAGGGGTTGTAGGCTCAAACTGTCATGATCATCAACTTACCAGAGAGGGCAATAGAGCTCTTCTTTGTATTCTGGTACTAGAAGATGGTTTTGGAACAAAACATAAAATCAGCCCATTGTCTCCTGCTGGAAAGGCTTCAGTGCAGATGGAGCTAATGCCTGCGGTGGGAAAACCAGGAGGGCATAAGAAATAGCTGAATACATGGGCACTTTTTATATGTGACACCATTTTATTTTACTTTTTTTGTGGATAGAGTGCTTAGATTTACTCCTTTTCTGAATAATATTTTTCCTAATTACATGTAAAAATAATTTTAACATTCATTTAAAAAATTTGAGTTTCAAATTCTTTCCTTTTCTCCTTATCTTTCCTCCTCCATGAAATGACAATTTGATAGAGGTTATACACATGAAGTCATGCAAAACATATTTCTACATTTGTCATGCTGTGAAAGAAAACACAGACCAAAAAAATCCCATAAGAATAATGAAAGTGAAAAATAATATGCTTCAATATGCATTCACAGCCTATCAGGTCTTTCTCTGGAGGTAGGTAGCGTTTTTCAATTTTGCAGTTGTCTTGGATGATTGTACTGTTGGGAATGGCTAAATCATTCACAGTTGATCGTTATATGGCATTGTTGTTACTGTGTACAATGTTTTACTTGTTCTGCTCACTTTCACTTTGTATCAGTTCATATAAACCTTTTCAGGTTTTTCTGAAATGATTCTGCTCATCATTTTCTTATAACACTATATTATATTTATATACTACAACTTTTCTGCCCATTCCCCAATTGATGGACTTCCCCTCAATTTCCGAATCTTTGCTACCACAAAAAGAGCTGCTATAAACATTTTTATACATATAGGATTTTCCCATTTTTAATGATCTCTTTGGCATACAGACCCAGAAGTGGTATGCTGGATCAAAGGGCATGCACAGTTTGAGTGTCTTTGAGTATAGTTCCAAATTTCTCTCCTGGATGGTTGGATCAGTTCACTACTCCACCAAACAGTACACTAGTACCCCAGTTTTCCTGCATCCCCTCCAACATTTATTGTTTTTCTTTCCTGTCATACTAGCCAATCTTGTAGGTGTGAAGTGATTATCTCACAGTTTTCATATGCATTTATCTAATCAATAGTGATTGAGAGCACTTTTTCACATGACTATAGATAGCTTTGATTTTTTTCTGCAAATCATTTGTTCCTATCCTTTAACTATCAACTGGGGAATGACTTGTATTCTTATACATTTGACTCAATGCTGTTTGAGAAATAAGAGCTTTAGCAAAGCCTCTTGCTGTAAAAAGGTTTTTCTATCTTTCTGCTTTTCTTTTAAACTTGGTTTCATTTTCATTTAATTTAATATTAATTTAATCTTTATTTTTAGTTTAATATAATCAAAATGATCAATTTTACATCTCCTCATGTTCTCTCCTAAATATTTCTGGTCTAGGTACATTTCTTTAAGGGTCAAGTCACTTTCCTCATTGCTATCCCTTGAAATGATTGAGCCTTGAACAAAAGCATGAGAGTGGGACAAGACATCAGGCCAAGATTTAAGATATCTTTAATGATTTATTAATCCAAAAGTAGTTTTATCTTTGAGATTTAAAGCATCCAGGACACCTGGGAGAGGGAGAGACAGGATGTAATATGTGACAGGTAAGTCAAACCCCTGCCACTACACTGACCACACAGCTTCTAAAGGAAACAACACAGGATCCTGAACAAAGGAACTTTGGGAACAGCAGTGCTTCATGAATGATCACACCTCCTTCCAGCCAAGCCCTCATAGCCATCCTGAAGGCGAGGGATCATTTTGGAGAAATGACCCACCTTCCTCAGCACCATCAGCAACAACTGCTCACCAACTACCACCAAAAGACAGATAACAAGGAGTAGCAGCATGCTTCATACAAGCAAGAAACAAGGGTTTCTACTTTCAGTTCAGTCATCACAACCATCATCCATTGGAGTAACTCTTGGGGAGGAGGCTTAGCCATCCTTAGCAACTGTCAATCCCCTGCTCCCCACAGCTCAGATGAGCCAATCTAGAAGCTACAAACCCTACCCCCAGAGGGAAGACAGGAAGCAACACATGCCAAACAGTTCAAACCACTATCACCACCTTGTCCAGCCTCTCCCTTAGGATCATGGGGACAATGGTTCAGAATTTTGAACCCCAAAGCTAAAGGAACAACAATGCTTACAGCCTAGGGTCCATTATCATAAATCCAAGATACAACCTTGTGGAGATGCAGCCTGGCAATTGCTCCTACAGGTATTGTAGTTACAACTTAGGAAGGCCCAGAAAAGAAGGCTCTTGTCCCCCAAATCTTCAGTTTTGTGAAATGGTTCCCACCACAAAGTGAAATAATTTTATCAATACAAGTAGAGTTAAAGAAGCATGACCCTCTGCTTTGCTATTATACCCTCAGGACCAGGGGACCTTTCCATCTGAGCCGCAGCTGAAATCCTCCAGGGGAATCTAAGCTTCTGGAGAACAGGTGCTACCTTCATTTTACATTTGGATCCTCAGTCCTTAGCATGGTGCTGCCACAGTAAGCACTTAATAAATGCTTTTTTTTTGTCCATTCATTTCTTGTAGCTATTGCTAAATTCCTATGGCAGATGTGGGAAAAGTAAAGATTTCTTTATCAGAATCTAATTGGATTCTCCTTTTTTTTGCACATAGACCCCCAACTCTCTTTGAAGGCACCTATCACCTTCAAAGACTGATAGAAGAGTATAACGCCAGGCACGAGCAGCTGCCCAAGAAAATGCTGCTGTGAACAGCTTTTAAGGTTCTGATTACACAGTAGAGTGAACAATCCATTTATTCCATAACAAATCAAGGCAAACATTCACAACAAATCACAATATAATATCCACAACATCACATCTTATCACAGAAAATCTCAATATAGTGTTCACAACAGCTTACATTAAAATGGCCACATAGTTTTCACCAAAGTGGTCACAGTATTTAGAACAAAGAACAGAAGAATAATCATCTGATATCCCTAAGGAGGTTTGTCTCCTCACTCAGTCATTCAGTCATCCCACAATACAATAGCTAACATTGTTGGTGGATCGAGCTATTTATTAATAATAGGGCCTTAGACAAGACATTTTACTTTAGATCCACAAAGTAAACATTTTATATATGTACATATGTGTGTATACATATATGTGTGCATACACATATAATGTATGTAGCATATGTTGGATTAACTTTATCTGTATGTGTATGTATGTATATGTCTGTATACATATATGTATATGTACACATATAATGTATGTAGCATATGTTGGATTAACTTTATTTTTAAGGTTCCTTCTAGTTCTAAAACCCATGATCCTAGGATTTTGGAGCAAAATATGTGTTACTACAGCTTGTCAGTATGGCAAGCCATCAGGTCATGGGGGTCAGTAAATTTGGGACTAGTAGATGGTGATTCTTTTAGGGCACAATTTTGATTAGGTAGTCTCTGATGCCCAATTTTTGTTCCCCTAAGCTCTCTGATTCTATAATCCTGACCATGTAGAGGACCTGGACTTGTGAGTTGATCCAAGGACAAGATGGATAATGGCTCAGAAGTCAGTGGACATCACAGCCACAAGTCCTGTAGAATCTCAGCTCATCTTCCCTCTCTGAAAGTTGTTTGTTTTTTTTTTTAATTTTGTCTGGTCACACAAACTCTACCTGATCCAACATCTGCCAGTTCCAGGATTCTGAGCCCCTTGGGTGGCACAGGGACACACAAACCCCTCCGTAAGGGCTCTTGTCTAAAAGTCTCTGTTGATAACAGGGACAGAGATTCCAAAACATATTTTTCCACTTATGTTTTTTACAATGGAGGCAGGGACACAGCTGGAGATGCCTGGGGCAGGAATGGTCCCCAGAACTCCTGCATGTCTCTGTGGACATCATTGTCAGTGACTAACCACAAGTTTGCTGAGAGACAGAATATGTTTAGGGGCCAGAGAAGCCTTATAATCACCACCTTGATCTTGCATCACTGTCCTTGCCCTTGACATGGGCACAGCTAATGTTCCTGTCTGTTTCCTCAGGTGTGGAGAAAGGACTTGACCCAGCCATCTTCCCTGGAACAGAACATTGCAGTTCCAGGAGCTTTCTCAGCAGACTAAGCCTCAGATGTTTGACTTTGCTCTAATTCCGACAGCTGCTTGGCTCCTGCCAGGTTTGGAGCTTTACATAATGTTCAGGGATATATGGTCTCCTGTTCAAAGAAAGATTTCTCTGTTGCTTTCTGTCATGCTCCTGTCACTGCTGCTGCAGTTTCCAGCCTCTGAGAACAGGACAGAGGAGCCACCCTGCTTCCCTCAAATCATCCCTAGCCTTGTCAGAAATGGGGATCTTGTGATTGGAACTTTTGTTACCATGTATTCAGTTGAAGTGAGAAGTGTCACAGGAGCAGGACTCTTTGGAAATAAACCGGACGAGGAGTGTCGGGATTATAAGTAAGTACCTGTCTGCTTGTGCGCCTGAGCAGGTCAATGATTACAAAAGTCTTTATGGAAGAGAAAGGCAGGCAGGTGGACCCTTGTTTGTGGATTATCTCTTTTTCCTTTCTTTTCTGATTTTTGTTGCTCATGGTCAGTTTCCATCTGATTATCTTACAGAGTTAAAGAGCAAGAAGATTCTCTCTGTTTGTCTCCCTGTCTCTGCCTTTTGTAATTTTCTGTCTCTCTGTCTGTCTGTAGTTGCACCTGTGCCTTTCTAAATCTTCTGTCACTGATCTTGAGGCAGTGGAGAGATCTGGAGTTTTGTCTGGCTCTGCTCACGTTGTAAACAACTCCAGTAAGAAGCTCCCACCCTAAGTGTAGCATTGGACAAAAAGGTCATTGGGAACCAAATTTCCTTTTTTGCCCACTGTAGCCTTTAAGAGACTTTCCCTTAAGAACACTGACTGTTCATGTGGACAGAGGAATTGGTTGCTTTCTCCCTGATTCTAATTGTGTGAATGAAGAAAGAATGGACACAGGGTTTCAAACTCTCAGAAAACAGGCAGTTGATAGAGAGAAAGTGAGTTTGGATGTTAATGACAAAGTGGATGAGAAGGCCTGAAAATTCTCTTGTGTTTTTTGTCACCTCCTGGATCACAAGTCTGAATTACCTTAAAGATGAGGGTTGCTTTTGAAATATTTCTGAGTTATCAATATTTTGAAACATGACATTAACATGGGATCTGTTTGATCATTAGTTTTGGTCTGTTTGATTAAGTCCTTTGTCACAATTTACCTTTTTAGAATTTTTTTCAGTCCCTACCATGGAAGGGAAAAGTGAGGAGAGAGGGTGAGACGTCTGAGTGATTACTCCTGCTCTTGACCTGAAGACACTTAGACAGCATGTATTATCATATTTTGTGGGTAGAAAATTGGAGTGCTTCTTATCTCTTAAACATGTTTCTGTGCCCTTGTCCACTGACTTCTCTCTCCTGGAGATCCTCATCTCCACCCATGAAAATCCATATCCTTAACAGGGTTATGATATACTTCATGAAGTCTTCCTCTATTGGGAAGGTGCCTCCCCCTTCTCAGCATTCCTAACTTTCTTTGTACCAGTCACAGACCAAATACTCACAACTTCCTTGTATTACAGGTTTGTGGACCTATCATGCTTTGCTTTGATTGTATCCTTGACCTTCTGGGCACAGAAGATGTTTGGATAAGTTAGAGGAATATACCCTTGTAAGGTATTGTCCTAACACAGAATCAGGAGCATTCAGAATATGAAGCAAGAAAGACAGCAATATACCTTATTTCCCATTTCTATTGCTAGGGAAAAGCGATACAGATGCCTAGACACAGCTCTGTTGTCAAGGAAAAGGAGGGAGCCAGTGGCACTGAGGCATCCAATCCCTAATTCATCGCTTGTTCTCTATTTCCCTTAAGTCAGAAAACTTGGGAAAGAGGTGCAGACACTGACTTGCTAATCACAGATGCTTTTAAGAAGAGAAATCTAGAAGAATTGGCATTCCTAGAAGGCACAGCAGCATTGGATAGAACCTGAAGGAAGCAGAAATAGAGAAACTATAGGAAGGAAGTTTTTGTGGGGTCAGGGAGATGTTCACAAAGGTGCAGAGTATGCAGGGAGGATGGACACACTTCATTCTTCTGGTGTTCTGGATGATGTTAGGTGTTTGAGTAGTATGAAGAGGGGTAGAGTTATATAGGGTTATTATCAGAGACAAACAGTATCAGTCTTTGGGAGCAGGGACTATGGTAACTCATACTTGGGTTGTGCAACAAGATTCATGACTGCTGTTGACTAAAGTTTGGTGAAGGCAGGTGGAAATTGTGAGTAAGTTTATATTCAAACAGACTCCAAAAGAGGACATGGCTTTTGACAGTTACTTCTGATCTTGCTCTTAAAGGATTACTTAGGATTTTGTTTATTTTTTTTTAACTTTCCAGGTCCTCTTCATTTATTTCTTAAGGGAAGCTATTATATTCCTTACAGGTAATGTTATAGTTGGAATTCCTTTTAAGAATCAGTTAAATTAGACAATTTCCTGGCTGCTTTCAAAATTTTAAATTCTGTTATTCTGAAATGGTAGGCATTCAGTATATATCTGCATGAATGAATGAGTGAGTGAGCGAATGACTGGCAGGCAGAACTCAAAGCTTATAGTCCTCAACATTCCAATCACAAGAGGGAGCAGTAAAGGAGCAATGGAGGCTATTGTTAATACACACAAAATGAGCTAGACTTCTTAAGCTTAACCCTCATATGACTAGAACAAGCTGCTTCCATAATTGAATTCTTTTTTTACAGGCTTTGTTAATGGTTTCTGACTCTCTCCACTTTAGGTGGCTATACAAAAATTACCAACAAGCCCTGACCCTAATGTTTGCTATAGAGGAGATCAACAAGGACCCTAATCTGTTGCCCAACCTTACCCTGGGATTCCATCTTTACAACACCTATCACAGTGATGAGAGGACCTTGGAGAGCTCCCTGTGGTGGCTCTCTGGGCAGGGCCTGCTCATCCCCAACTACAGCTGCGGGGAGCAGAACAAGACTGTGGCCATCATTGGAGGAGCCACATCATCTCTATCTGTCCAGATGGGGACTCTGCTGGAGCTCTACAAATATCCACAGGTGAGTAATATTGAACTTGACACCTTCTGAGGCTTTATCATTTCCCTGATGTTATAATAAATAGAGAATGGGCCTCAGAGTCAGGAGGCTGTGCTATGCCTCTGCTATGTGACTCTGGTCAAATTCCCTAACCTTTCAGTCTTTAAGCATTTCTCAGTAAATTTCAGGGAAGATGCTAACCTGCATTAGTGGAAGTTGTATCCTGCCTGGAAATTTGTACACAAATGACATCATCAGTATAATTTTGAAATCCTATATATGGGAGAGAGTGAGCCTGTCCTTGAGCCCCCCACTTCTCCCTCCCTTTATTACATGTTGTAGTTCAGTCATTTCAGTATGTCCAACTCTTTTTGACTCCATTTGGGGTTATCTTGACAAAGATGCTGGAGTGGTTGGCCATTTTCTTCTCCAGTTCATTTTTTTAGATGATAAAACTGAGACAAGTAAGGTTAAGTTCCTTGCCCAAGGACACAAGCAGTAACTGTTAGAGCTTGAATTTGAAATTGGGTCTTCCTGACTCCAGGTTTGATGCTCCATCCAATGCATCGCCTAACGGCCCCCTTTACTGTTTTTAAGGACTAAATCAGTGTCACCTAACTTCTATCATGATTTGGTGATTGATTAAAGATATATGGTGAAAAAGATTGAGGAGTCAAGTATGACACTAGGGTTGAGAGTCTGGGTGGCTCAAATGATATTAATGCCTGTGACAAAAATAGGAAAGTCTGGAAGAGGGATGGATTTGTTGGGAAAGACAGAGAATTCTGTTTTAGACATCTTAACTTTGAGACATCCAGTTCCAAGCATTCAGTAGGCAGTTGGGCACATTTTCTAGCAATCATCCAGACCTAGTCCTGGTCTGATGACCCAGCCTCCCCATGTATTGTTTGTAGTCCTGCATACACCTTCACTCATTCCCTTTGGTTTACTGGTTGAGATGGAGGAATCGGAATACTCATTACTACCCATTAACAACTCCAGTTTCTCCCCTTACTTCTATCCCTCTCCACCTTTGAGATTTATGCAATTTCTATCTACCATCTAATCAAAATGCTGATATCTGTTGATGTCAGATATCCAGATCATTCCTCTTCATTCCTCAATGATTTCACTGTCTGGCTCACAATTTTCCTATGTTCTCTAACTCCTGGGATCACAAAATGGGACTTCAGTAGACATATACCTGGTCATCCCACCCATTCAGTTCCTCTATTACTCATTTTTCATGAGTAATTACTCCATTTCAGTCACATACAAAGAAAATTGTAGCCTGGATTTTTTTCACCATCACAAATATACCACCTCTATCTTCAAGAATTCAAAAATTCTGGGGTGGCTAGGTGGCACAGTGAATAGAGAACCAGCCCTGGAGTCAGGAGGACCTGAGTTCAAATCTGGCCTAAGACATTTGACACACTTACTAGCCGTGTGACTTTGGGCAAGTCACTTAATCCCAATTGCCCTCCAAAAAGCAAAAAAAAAAAAAAGAATTCTAAAATCCACTAATTTGACCTTATATTATTTCCGTCTCTCTCTCTGCCTTTCCTTACCAAACGCTACTCTTCATCTTCTAAATGACCTTCAACTCCTTAATCTCTGAGTTATCTCTGAGGCTATAACCAGTGTTCTAACAAGTCTGTTCTCTTTTCCCTATTTTTACTCCTTAGTGAACCAATTCAAGTCTACATTGTTCTATTCTTTTCAGTTTTTAGCATCTTTATTATATTATTGATCATAGTTAGCCAAAAGTCACCCTTATCACCTTGTATCACTCCTACCATTGGAAAACTTTGCTCCTACATATGTGTGGCTGAATAAAAGCATAAAAAATCAAACAACTGTTCTTACTGGGTCCACTATAAATTTGTGTTAGGGAATTTCTACTGTCCCCTAACTGTTGCAATGCAATCCTTCTATACCTCTCTTCTCAACTCACTATCCCACTTTCCACAGCGACTCTTCCAAACCTTTTCATCCCTTCTTACACTTACTAGGGTTCTTCCAAATTTCTGAATTTCCCTGTCATTTTTGTTAAACTGGTCTTAAGGTTTGCTAGTGGTCTTACCTAGATGAGTAAATGCAGTGCTACATACCAGACCTCTGAAAGCTGCCTGTTCCTTTTATGCTCCACTGTTGTTATATATGTGCTGGCTCAGCTTTCCCTCCAAGTTAATAATAAACTGTTCCTACTCAGAGAAGTGCTCTAATCTGTTGATATTAAGTCTTCTGGTCATGATGTTGCCTTGAGTCCATCATTTTTGCTGGATGTGAATATTTAGATTGGAGAGAATAAGTCTATGATCAGTTCAGCACCTTGGACCACATGCGTAATGGTAATTAATGTAGCAGGTACTTGGCCCTTAGTGACTAAGGGCTAAGTACTTCTGTGAAAGAGCAAAGAGCGTGAACTCTGTCTCCTGTGTATGAAAGAAGCAGAAGGTCTGACCTCTATCTCCTGTGTGAACAGAGGGCATGAACTCTGTCTCCTGTTGCTGATGTGGCAGGAGGGGGTTGGCTGAGACAGGAGGCCAGTGTGAGTATATAAGAAGAATTCCAGAGACAAAGAATCAGAATCAGGAATCTTCCTCCTGGTGGCTTCTGGTGGAGGAAGCAGAATTGTTCCAGCATCTGGGAGCTGGGCTGCTGGACGGAAAAACTGAGTTGGAGTTTTCTTGAGAAAAATAGAGAGTTTCTCTCCCAGCTTCAGGAAGCTGACTGAGAACTGAGTGGGAGGAAGCAGGATTGTCCCAGCATTGAGGAGCTAGGCCTGCTGGACTGAGAACTGAGTTGGAGTTTTCTATGAGACCAGAATCAAATGAAGGCCCCCTGAAAGGCTGAGAGGGCTGCCTGAAAGGCCAAGATTTTTCCTGGGTCCTAGGGCCAACTGAACTGCTGGAGGACTGAAGAAACATGGCCAGGATAAGACTTTCTTTGTAGCTTGGCTAATCCTTGAGTTCCTGGCAACAGAGGTGGTGAAGGGTTTGAGATGTGCTGGACTCTGCGAACTTCAGTGTACCAATGATGGTGTCATAGCATGGACAGAAGAGGTATTGGAATGTCTACCAAACTGATGGCCTACAGAGCTATTATTCCAATTTGTTATTATATAGACTCTGTGAAACTTGGACAGTATACCAGAGTGATGCCAGGAAACTGAGTCACTTCCATTTGAATTGGCTTAGGAAGTTTCTGAAGATTACCTGGCAGGATAAGACACCAGACACATTTTTTTCTTCTAATTTCACACAATGTCTTCTAATTTTCTTGCAACATCTTTTGTATTTAGGTCATGTATCTATTTTGTACTTGTCTTGGTGTATGGTTTAATATATTGGTCTATGTGCAATTCTTGCCAGACTGCTTTTAGTTTTCCTGAATTTTTTTCCAAGTAATTAATTTTTATCCCCAAAGCTTAAATCTTCACATTTGTCAAACACACTACTATAATACTTTACTACTGTGTGTTGTATGTTTAAGTTTCACTAATCTACCTCTCCATTTCTTAGCCAGTACCAGATAGTTTCTTTGAAATTTTTGACCTTTTGTTCTTCCAAATGAATTTTATTATCATTTTTTATAACTCAGCAAAATATTTTTTTAGCGATTTAATTGGGGTGGCATCAAATAAATAGATTAGAAAGAATTGTCACTTTTTATTATACTGACTTTGCCTGTCCATGAACAATGAATATTTCTCCAGTTATTTAAACCTGACTTAATTTGTATAAAGGATATTTTATGTTTATGTTCATGTAGTTCCTGTGTCTGTTTTGGTAGGTATACTCTTAGGTATTTTATACTGTCTAGTTATTTTAAATGGCCTAAAATAATATTGAATAATATTTCTGACACATGGTGTAGTTTTCCTATTTTCTCTTTTAATTAAATATATTTTAGCTTTAACTTTGAGATCATCTACCTATATTTTTTTACATAATAAATTCTACTTCAATCCTTTATTCTATCTCTGTGTGTATCTCTCATTTTTCTTGAGTTTCCTGATAGCCATATATCATTACGTTCAGATTTTTAATCCATTCTATCCATTTCCATTTTGATAAATTAAACCCTTTTGCATTCTAAGTTAAAATTTCTTGTGTATTTCCCTTCATCCTATTTTCCTCTCTATTCTTCTTATCCTATTTACCCTCTACCTCCTCACTCATCTGATTTACTTCTACCCACTACCTTGCCCTCCTGTTCCTTAATCTACTCACCTCTCTAAGAGTTCCTACCTTATCCTTTCCTGCCACCTTCCACTTTAATCTACCTAATCTTTCTAAGAGTTTTCCCTGTATCTCCTCTCCCTCCTAAATTCTTACTCAACACCTCAAAACAACCATTCCACTGCATAACCCCTCCCCCAATCTGCTCTCTCCTATGTCCTCCCCCTCTCCCCTCTGACTTTCCAGTAGGGTAGGATGAATCTCCCTACCACAGTGCCTGTGTATCTTAATTCCCAGTTGGATGTAGTTAATA
>CM053580.1:589387284-589411078 GCA_028627135.1 Pseudochirops cupreus | reverse complement strand
AATGTGTGTGTGTGTTTCTGTTTTAAGTGTCTCTTATAAACAACATATTGTTGGATTTTGATTTCTAATTCATTCTGCTATCTGCTTGTTTTGTGAGTGAACTTATCCCATTCACATACACCTTTAGAATGTTTAACTTTTATTTATTTCAATCCTATTTGCTTCTCTTTGTCCTTCTCTTTCTTGTTTTGTCCTCTGTCTCCTAAAAAGTCTGTTTTTCTTCTGACTGCCTCCTTTAATCCACCCTCTGTTTTATCCCACCCCCTTTCTCTTATTCCTTTATCCTCCAACTTGCTTGTTGGGTAAGATAGATTTCCATACCCAACTGACTCTGTGTGTGTGTGTGTGTGTGTGTGTGTGTGTGTGTGTGTGTGTGTGTGTGTGTGTTTGTGTGTGTGTGTGCTCTACTATAGGTCAGGCACAAATGGTCTAGGTGAACATTTGGGCTGGATTATCTAAATTTGCATATCTTGTGTTTCTTTTGAGTTACTTCAATTCTGCTTTGCTCATGGAGTACAACATCTTCTCTGATGAAGACAAGCCATGATGGGTGGTCCTGTGCCAGTGTTACCCATGTCACACAATCAATTCCAAAGTTCTTAAGAAAGACCTTGAGAGTTTCCTTGTATTGCTTCTTCTAATTACCATGTGAGCACTTGCCCTGTGTAGGTCTTGATAAAATAATCTTTTTGGCAAACATACATTTAGCCTTCGAACAATGTGACCAGCCCATCAGAATTATGTTCTCTGCAGTAGAGTTTGAATGCTTGGCAATTTATTTTGAGAAAGGATCTCAATGTCTGGTAATCTTATCCTGGAATCTCATCTTATTTTCCTAAGACAGTGTAAATGGAAGTGATTCAGTTTCCTGGCATAGTATTGGTATACTGTCCAGGTTTCACAGGCATACAGCAATGAATTCAGCATAAACGTTCTGTAGATCTTCAGTTTGGTAGTCAGTCTAATACCTCTTCTCTCCCACATTTTCCTTTGGAGCCTTCCAAACACTTAGCTAGATCTGGCAATGAATGCATAGATCTCATTATCAATGTGTACATCCCTAGAAAGTATACTGCCAAGATAAGTGAACATATCCACAGTATTTAAAATTTCTCCATTTGCTGTAACCCATGGTTCTATATTTGGATGATGCGATGCTGGCTGATAGAGCACTTGTGTTTTTTAATATTAATTGTTAGGTCAAAATTAGCACAAGCAGCAGGGAACTGATCTGTAATTTGTTGCATCTCAGCTTCAGAGTCTGCACAACTGAATGTGTGATCATCTGCAAACAGAAAATCATGCACCAACATTTCCTCCACTTTGGTCTTAGCTTGTAGTATTTTCAAGTTGAAGAATGTACCATCAGTATGGTAGCTAACCATAATGTTTTGTTAATCCTTATCAAACGCATTTGACAACATGGATGAAAACATCGGGCTAAAAAGCATGGGAGCAAGCACGTAGCCATGTTTCACTCCATTAATGATTGGGAAAGTGAAAGAGCATCATCCATTATCCAGAACCCAAGGGCAACCATGCTATCAGGGATCCGATGTACAATACTGATTAACTTTTCTGGGCAACTAAATATTGAGATAATTTTTCATAAGCCCTCATGACTGACAGTATCAAAGGCCTTGATCAGATCTACAAACATTGTGTACAGACCTCTGTTCTGCTCTTGGCCCTTCTCCTGGAGTTGTAAGGCAGCAAACACTATACTGACCATTCCTTGGCCCTTTCTTAAGCCACATAGGCTCTCAGATAGATGACTATCTTCTAGGTGAAGAATCAGCCTATTAAGGAGGACTCTGGCTAGAGTCTTGCCAACAATGACTAAGAGAGAGATTCCTTTGCTATTTTCGCAGGACAATCTATTTACTTTACCTTTATAGAGATGGACAATGAATGCAGCCTTGAACTCCTGGGGGATAAGCTCCTCTTGCCATATAACCTGGAAAATATCAGCCAATTTTTGTGTGAGCAATGGATCTCCCACCTTATAAATCTCGGCTTTTATAGTATCAGCAGCTGGTGCTTTGTCATGTGAAAGGAACCTAATGGCATTCAAAACCTCTTCTTCAATTGGAGCTTCAGCTAGGGAGGGATTGACTTCAACTTGAGGTAAATGGTCAATGGCCTCAGCATTGATTGATGATGGTCTGTTGAGAACACTGTGCAAGTGTTCAGCCCATCTCTCTAGGATCATATCCTTATCACTATTCAATATGGCTCCATTAGCACTGTGTAGTTGAGATGAACCTTAAGTCTTTGACCCATAAATAACGTTCAGGGCATCAAAAAAGCACTTTGGATTGTTGCTATCAGCATAAACCTGAATTTCATGTTCCTTCTTACTGTAGTGCCAATGCAATATTTACAGTGCCCATGATCACGATAAAGACCATGCCTATAAGTATCACATGACATTCAATGGCAAAATATGCCAAACTCTCTAGATAGAGGATAGAACTGAAGGATTTATTTCCACACCAGAAAGCTGAATCCCAAAACCAATAAGCTGATTTCATCATAGTACCAATAATATTCAGAAGCCATAATAATGCTGAGAGCCATGCCATCCTTTAGCCTTCCCACAAGCCAATACAAGATCAATATTTACTCACAAAACTCTCTATCTCCTTGCCTTCACTCCTCTGTCCCCCACCATCTGGCTAACTCTCAACCAGCTTCCTGTGGGCTCTGCTTTCCTTCAGCAAAACTCCTCCCACCACAGGCTCCATGTGACTACATTCAGCCTATCAAGGGGAAGAGTTTATCTTCACAGCAGGGGAGGTCTTCAAACTCCCCCCCTAGGTCTATTAAGAGGCAGGGAAGATCTTCAATTCCCATTCCCATTACACTTACTAATCCAGGAATCCTCCATCTCTCTAAGCTTCACTTGTACTTTACTTTTGATGGAATTAAATGCCACTTCTTAGAGATGGATGAGCTATCCTGTTGGTAAACCCTGTGAAGTTTTCATTTTTCATTCAGCAGTTTCTAAATTTTCCCATCATTTTCATTAAACCAATCTCGATGTTTGTGAGTGTTCTGACCAAATCTCTGAAAACTTCCCAATCCTTTTCTGCTCCATTGCTGCCAACTGTATGTTGGCTCAAGTTTTCCTCCAAGTTAGCAACACACGGTTCCTGTTGAGAGAAGTGCTCTAATCATTTGGCATCAATTCTTCTGGTAGTCATTTTGCCTTGGGGCCATCACTTTTGCTTAATGTGGTTATTTAGCTTGGAGAAGACAAGTCTATCATCAGTTCAGAACAATGTGCCACACACTGCCTTTGTCACTCTCCCATCCTATCTGTCTCTTTTTCTTACAATCATATAGTCTCTTAAATGCCAATGTTTGCTGTGAGCATGCATTCACAAAATTTTATTGCATTTAGGTAAGCAAAGACAGTGTTGGTGATGAGAATGTCATGAGATGCACAACTATTCAGTAGTTAGTGACCATTGCTGCTGCTGTTTCGAACTCCATTCTTCCCAAGACCTCTTGGACTTGTCTGGTAATCTGTGCCTACTCTAGTATTAAAGTTACCCATAATTATAAACTTGTCCTCTTTTAGCACATTGATGATAAGGGTCTCAGAGTCTTCATAAAATTTTTCCTTGACCTCATCAGGGTTCGTCATGGTGAAAGCCTAGGCAGTGATGATGGTGATGTGGCATTTCCCTGCAAGTGGCAATCACATTGCATCTGTGTAATATTAATGGAATGTTAATTTCTCCTGTCCATTGATAGGTCTGTGTAACCACATGGGCCCCCCTTCCCTTGGAACAGGAGGTGTGTTCCCAGGTCTAAAGGTACACAGGTATTTAAATCATGGATATCTTGCTGCTTTCACAGCTGTAATACATCCTGAGTCACATAAAGCCCATTGGGGGATGAACTTGTCTAACAAGGAGGGTTACTTGTGGGGAAGCTTGCTTGTAGGAAGGTTTCCATACCTTTTGGTACTAAGCTAATTAGGCACTGAGTCAGGAGGGTTGTGATTCCTTGTGACTCTGAGCCCATTAGTTGAAAACTATATATACTTGGAAGTTGGCATTTGACTTTGGGGGTTCACTTATGAGAAGGAACTTTTGATACTGTGGATGAGACTGTGAGTAGTCATTTGTTAGCCCCTGACTGCTCATAGGTTTGTGGTATCCTGATCTGGTAGTGTATGTAGGTAGTTGTATTACTTTGTTCAGACAGTAGAAGCCTGTCAGTTGAATCTCTGTGGTAGTTTCTCTGCTTGTACTTTCCACTTAACTGTAATTAAATAAGATTGTTGACTCCTTTAAAAGTTGTCTTTTCTTTAGTAAGGCATATCAAAGAATCTGTGCTAGCAGGCCATCCTGGGTTTGCTAGGGGCTTGGAATTACTGTCTGTTACTCACTCTTTTTTGTAGGCATACAAACTTGTTGACTAGATTAGTTTTTCAAAACCTATGCCAGCTTCACAGTGCTCCCCTTCACTGTGGCTATTCCAGAAATATGTGTATCCAGTTCTGACTTCAGTAAGCTGACCTTCATTTGTCAGCCTTCTTTCTCTCAGGGCTGCTGTTTAGATGGGATGACTTCTCTTACAACAAGAGCAGTTAGTCTTTCAGGTCTCCTGAATTTTGTGTTGTCTATAAGTGTGTACATATTCCATGTACCGATAGTGAGTGGAATCATCTTTTGAGAAGTTTTTATACATTTTTTGTGTGTTTCAACCACAAGGTGGATTCCTCACCTGTTGTGGTAATCAGGCCAGGGTTGGGTGAGCAGACAATTTTTAGGACACCTTTTCTAGCCCCTTCCTCACATCAGAAAGTGAACAGTGCTGCCCTTAAAAGGCTGCTCAGATACCTGGGGGCTGCCAATTTCCACTGCTGCTTCCAGTAAGAAGAGAACCCTATGGCCTGGGCTGCCTGTGTGCAGGGTTGTGGCTATGGCTTCCAGTATCCATTCCTGATGCTTCATCACTTGCTTGTTGCCACCAGATTTTGAGGTAGATAAAGATGGTAAAAATGGTATGAGTGATGTCTTTTGATTAGTGCATTAATTTGATTTAAGTGAGGCAGAGTTGCAGTAGTTCATCAGCCTCACTCTTCCAGAGTCTCTACAGTCCAGTGGCAGGGCAGAGTGACTGGTGATGGCTGGAGATATAGTGGACGACCTTGGTATCTTTGATGTCTCACCAAGCTCTAAGTGTTTCACTTCTTTTATTTTAATTTTTGGTTAACATTCATTAAGAAAATTGGTCTAGAGTTTTCTTTCTCTGTTGTTCTTCCTGTCTTAGATATCAAAATCATATTTGTCCCAAAGAAGGTATTTGGTATGATTCTTTTAAAATGTAATTTCCCAAACACTTTATGTAATATTGGAACTAATTGTGCTTTAATTTGGGGCATAAAATTGACTTGTCAATTCATTTGCTCCTATTGTTTTTATTTTAGGGAGATCATTTATAGTTTGTTGAAATACTTATTCCTAAATAGGACTCCATTTCTTCTTCTGTTATAAATCTGGACAGTTTCTATTTTTCTAATTACTCACCCAGCTCATTTAAATTGATAGTTTTGTTGGCATATAATTGTTCAAAGTAGTTTTAAATAATTACTTTAATTTCTTTTTCATTGGTGGTTCATTCACCCTTTTTATTTTTGGAAACTGATCTTTTGGTTTTCTTCTTTCTTTTTTTTTAATCAAACCATCCAGTAGGCTAATCCCAGATGGCTGAGTACAGGAAACAACCCAGTTGAATTCTCCCAACATTCCCCTTCCTAACAACTTTAAATAATGTCTTAAATCAAACTTTTGAGGGAAAGAGCCAATAAAAAGTGCGGGTGAGATTTTTTTTTGACCTAAGAAAAATTTGAGAGATCAGCAAGAGAGGTCTGTGACAATGAAATGGGGGTTTGTCTGGAGTACTCACAGCAGCACCAGTGGGGAGCCTTGGAAGTGTGACAGTGATGGCAGCTGCAAAAGCAGGACTTTCTGGAGCTCAAAGCCCAGAGATAGTCAGGGTATCAGGCCACTGGTCAGAAACAGATTCCTGGGGACCCTTTGCTGGTACTAGGTGAAGGTAGTGCTGATTGGCATATATGCAGTTCTGTGTCAAAGTTTCAGGGCAGAGAGAAAACTAGTGCTTGCAGTGGAAGGAGAGCCAGGGTCCTAGTCTCAGCCCCCAGTTTTAGAGGAATGCTAGTGCTTGTAGCTTCATGGGAATAAGAACCCTTCCTGGTTAAAGACCAGAGCACAGAGCAGGAGGGACCACACTGCTCCCCAGATCACACCACCTTGGAAGCACTGACAACTTGCAGACTCCCAGAAATCACTCTGAAAACAGCAGCATGAAAAAACCTGAAACATGGTAAAGTGCTCTCCCACCCCCGGGTGAGCAGAGTTCAACTTTAACAGAAATTTCAAAGTCAAAAACTAGATTGGGAAAAGGAGCAAACAATAACAACAACAAAAAAGACCATAAAATGCTACCATGGTTGGAGGGAAGACTAAAGTATACACGTGAATGACAATAATATGAAAAAAAACCTATAAGTAAAACCTCAAGGAGAAATGCTAATTGAACCCAAGCCCAATAAGAAAACCTGGAAAAGCCAAAGAAAGAAATAAGTGTGATAGAGGAACAATTGTGAAAAAATAAGAGTGATGCAGTAAAATTATGAAAAGACAATTAGTAACTTGGTTAAAGAGACACAAATAAGACTGAAAAAATACCTTAATAACAGAATTGCCTCAATGGTGAAAATAAAAAAGAGATACAAAAATTCACTGAAGAGAAAAACTACTTAAAAAGCAGAATTGTCCTTTGGAAAAAGGGGTACAAAATTCACTGAAGAAAATAATTTAGACTCCGTGAGTCATCAGGAAACAATAAAACAAAGGTAAAAATGAAAAATAGAATAAAATATCAAATATCTCATTGGAAAAATAACCAGCTTGGAAAACAGATTGAGGAGAAATAATTTTAGAATTATTAGACTACCTAAACTTCATGATCAAAAAAGATCCCAGACATTATACTTCAAGAATCTATAAAACTGCTTGATTATCTTAGATCCAGAGGGTAAAATAGAATTTGAAAGAATCTACTGATTCTTTCAGTAGAAAGAGATCACAAAATGAAAGATTCCAAGAATATTGTAGAGGAATACCAGAACTCACATGTCAAGGAGAAAATATAAACAGCCACAAAGAAATATTTTAGATATCACAGAGCCACAGTAAGGATCCCAAAATTTAGTATCTTCTACATTTGAGGATTGGAGGGCTTGGAATGTGGTCTCATGGAAGACAAAGGAATTAGGATTACAATCCCAAAACAATCTATCCAGCAAAACTTAGTGTAACCCTTCAAGTAAAAATTGACACTTAAGCATTTATGATGAAAAGTCTAGAATTGAATGGAAATTTTGATATGCAAACACATATAAAGGTAATCATGAAAGAACAATCAAAAGGGACTCAATAAAGTTAAATTCTTTATATTCCTCTATGATGACACATGCAACTCCTAAGACTAGGAGAGTTAGAAGGAGTCTACAAAGACAGAGGGGATAAGTGTGAGTTGTATATCTTGGGATGATCTAAAAAAAAATGGAGTAAAAAAGAGGGTGCATTGGGAAAAGGGGGAAAAGAAGGAAAGAATGGAAAAAATTTTCTCACCTAAGAAAGGCATCCAAGGAAGAGATTTTACAGTGGGTAGGGGGAAACAAGGGGTGGACAAGACTTGGATCTCACTCTCATAGGACAAAGAGGGTAGAATCCATCTATCTATCTATCTATCTATCTATCTATCTATCTATCTATCATCATCATCTATACACACAGAGTTAAGATAAGGAACTGAAACAGAATCCATTATACTTCAGTGAAATAAAAAAAAAATGAAGGCAGTTATGTTAAACAAAGCAAAAGCAAAACCAGTCCAATTAAAAGACAGAATCAGGGAACTTCACATTGCTAAAAGGCGCCACAGATAGTAAAATAATATAAAAATACAGCAAGTTTCTCTAATAAAGGCATCATTTCTCAAATATATGTGAATCTGAGTCAAATGTATAAAAAATAAGAACCACTCCTCAACATAAATGGTCAAAGGATATGAACAGTCAACTATCTATGGTCATATGAAAAAATCCTGTAAATCACTATTGACTGGAAAAATTAAAATTCAAATAACTTTCAGGAACTACTCTATACCTGTAAGAAATGGTAAGTGCTGGAAGGGATGAGAGAAGATAACGCACTGCCAAACTGTTGGTGGAGTTGTAAACTGGTCCAACCATTCTTCAGAACAATTTGGAGCTATGCTTAAAGGGATATAAGTTTGTGTATATGTTTTTGATCCAGTAATGCCACTACTAGGTCTTTATCCTAATTAGATCAAAGAAAAAAAAGAAAATTGCCCATTACAAAAAAAAAACAATGTTACATTACATTTTTTTGGTGGCAAAAAATTAGAAATTGAGGGGGTGATCATTAATTGGAGAATGGCTGAAAAAGTTGTGCTTCATGATTGTGATTGAGTTCTTTCATGCTATAAGAAATAACAAGGGGCTGGTTTCTGAATATAGCAGACAAAATCTATATGAACTGATGCAAAGTGGAGTAAGAAGAAACAGGACTTGTTTGTTCACAGTAACAGCAGTGCTGCAATGAAGATCAGCTGTGAAAGACTTAGCTACTCTGATCAACATAATGATCCAAGACAGTTCCAAAAGACTCACGATAAAAAAAAAAAATCTTGAGAGATAACTGATGAAATTTGAGTACAAATTGAAGCATGATTTTCTTGGTATTTAATTTTTTTGTGTGTGATATGACTAATGTGGAAATCAATATTAGGCTTGGAGTCTCTATATAGCATCATAATCTATCACTTGGATTTGTGTTTTGATAGAGACTGTACAGTCCTTAGTGTGGAGAGATGGAGATGACTTTGGAGAATGATCCAAATGTTGTCCAAATGTCTTCCCTCCTCCCCATTCTCCAAGAGACTGAAATTCCAGAATTAGAGTCACTATGTGAGGCTTACGGTATCTTTTTCTAAAGAATACATACATCTGGTTATCCTGATAGTTATGTGGCACCTGCAGTTCATTAGATTCAAAGCAAAGGTTTGTACTGACAGAAGGGACCTGACTTGGTAATATGAGGCAGGTCAGGGGGAAGGCCAGTATAGGCAGAGTACAAGCAGAAGTCAGGTAAAACCTGGTGGCTTATCCAGAAAATCAGCTAAGGTTGGGTCCTTTTGTTCTGAGAAGACACAGGAGAGGTGATTAGAACAACAGGGTAATACCTTGACCAGACCTTTGCAGAAGCAATAGTGGTAATTTCATTGTAATTTTCAGAGCAATATATGTCATATGCAGAGGAGGTAGAGTTTCCAAGGCAGCAAGACAGAACCGTGCCATGCTTAAATATGAATACACTATTTCTAAGGATTGAGGTGATAGATGGCAAATTGTACAAGACACCTATTCCGGGTGCTTTGTAACAGCTATTCCTGTTATAACTTTAAAATAAGTACCTTTTTGTAAAAGCTAACTTGTGTTAATAGATCAAATGAAATGAGGCACCAATCACGGGTGATGAACTTTTGGAAAAACATGATAGGATGAGGGGAGAAGTTTAAACTGATGGCAGTGGAGAGAGAAACCAAGAACCCCTCAGCAACATGCCTGAAAGCTTGAGGGAAAGATGCAGCCTTCCTCAGGAACCTGACATACATGCAAGCATGGAAGCTGGACAAAGCTTATAGGGACTACACATGTTTTTTTCATATGTATATCTTCTCTCCAATTGTAATATAAGGTCCTTGAGAACAGGGATTGATTTTATCTTCCTTTACGTCTTCATTTCTTCTCATAGCCCCCAACAAATATATTATGTTCTTAATAAAATCTTGTTGACTATATACTGAATTCTGAACAACTCACAGGTTTTCCTTCTAGGAGTTTGCTGACCTCAGGCACCAGGAAGTGACTGGGACTTCTTTTCTCCCATAGCTCCACTCATTTCTAAAGATTATCCAGTTTAACAACAGTGCTGGTGACCAGGTGTTTGTGGATGAGAATAGAAACCCCGAAGCTCAATATAACATCATGAACTATGTAACCTTCAGTGAAGATGCTGAAGCTCTGGTGAAAGTCGGACAGTTTATCCCCACAGCTGAGCCTGGCCAAGATTTCACCATTAATGAAGAGGCCATAGAGTGGGGCTGGACATATTCTGAGGTCAGAAACAATTGTAAAATCAAATCTAATCATAGGAACAACCTTTATCCTGCTTAACTCTCTCCACATCTCCCTTTTATGAATCAAAAATCCTCCCTGGACACTGATTTCTTTTCCCTTTACAGCAAAATTCTGGATGAAAAGTCAAATAAGCAAACCATCAGGTGATTTTAAATTTGGAGTCTTTAGCACAACTTGAGATAGAGCTGAAATGGGCTTTGAAGCTCATCTTGTTCAGCCCTGTCATTTGGCAGAAATAATAACTGATACATATGAACATAGCAATTGGCCAAGTATTTTCAGATCCCAAGGCCAGTGTTTTTGTCAACTACATTGCATTTTGGGGGGAATGACACCCAAACAATTACGTTAATTCAATGAAAATGAATTCACATTCAAGCATCCAAGAACTCTATCTCTGACATCTACCAAAGTTCTGAAACTCATTGCCTTTCTGAACCCAAGATGTTTCTCTATAGCATGTGGAATTTATCTTTTCCATTATAATGAACAATCATATCAGTCTCATCTGAGTTAACTGTGTCCTGCATCACACATGCAGACAGGTTACATCTGTTTCAAGTCAATCACTTCCATTGCTTGGTAGCTTGGATCACAACTATTAAAAAGACAAAGATGGTACTGAAAATTACAAAACGCTTGATAAATAGGGACCTTGAGGTAGAATCTTGTTCAAATTCCTCCTTTTGCAAAGGCTTAAAGTCCATGACATTTAAAAGATTCAGCCAGTTTTCCACAACTAGTGGCATAAACGGGACTGGCATCCAGGTCTCTGTTTTCAGCCCCATTCTCCTTTTAGCCATATTCCATTGATTTGTGAGTAATTCTCTTATTTCTCCTACAGAAGAAGCTTTCTGTGCCCCAAATCAGTGTCATTCCCCCTCTGATAATGACATACCATCCTCTGTCCTATTAACTTCCAGAGGCTTCATGCATTTTACTCCCTTGCACTAGGTTCCCTGTGCCACATGCAGTGAGAGCTGTGATCCTGGGTTCAGGCAAACCCCACTGGAGGGACAGCCCATTTGCTGTTTCAACTGTTCTCTGTGCCCTGAGGGGGAGATCTCCAATCAGCTGAGTAAGTATCTATATGTAGTTTTCTTCCTACAACCACTGGACCAAATAAACTGGTGTTTTGCTCTAAGGTCATACAACAGTTCTATCACTGCATGAACAACAGGTTATACAAGAACAAGTTAAGCTAGGGAAAAGTTCCTAGATGAGGACAAGTGAGTTGAATAACTGGTTAGACGATGGTGTCCATTATAACTTTACTATTCAAAATGAAGCCTATAAAATTTTAAAAAATAGCTATCTTGTACTATGTCTTTGTAGGACATATTTACTTGGTCTTGTTATATTTTTAAGAGCAAGTTAGCTGGAGTGTGGTGGAATATGTACTCTGCAAAATATTTGTGATGGCGAAGTTACATACATTTTGAGTTCCGTATTTGCCAGAAAACTTTAGACTAGTGCAGGTTTGAGGAATTATTCCCAGAGGAAATGGGTACCCCTGCTCTATTCTGGATATTATGCCATCCCTATCTCTTGCCATATTTTAAAGTGGTATTTTGATAAATCATCTAGTAAGGGAAATATATCATGAATTAATTGCTTTTGTATTCCCTCTATGAAATCTATCATAGGAGACATTGACCTTCTTTGCAGAATCAATGTGGGCTGGGTTATTTGGGTCATTTATTATGGACCCCATGAGTGAAACATCTTATTATATGCATAGACTATGCAGGAGTCATACTTTTAAGACTTAAAACAATAAGGGAAAGATAATACATTAGGATCATTCTTTGCCTCTGTACATAAGTGATTTCACACTATTAAACCTCTTAAGGTGATTAAAGGATTACAGAATCAGAGGATTTTAGAATTGGAAGTGTCCTTCACAGTGGATGGGGAGTAAACTGCCTGTGGATGAGTAATAGATATGTGGGGAAATTTTTGTTAAGTGCAGTAGAAGATTGGAGTAAGGAAAATTTCAGTAACACTCCAGTATTGCTAAAAAGCAATTTCTTTTCTACATTTTATTTCTGTCACAAAAAAAGAAGTTGATATTATTTTTCAGGAATATGAAAGTGTGGTGGTGGTGGCACACAACAAAATTAAGTAAGGGGAAAAAATAGTTATCCCAGAGGGAAGGATGCAATCAGATCTTGGGGGGATAGGAGATAGCTTTCTCATTTATTGTGGCACATGTAGGCCTTGAAAAAGATGCTTCTCAGAACATGAAAATATGTAAAAGAAGATTAGTGATTATGTGAAAGGTGCCTTCTGTACTTGGCACCTAGATTATATCAGGCCTTGATCACTCATCCTTTTGTTCTATTGAAATACCTATCTATATCACGCAAAATAATAATATGAGAGTGACATATACGCAAGGTCTAGGCACTTTGGAGGGAAGGACAGATTTTATAGGAGCATGTCTACCAGTGAGATAACAAGCATTTATCTAGGCTTACTATATTTCAAGCATCATGCTAAGTCCTGATGGTATAAAAAAATGTAAAAATAATCCCTATATTTTAAAAATTATTTATTTCACGTTTTATTTTTTTCCCACTTACATGTTAAAACAATTTTAAACATCCATTTAAAAAGTTTTTGAGGGGGGTGGAGCCAAGATGGTGGAGTAAAAGCAGGAACTTGCTTGAGCTGCCATTCCAACCACTTCCAATACCTGTAAAAAAATGACTTTAAACAAATTTGAGAGCCACAGAACCCACAAAGTGACAGAGAGAAACAAATCTCCCACTGAAGGCAGGCCAACAGGAAAGGAATGCCATTCCAGGCTGGGAGCTGAGCACAGTCCTATGTGAGCCATGCTGGCCCAAACTCATAGCCCAGACTGACTAGAGCAGACTTCAGGAGAGTGAATCACCAGCAGCCATGGTGGTTTCCAGACTTCTGAACCCAGAAACACTAAAGAGAAAGTAGAAGGTCAGTAGGGAATTCTGTTGGAACTGGGTTAGAGAAGAGCATGGTCTGGCCCCTGCCCCCCAGGGAAACTGAGGTGGCAGCAGGGTGGCTACTACTGCTGCCATGTGGTTGCCTTCTGTGTTCCTGGCCTGCAGATCATAGGGGGACCAAGTGACCATACAGAGAGTAATCACTCTTGCTTTGACCTGCTTGGATCTGGGTCACAGTCTTGGGTGATGGTCCTGGGGTGAGAAACACTAGCATGCCAGAGCTTGTGGGGTCTGTAGAAAGAGCACCCTCCTCATAGCTCTGACAACAGCTGTGAAAACCTCAGAAATTTGGGACACTGCTCTCTCCATTCTGGAAGCAGAGTTCTACCATGGCAAAGAGCTCAAAAGTCAAGTAATTGACTGGCAAGATGAGCAGAGGAAGCACAATCGGACCATAAAATCTTTTGGGGGGGACAAAGAGGATCAAAATATAGAACCAGAAGAAGACAATAAAGTCAAAACTCCTGCATCAAAAGCCTTCATGAAAAATATGAATTACAGGCCATGGAGGAGCTCAAGAAGGATTTTTAAAATCAAGTAAGAGGAGGAAAAATTGGGAAGAAAAATAAGAATGATGCAAGAAAGTCATGAAAAGTGAGTCAACAGCCAGCTAATGAAGAACCAAAAAATACTGAAGAAAATGACACCTTAAAAAATAGACTAACTCAAGTGGAAAAAGAGGCCCAAAAGCCAATGAGGAGAAGAATGCTTTACAAAATCAAATAGACCTGATGGAAAAGGAATTTCAAAAACTCACTAAAGAGAATAATTCCTTCAAAATTAGATCGGAACAAATGGAAGCTAATGACTTTATGAGAAATCAAGGTACTATAAAACAGATCCAAATGGATGAAAAAATAGAAGGCAATGTGAAATATTTCATTGGAAAAAAAAACACTGACCTGGAAAATAGATCCAGGAGAGATAATTTAAGAATTATTGGACTACCTGAAAGCCATGATCATAAAAAGAGCCTAGACATCATCCTCCATGAAATTATCAAGAAAAATGGCCCTGATATTCTAGAACCAGAGGGCAAAATAGAAATTGAAAGAACTCACTGATTGCCTCTTGAAAAAGATCCCAAAAAGAAAACAGCTAGGAATATTATAACCAAATTCCAGAGTTCCAAGGTCAAGGACAAAATATTACAAGCAGTCAGAAAGAAACAATTTAAGTATTGTGGAAACACAATCAGGATAACAGAAGATCTAGCAGCTTCTACATTAAGGGACTGAAGAGCTTGGGATATAATATTCTGGAGGTCAAAGCAGTTAGGATTAAAACCAAGAATCACCTACTCAGAAAAACTGAGTATAATGTTTCAGGGGAAAATATGGTCATGCAATGAAATACAGTATTTTCAAGCATTCTTGATTTAAAAAAACTAGAGTTGAACAGAAAATTTGACTTTCAAATACAAGAAGCAAGAGAAGCATGAGAAGGTAAACAGGAAAAAGAAATCATAAGGAACATATTAAAGTTGAACCATTTGCATTTCTACATGGAAAAATGATCATTGTAACTCATGAGACTTTTCTCAATATGAGGACAGTTGAAGGGAATATATGTATCTATCTATCTATCTATATATATATCTATATATGTATACATACATATATATGTATAGGAGGGTGTATGTGTGTATATGTGTGTGTGAATGTGTGTATATGTGTATATTTCTATACATAGACAGAGGGCACAGGATGATTTGAATATGAAGGGATGATATCCAAAAAAATATAATTAAGAGGTCAGAAAGGAATATATTGGAGAAAGGAGAAGAGGAAAGATAGAATAGGGTAAATTATCTTATATCAAAGAGGCAAGATAAAACTGTTACAATGGAAGGGAAAAGCAGGAAGGGGAAGGGGAATGAGTAAACCTTACTCTCATTGAATTTGGCTTAAGGTGGGAATAACATACACACTCAATTGGGTATCTTACCCTACAGGAAAGTAGGGGGGAAAGGGATAAGAGGAGGGATGATAGAAGGGAGGGCAGATTGGGGGAGAGGGTTGTCAGAAGGAAACACTTTTTGAAAAGGGATAGTGTCAAAGAAGAAAATAGAATAAATGGGGGGTGGGATAGGATGGAGGGAAATATAGTTAGTCTTTCACAATATAGCTAATATGGAAATGTCTTGCATAACTACACATGTACAACATATATTGAATTGCTTGTCTTCCCAGTGGGAATGGGAGAGGAGGGAAGAAGGGAAAGAATCTGGAACTCAAAGTTTTAAAAACAAGTGTTGAAAATTGATTTTTTTTTTTTACATGCCGCTGGAAAATAAGATATATAGCCAATGGGGTATAGAAATCCATCTTGCCCTCCAAAAAAGTCAGGAGGCTGAATGGGGTTGGATATAAGAGGCAGTAGATTTGGGGAAGGGGTATGCAGGAGGCTCACTATCTTGGGGTTGGGGAGGTAGGGGAGAAACAGGAAGAAAATTTGTAACTCAAAATCTTGTGGAAGTGAATGTAGAAAACTAAAAATAAATGGTAAAACAAAATAGTTCCAAATTCTCTCCCTTTCTCCTCTCCTCCCTTGTTGAGAAGGCAAGTAATTTGATGCAGGTTACACATGTGTAGATATTCAAAGCATATTTCAATATTAGTCATGTTCAAAAAGAAAATATGGATCAAACCCCCCCCCAAAAAAATAAAGTAAAAAAAGTATGCTCTCATCTCTGTTCAGATTCCACCAGTTCTTTCTCTGGGGATGGATAGTATTTTTCATCATAAGTGCTTCAGAATTATCTTGAATCATTATATTACTGAAAATAATTAAGTCATTCACAGTTAATCATCATATAATGTTGCTCTTTCTATTTACAATATTCTGGTTCTGCTCATTTCACTTTGCATCAGTTCATGTAAGTCTTTACAGGTTTTTCTGAATGCATCCTGCTCATCATTTCTTATAACACAATAGTACTCCCTTCAATTTCCAATTCTCTGCCACCACAAAAAGAGCTGTTATAAATATTTGTTTACACATTGGTAATTTTCCTTTTTGTTGTTTTGTGTCATTTGGGATACAGACCTATAAATGTTATTGCCGTGTCAAAGGGTATGAATGGTTTTAAAGCCCTTTGGGAATAATAACAAATTGCTTTCTAGATTGATTGAATCAGTTCCAAACATTACCAATAGTGCCTCAATTTTCCCATCTCTCCTCCAATATTTCTCATTTTCCTTGTTGGACATATCAACCAATGTGATACATGTGAGGTGGTACCTCAGAATTGTTTTAATTTGCAATTCTGCAATAAATAATGTTTTATAGAATTTTTAAATATGGCTTTGGTTACTTTGGTTACTCCATCTGAAAACTTTCTGTTAATATTTATATCCCTTTATCAATTGGGGAATAACTCTTATTTTTATCAATTTGACACAGTTCTCTATGTATCTGAAAAATGAGGTCTTTATCAGAGAAACCTGCAATTTTTTTCAGTTATGCTTGGTAACTATTTTCTTCATCCTAGTTTCCCCATTTATTCTACTCTCTCTCTCTCTTTCTTTTCACCTTCTCCCTCCTCACAAATGTTTTGCTTCTGATCACCATCCAAGTTCTCCTGGTCCTTCCTAATTAACAAGGCTCCCTGGGCCAAAGGAGGGAAAACTAGCTTGCAACCAAGACTAAGGCTTGGCATTCTACTCTTGCCCAACCAATCCATTATATTTCAGAAGTTTGTCTCATATATCAGCTTCTTTCTTCACTACCAAGAAGTAATATTTTGTATGCCAAATAGTTTCATAGAAATTTGACTCTTGAAAATGAGGTCAAGCCCCTCAACTATCTCAATCCAATGTCCTATCACATCTAGAGAAGTGACTGCTAACTGCTTACACCTTGTGAATAGTTAAGGTGTACTGTCCCAAGTGAATGAATCAGGGCATAACACATTATCACTAAATTTAGTAAGGGTGGGTGATTTGACAGATTGACTCATGTGACCACCACACTTACACACAAAGTATGGAAGTCTATTCATTTGCTGGACATCACCATAAATAATATCTGAAAAAGACAAGTTGTACCACTAGCTATACCATATTAGAATGTAGGGCCGTTATGTGTAGGTATCACTTCATTCTTTGTGTTTGCAAGTCAAATACCTGGCCCACAGCAAGCAGTTAAGGATTTGTTGATTTGTTACTTAATATTGACAACCCCAATAAGATCCAAAGCCTGAACTAATCAATCAGACTGCTTTGCTTTGCTCTAAAAATGTCCTTTCCTTTGTCAGCAACTCTGAAGACCAGATAAAGCTGAATAGTGGGATTTCTCTTATCTTAGGGACATACTCCATGTGGGGGGAAACACAGACATCCTAAGATCATAAATTCCATCTGATCCTACTTCGTTAATTGTCTTGTCGATCTGTATTTATGACTAAGAAACTTCCTCACTAAAAACATATGGAGACCATAAATCCAAGAGACACAGACATTGTGAGATTGTCCTGAAACATATAAAAAACTTTGGCAATTTTGTATCAGGCAGTTACAACTCAAGTTTTAGCTCCTTGTATGTCCAAGCTTGCTACTTTCATCTAGCTTTAAGGGAATAAATAATATGAATTTACATATTGCCTACCCTGTTTGCCTCCTTTAACCAAACTTTTGGGTTAACAATTATCTAATAAACTTCTCAGACTATATCAATCTACAGTTATTACTACAACATAATGGATTTAGAAAAGACTGAGAGAACAGTATGAAAGGATTCCACTTCTATGTTCATTATTCTATGAAAATAGACTTAAAGGATAAGTTTGTACTCTGTTAGAAAAGCTGGATACTGAAAAAAGCAATCAAGTGCAAAAAAAAATATTATAAATAGTGAGCCTGGATCTGGCACTAGGTTGTTTATTAATCATCTCCCAGCAAAAACTGAAATATTATAACTTATGAAGGAAGAAATACTACCTTGACCAATTGTGCCTATTTTCTTTGTGTGGGAATTGGGGTAAATTTATTGAATTTAAATTCCTAAGAACTTGTTTGTCTCTTGCAGATATGAAGCATTGTGTGAAATGCCCAGAAGATGAATATCCAAACAAGGAAAGAAATCGATGCCTCCCCAAGGTGGTGACTTTCTTGGATGCTTCAGAACCCTTGGGGATGACTCTGATACGTGTGGCTCTTTTTTTTTCTCTACTGACAGCTGTGGTTCTCTGGATATTTGTGAAGTTTCAAGATACACCTATAGTGAAAGCCAACAACCGGACTCTCAGCTACACTCTCCTCATCTCCCTCAAGTTCTGTTTCCTTTGCTCCTTGCTCTTCATTGGCCGTCCTACTTCAGTCACATGTCTCCTTAGACAAACAACATTTGGGATAGTGTTCACTGTAGCTGTGTCCTCCATTTTGGCCAAAACCACCATGGTAGTCTTGGCTTTCAGGCTTACAACACCAGGGAGCAGGAGTAGAATGTGGATACAATCCAGAGTGTCCAACTATGTTGTCATTATCTGTTCTGGGATTCAAGTGATTCTCTGTGGGATCTGGTTGGGAATCTCTCCTCCTTTCCTGGACAGAGATACACACTCTGAGCCAGGTCAGATCATCATTGGGTGCAATGAGGGTTCTGTCGTTGCCTTCTACTCTGTCCTGGGCTACATGGGATTCCTATCTCTGTGCAGTTTTACAGTGGCTTTCCTTGCTAGGAGCCTGCCTGACACCTTCAATGAAGCTAAGTTAATCACATTCAGCATGCTAGTGTTCTGCAGTGTCTGGGTCTCCTTCCTTCCAACATACCAGAGCACCAAGGGCAAGGCCATGGTTATTGTGGAAATCTTCTCCATCTTGTCATCCAGTGCTGGCTTACTGAGCTGCATCTTCATTCCCAAGTGTTACATGATTCTGCTGAGGCCCGATAGAAACACTCAGGAAAGTATAAAGAATAAAGTAGATTCCAGGGGTAGGAATCACTCTGTATCATGGCTTGCTAATTCCTAGTTATAATCAATTTTAAGGATAATACCAATATGGGAGGGACCCTGGGATATTCCATATTTTGCTTCCTATCTTGGATGATACAACTCCACACCATACTTTCTGCTGCTTGTGCATGTCCTGAGATGAACTTCCTGAGCTTTCTCAAGGTGTGGAAACACAACTTACCATAAAGTCAAAGCTGAGGAATGACAATTGACATTTCTTACCACTTATCTTCTTCAGCAGACATCTTGCCAATCACTGATGTGTTGCCTAAACTGTAACAAAATGTTTTGAATGCTACCACTCTCTTTGATTTGAACAATCCCAGTTATAATGAACTCCCAGTTTCCAAATAGTACTCCCTCAACAATATTATGTATGTCTTCCTCCATTTCCCCCATCTCAAAACTTTCACAAATGTCCTACCAAAAATGTGTCCCTCTTTCCATTGTGTTTTTCAGAATACCTGCTGCATAATAAACAATCTTCATTTCATTGTAAATGTCTTCTCTTCTTGCTCCTTTCATATTCTAGCAATCACTGAGACTGCTTCTCTCCAAAAGAAACTCCTTCCTTCATCACACTTTCCAGTACAGGCTACACTTTCTGTCACATCTCCCGTCATCCCCCCTCCCACATCACCTAATTTGTTTGTTGGAGTCGGGGATTCAGAATATTTTTTGCTTATTGTGGCTGCTTCTAGGCTTCCTATTGTATTTGGCAAGCCCCTTTCACTGTGACCTTCACAGGTTCTGTTTTCAACAGGTACTTGATAAAATCATTAGCAAGACTCAAAGACACTTGAATTGAAACAAGATGATAAGTACTCCTTTGCTTGCCATTACACCTACCAACAACCATCATTCAGTGACTGCTTTCTCTTTGATGCTCATGTTATCCAAAATCAGGGACTCAAGTCAGATTTTCCTGGCTATTGTTATCTCTTCTTGAACATTTCTGCTCCTTCAGAACTGAATCCATGGCTGAACTAAGTTTTTCTCTGCACTTCATTTCTCACTCTAATTCTTATTTGATTTCAACATAACTGCTGATATTCCCTCCAATGCTGTAACTTTCCAGTTCCTCAATCCACATGATCTATTCCTCAACTCCTCCTCACTTGTAAAAGGAGTCAATCATTGGTTTTGGTCTTGGTGACACCCACACGTGTTCCACTATTAAATTAATGAACTGCAATTCTTTTATCTGAATGTATTTTTTTTGTATTAGCAAGTTTATCATTCATATTTTCTAATCTTATTTTAAAAAAAAATTCAGTGCCAAATTCCCTTCCTCCCTCCACCCTTCCTCCACCCATTGAGAAGAAAATGAAACCCATTTGTGTAGTCCTCATTGGGGAAATACCATAATACACAGTAAAAATTCATTAACTTAAACTCTATGAAAGGTAGAAACCTGGACATGGTGACCTGTTAAAATCATAATTTAGACACTGAGTCATCACTTAGATACTGTGACCAATGAAAGTTATAACATGGTCACAGGGACCAATATGTGTCCACCACATGACCAGGAAACAATCTTGTGTTTGGACATTTACCCATCAACATTGACTTAATGTCCAAGTTTGGAAATGACATCATTATTAAGCAGAAATCCAAAATATCCACCAATCAGTAGTGATTTTTAAATAGCCCCTGCTCCCTTTGTCTGATTTCTATAATTATCATGGGGATTTTTGGGGGGGTCTTTTTGGGGATCTACTGAATTGTCTGGCAGCTGCCCCAAATTGCCCCTGTTTGTAAATAATTGTGCTGATTGTTAAACTCCTTTAATAAATTTGGAACTCCTTGACCTCTAAACTCAACCCCTGGTTATGGGGGAGGTACAGACTTCTCCAGCCAGGGGAATTCTGAATTGTACAATTGGTGTAGTTGGCAGGACACCAAAGGAATGCTAAGGGAGTAGTGTATAGGCAGAGGGTGAGGGGAATTCTTAGCTGGCCTCCATGTGGAACTGGGGTGGCCTTGTGTTGGGCACATATGGACCACCACATGAGTATGGGGTTTCCCTTTAAATGCCTGAAGAACCATAATCCCTTCTAGTGGGGATATGTTCCATCAGGTAAGAAAAGGGAAGGAGACAGGGAGTGGTGGACATGAGATGACCCCTTTCTCACAGTACGAAAAAAGCCACTAAAGGTTCCTAGACTCAGAGGTTGAGAATAGGAAGTTGTTTGAGAAATTTCAGTTAGAAGGAGATGAGTGGAAATCCACTTTCTCATAGCCGGGGATTTATACAAGGTAAAGAAGGAGAAACATGTAAAAACACTGGCTTACTGGTAGCCAGGTTGAAGGGAGTTAACTATGTAGACAGGAAAGCTATAAAGCATGTACTTGTAAAAGGTCCTCTTTCTCTTTCTCTCCCTTCATCCCTGACTGACTGCAGCAGTCTGGGTAGGTGAACAAAAGAGAGAGAGAGAGTAATAGAAAATGTACTTATTGAAATGAGTATTATTTTGAATAGGATCAGGATTTGAAAGAAATAAGACGTACTGGCAAATCTTTCTGTGTCTTGTTAATTAAACCCCTACAATTAAACAAAAATTCTTTCTCTTCTTCTGCATTCCTGAACTGTGGTCAAATTCTGTGGTATAAAACAACAGACAAGAATAAAAGGGGGGACCTTTTCCTCTCAGATTTGTACGGATTTCTTAAGAGGTTATTTTATTGATTATAGAGATAGGTTCAGGGGCTGTGTCAGTGAACATTTCAGGGTGAAGAAAGCAAAGAAAAGAAATAAGGTATACACTTTGCAATAGAACTGCCCCTTAACCCTTTCCTGTGTCACAAAAAGAGAAAAAAGATTTGTGTGAATCAGGAAACAACAAACGGTAATTGAGTTTGATTGGGATACCTAGCTAGAATTTGGGGAGTCTTAAAAATTAAAGTTAATTTACTGACCAATTTAAAAATAACATTTGAAATTGGGATGTGTGTTAAAATTGGAAACTTGGCCATAAATTATATGAGACTCCTATTCCTTTTAAGATATAACAGAGAGTTTTGAGTGACTTAATCAGCTGTGGGTTACTTCTGGGATCATAGAATGCAGATCTGAACTAAATTAAGACATGTTTGAAGTGGGGTAATTGAGGTAGATTAAATCTTAATATCAGAAATGCCATTTTTATAATCTTTGACAGTGGATTGGCTGGAAGTAGTGGACCCCATAATATGAAGTGGTTGGGATAAGTAGCCTTTGTATAAAATATAATACCATAGTATTAAAATCACAACCCCACATTCTGTGTAATACCATTTGGAACATAGATCCAGGTGTAATTGAATTCATTCTGTTTGTATTTTAAGTTAAATGTGTCATTCCTAATTTGATGCTTAAGTTAGAATTTATTATGTTTTGGGGAATTAGGATAAACTGTGAAAATGCATGGATCTGAAATTTATTAATTGGAAGATCTTATGCAAGTTATTATTAGTTTCTTGTTTAGATGTGACTGGTATACAATGCTAATGGTGATGAGATGTCTGACTTTTTCTGTATAAGGTAATTTGGAAATATATTCAACAAGATTGAAATCACCTGATCAGTAATGGGTTTGTTTCAAGTTTCAAATGAGTAAACTTTTCTATCAGTTATTTCAAACAACTGTTTATAACTTGAATGTTATTAGAGTATAAACAGAACACAACTAAAAACAATGGTAGAAAAATTGTTTAAAACCAATCATGTCATTTTATCAGTCCTGCTAACCCTGTTTTATATGCTTCCCTCTGATTCTTCAGTGCAGAACCTGTGGAGAGCCTGAACTCAGGACAAGATGGATCCTGGATCAGAAGTCACTGGAAGGCCTAGCCAGGAGTAACTGTAGACTCTCAGTTCAACTGCCCTCTAAGAAACTTTTTTTCATCTTGCCTATTCGCATCAAACTCTACCTCATGCAACATCTACCACCTCCAGGATGCCGCAGCCCCCTGGGTTACACAGGGACACAACTTCTCCATGAGGGCTTCTGTCCAGTAGTCTCTATTAATGACATGGACAGAAGTTCAAAAACATGTTTTTCCACTCATATTCTTGCTATCAATGTGGTGACCCAACTGGAGATGCCTGAGGCAGGAATGGTCTCCAGAATTCCTCCTGGATCTGCATGTCTCTGTGGACACAATTGTCAAGGAGTAACCGTGTGGTTGCTGAGAGACAGAGTGGAGGTGAGGGGCCAGAGAAGCCTTATAATCACTCCTTTGGTCTTACTTTGCTGTCCCTATTCCCCTTTGTGGGCACAACTAATGTTCCTTTGTGTTTCTTCAGGTGTGGAGAAAGGATTTTACCCAGCCATGTTCTCCAGAACAAAACATTGCAACTTCAGGAGTGTTCTCAGTTGAGTAAGCCTCAAATGTTTGACTTTGCTCTAATTTTGGAAGTTTCTTGGCTCCTGTCCAGCTTGAGGCTAACATTAAACCTAATGCTCAAAGCTATGTTGTTTCTTGTTCAGAGAAAGATTTGTTTGTTGTTTTCTGTCCTGCTCCTGTCACTGCTGCTGAAGCTTCCAGCCTCTGAGAACAGGACAGAGGAGCCACCCTGCATCTCCCAAATCAGCC
>CM053580.1:589367564-589386784 GCA_028627135.1 Pseudochirops cupreus | reverse complement strand
TTTAGTGGGAAGTATCTTTGTGTGCGTTTTGGAGTTCCAGGATTGGTTTAGAGTCCTATTTTATGGGTATTTTGGGGTGGCTATGTGAGAGCTGCGATGTGTTGCTGCTTCTACGCCGCCATCTTGGCTCTGCCCCCCCACCCTTTTCTTTTTTGATACTGCTCATTTGACTTTCTTCTTCCTTTGAAAAATCAATTTAGCCAAAGGTTTATCTATTTTATTGTTTCTTTTTCATAAAATCACCTCTTAATTTATTAGTGCAATAGTTTTCTTAATTTCTATTTTATTAATCCTCCTTTGGTTTTCAGAATTTGTATTTTGGGATTTAATTAGGGTATTCAAATTTGCTCCTATTTGAGGTTTTTTTTAGTTGCAGGCCCAATTCATTGATCTCTTTTTAAAAAATATTCTTCTAAGCATTCAGAGACATAAAATTTCCCCTAAGAACTGCTTTGACTACCTATCGTAAGTTTTGGTTTGCTGCCTCTTTATTTGTCATTCTCTTGGATGAAGTTAGTGATTGTTACTATGATTTGCTGTTGGGTCCACACATTCTGTAGGATTAGGTTATTTAGTTTCCAATTAATTTTTAGTTGACCTTCCCTCTATCCTATTTTTCCTCCTGTTTGTCCTCTCTTTCCCTCCTCACCAGTCTGTGTACCACTTCTCCTGATCAGCTCTCCCTTTGGTCAGTCCCCTATGCCACCCCTTGATCTCATCTTCTCCTTCTTCCATGTTGGGCTTCTTTCAATGCCAATTATATCCTCTTGTTTCAGGATATCAGGGCTGGAGTCTTCTCATTCCCACTGACTGTACTAATGCAGATGGGGGAGGGAGTCTTGGTGTTGGAGTTTACTTACTCCAACTCACTGGGGCTCAGGGTGTACCTCTAGTTTACTGATATAGGGCTTGCTGTTGGCTTTGTCGGATGATACCTTTCCTCAACTGCACTGCCTTTTTAGCCAAGTGAGACACATATTTCCTGCTGATATTCCAGCTTAATTTCGACGAATTCTAATTTTAAATATTTATTTTTGCTTTAGGGTTGAATAAGAGAGATCTGTTAGTTTAGAGGTTTCCAGTTGATTTATTTCATGAAAGTTGAGTTGATTATATTTTTAACATTAGGATAAATTTTAAGCTGTTTTTAGGAAGACAAATTCAATTTGCAAGAAAGGCTTAAATGAAATTATTTTGTGTCCATGTTTAATTAAAAACTTCCTGATTTTTAGAAGACTGACTAATTTCCATTTGTAAACCAATTTATTGCAATAATTTGATGATTAAATGTATTCTTTTCAGGTCATAAGGCAATGAGAATTGCATTTAATATTGGGCAGTGAAAAGATAGATTAAAAATCCATTGGAAACTAAATGGTTGTTGGCCTTCATTGTGAAAGAGGACCAAACTGACATCACTGTGCTTGAGTCAAGTTTCGTTGTGTCTGATTGTGACTGATCAGACCAATATGAGCTGAGAATGCTCTACCACAAGTTGGGCACAAATAGTTTGTGTAAACATTTGGAATGGATTCTCTCAATTTGTACATCCTGCATTTCCTTTGAACTGTTTCAGTTCTGGTTTGCTCATATTGCACAGCATCTTCTCTGATGTGGGTATGCTGTGCTGAGCAGTCCTAGGCCAGTGTCTCCCATGTCACCCAATCAATACAAAAGGTCATGTGAGAGAACTTGAGAGTGTCCTTATATCACTTCTACTGACCACAATGTGAATGCTTGCCTTGTGTGGGTTTTCTACAAAATGGTTTTGTTCTGGGTTTTTTTTTTTTTTTGGCAAGTGTATGTTTTGCATTCAAACAATGTGACCAGCCCATCTGAGCTGTGCTGTCTGAAAGAGAGTTTGAATGCTTGGCAGTTTAGTTCTAGAGAGGATCTCAGTGTCTGGTACATTATACTGCTGGGTGATCTTCACAATTTTCCTAAGAAAATTAAAATGGAAGTGATTCAGTTTCCTGGCAGGGCACTTCTAGACTGTCCATGCTTCACAGGCATACAACAATGAGGTCAGCACCACGGCTCTGTAGACCTTCAGTCTGATAGTCAGTCTAATGCTTCTTCTCTCCCACACTTTCCTTTGAAATCTCCCAAACACTGAGCCAGCTCTGACAATGCACGTATCAACCTCATTATGAATGTATACATCCCCTGAAAAGTATTCTGCCAGGGTAAGTAAACTTATATACAGGATTAAAAACTTCTCCATTTGCTGAATAATCTACTCCTAAAAAATCAGTGCATCAAAGAACAAATCATAGAAAGAATAAATTATTTCATTAAAGAGAATGACAGCAATGAGACAACATACCAAAACTTATGGGTAGAGCCAAAGCAATATTATGGGAAATTTTATACTGGTAAATTCTTACATAAACAAAACAGGAAAAGAACAGGTCAATGAACTGGACATTCAACTGAAAACAATTCAAAAAGAACATACTGAAAATATCTAATTGAGCATCCAATTAGAAATTCTGAAAATCAAATTGTGATTATTAAGATTGAAAGTAAAATAAAAACTATTGAGCTAATAAAAAATTCTAGGAGCTGATTTTGTGAAAAAAATCCGATAAGATAGATAAGACATTGGCTAAGTAGTTGTTGGTTTTTTAAAGAGGGAAAACCAAATTTCCAGTATCAAAATGAAAAGGCTGGAATCACCACCAATGAAGAAGAAATTAAAGCAATTATTGGGAAATGTTTTGCCCAGTTACACACCAATCAGTCTGATTATCTGAATGAAATTGATGAATGTTTACAAAAATGCAAATTACAGAGTTATTTTCCTTCAGCAAGCAGTTTTCTTTTAAATGGCTCAGAGAAATGGGTAAATACCAAGTTTGGGGGAAAATAAAATGCCTTTGGCAACAGTGTATTTTGAAATCCACAGCCTTTATCTGAACAAAAAAATGGATATGGTGCAAATGTGTACTTTCACAGGACTAATTTTAATACCATTAAAAACTCTATCCTATTTACCTGTGTTTTAAGTGTATCTTTCCCCTTCAATTTTAGTGATTTGGGGGGGACAGCTGTGACAACTTCAGTTATAATCACAAGGAGTCCCCAGCTAGTAAATAAATAAATAATTTTAAAAAGAAAATTCTTTAACATTCAATTTTTATTAGTCTCTAATTCTTAGACTTTTTTTTAAGAAAAAAAGATGAGTTTATTGAAAATATTTGGATAATGAAAGAAGAGATTATATTATAGGGTCTCTGATCATTTACAGATAATTTACAGAATCATGACAAATTTCTCCTGCTGTCGAAACAGTTTTTCTCTTCAGTTTCTTTTAATTTCATCCAGTGCCTTCAAAGATGCCTCACAGTTAGTGTAATGCTTTGACTAATTGAGAAATAGTCTTATCAAATCTACAATGAGTTGATTGGTTTCAACCCCACATTTACACATTAATCATAACCAGTCTTAGATACCAGATTTGTTCATGTTTCTTTCACATCCAGATCACCTTTGGGCCATTTGATCCTATCCTGAGTGACAAAGGTCAGTTTCCTTCTCTTTACCAGATGGCTCCCAGGGACTCTTCTCTACATAAAGGTCTGGTTAGATTGATGACCCATTTTGAATGGACATGGGTAGGTCTGGTGACAGTAAATGATCTGAGAGGTGAGGAATTCCTTCAGGAAATGACATTGGAGATGGCAAATAATGGTGTCTGTGTGGCCTTCACAGAGAAGATCCCTGTCAGTGAAAGAAGACACACAGAATCTCATGAGGCATGCCCAGGATCATCGCATCAGCATCAAAAGTGATTTTCATTCATGGTGACACAGATTCATTAATGATCTTGAGATATTCACAGATGCCTCCTTTCGTGATTTTTAAGGTGTGGGTCACCACCCCTCACTGGGACATTACCATGAGACCAAGTCATGTAGATGGCTATGCATTCCAAGGAGCACTCACATTTTCACACCTAACAAGTGAGGTTCCAGGTTTTAAAGCTTTTCTCAGCACTGTAAACCCTGTTAAATACTCAGAGGACTTTGTATTGAAAGAATTTTGGCACTCAATATTTACACGTAAAGATGAACTTGAAAGCCTGGACCAAGAGAAATGTTCACCAAATGCCTCCTTGGAGACTTTGCCTTGGCGTTATTTTGACATGAACATGTGTGACTTGAGTTATGCCATCTATAATGGCATCTATGCTGCGGCTTGGACCCTCCATGAAATGTTCTTGATGAAATCAGAAGAAAGATCCCTGGCAGAGGGAAGAAACTGGGAGCCTCATCCATGGCAGGTAATATACCTTAGAAGTTGTGTTTTCCACTGCCAAGCAATGACAACCTGACTAGGAAGTACATGGCCTGGGATCCTCATAAAGCGTATTTGATTTAGGAATCAGTCAGTCGACAAAGATTTATTAAGAGCCTACTATGTGTTAGGCATTGTGTTAGGGGCTGGGGATACAAAGAAAGGTAAAAGATAGCCTGTCCTCTCAAGAAGTTTAGGTTGATGGCTGACATACTATACAAACAGATGTGTACAAGCATGATATCTGAAGCATAAGTCTGTAATAATCCAAAGAAGGAAGGCATTAAAATTGTTAAGAGCATCCTATAAAATATGAGATTTTAGCTGAGGCTTGAAAGAAGGCCGTAATTTAGCACACGTAGATAAGGAAGTAGAATATTCCAGGCATGAAATTAACCAGAGAGCCTGAAGCCAACAGATGAAGTTTTTTGTTTGTGGAACAGCAATGACACTAGTGTTACTGGCTCCCATAATACTTTTTGGAAAGGGAGGAGACAGGTTATGGGAAATTTTGAAGTAAAAAGCAGAGGGTTTTATACTTAATTATGGAGGTTATAGTCACTGGAATTTATCAGGAAGAAAGTCAAACTTGAGATTTCAGACAATCATTTTGGCAGCTAAGTGTAGAAAGAACTATAGTGGAGAGAGACTTGTGACAGGAGGATCTACCATGTCGCTCTTGCAATAGTCCAGACTTGACATAATGAGGGCCTGAGCCAAGGTGGTTGCAATGTCAGAGGAGAGAAGACGGCAAGTATGAAAGATGCTATTGAATGCAAAATCAGTAGAATTTGGTAACAACGAATATGGGTGAATGAGAGAATGGGGAATGAAGGATGACAACTAAGTTGGGAGCCTGAGTGACTGGGAGCATTGTGGCACACTCAAGAATAATAGGGAAGTTCACAAGAAGGGAGGGTTGGAGGAGGGAAGAAGATAAGGAATTCAATTTTGGACCTGTGGAATTTAAGATGTCTGCAGGAAAAGGTTTTTTTTTTTTCTTCTTTTTTTTGGAGGGGGAAGGTAGGGCAGTTGGGGTTAAGTGACTTGCCCAAGGTCACACAGCTAGTAAGTGTTAAGTGTCTAAAGTCGGATTTGAATTCAGGTCCTTCTGAGGCCAGTGTTCTATTCACTGAGCCACCTGGCTGCCCCAACAATGTTATTTTAAGTGAGTTTTTGTTGATATTGTTTATTTCTTACACGATTATAGTATCCCATAACTTCCTCCAAAATTTCTCCTCAAAATCCATCTCATAATGTGAGTAGATTTTTTTTGAGAGGAAAACAGCACTTCTGCTTGATGAATTTAAAAAGTTTGAGAACCAAGGTAACTTATAACATCTATGAACTTCCCATTTCCATGAATGAATAGGTTGAGGATATTTTCTCATGTCTACTCATTCTGAGTCCTGCTCAGTCTTTATTATTTTGTTACAGTTACTTTTGAGTTGGGGAAGATTCACTGTTCCTTTGGTTTACATTGTTGTAATTAATGCATTTATTGTTTTTGCAGCTCTTATTTCACTCTGTATCAATTCATATAGATCTATCCATATTTTCCTGTGTTTATTACAAACACTCAATTTACATGCTTTTAAAAAAAATTAACATTCCTTTTGTTTTTAGGATTTTGAGTTCTGAATTCTCTCCCTCCTTCTAGCCCCTCTCCCACATTGAGAAAACAATTAATGTGATACTGATTATACTTGTAAAGTAGTGGAAAATATATTTATGTATTAGGCATGTCGGAAAAAAGCTAGAAAAATAAAGAATTTTTTAAAAACTTTGATTTTATCAGCAATCAGAACTCATCACTTCTCTCTTGAGGAGGACAGTATTTTTCCTTGCACGTCCTCTGGAATTGTTTTGGATTTTTGCACGGCTCAGAGCAGCTGAGTCTTTTCTAGTTAACAATGACCACAATATAGCCATTATTGTAGACAGTGTTCTCCCAGTTAGGTCCTCTTCATTTTGCATGAGTTCATCTAAATCTCTCCAAGTTCTTAGGAAACTGTCCACTTGGCCATTTCATATAGCACAATTGTGTTCTCTCACAATCATACACTACATATTGAGCCATTCCCCACTTGGAGGGTGCCCCTCAATTTCTACTTCTTCACCAGCACAAAAAGACCTGCAATCAATATTTTGGTAAGTATATGTCCCTTTCTCTTTTTGTTGATATCTTTGTGATTCAAACCTAGTAGTGGTATTATTGGGTCACAGGGTGGGTATGTATTCTTCAATTTGCAAAGGCTACAAACAAAGACTGAAGTGGAGAGAGTGATTTTCTGTTTGCAGATGATTGTACATTCAGTGCAGCCTCTGAATTTGAGATGCAATGAAGTATGGATCAATTCTTTGCTGTTTGTGCTAATTTTGGCCTAACAATGAACACCAAGAAAACACAGGTGCTCCATCAGCCACCGCCATCAATCTCCCATACATAGAACCATTGGTTTCAGCAAATGGAGAATTTGGGTTTGGATGCTGTGGATGAGTTCACTAATCTTGGCAGTGTACTTTCCAGGGATATACACATTGATAATGAGGTTGACACACCCATTGCCAGAGTTAGCTCAGTGTTTGGGAGGCTCTGAAGAAAAGTATGGGAGAGAAGAGGTATTAGACTGACTACCAAACTGAAGGTCTACAGAGCCATTGTACTGAGTGGGATACAATAGAGGGAAATTTAAGGGAGACTGTTCGGAAGCAAAATATACTTTTGATGAGGGACAGGGTAAAAAGACAGAGACAAAAGAAAATAGAATGGATGGAAATACAGTAATTATGATTGTGAATGGGATGAAATCACCCATAAAATGGAAACAGATACCAAAATGGATTTTAAACCTGAGTCCAACAAGATTTTGTTTCATATAGATACAACTGAAAAAGAAGGATATGCCCAGAGTTAAAATAAAGGATTGAAACAGAATCTATTATGCTTCCACTGAAACATAACTGGAGGCAGCGATTGCAATCATGATGTTAAAGAAGGCAAAAGCAAAACCAGACCCAATTAAAAGAGACAACCAGATGAATGTCACATTATTAAATGGTATCATAATAAACAATAAAGTAATGTAAAAAATTACAGCAAGTTTCTCAGAAAAAGGCATAATTTCTCAAATATATATGGACCTAAGTCAAATATATAAAAAAATCAATTTCAAAACTGTCCATCTTTTCTTTGCATCCTTGTAGGTTTTCTTTTGTCCTCTGGTGTGAAGTTTTACTTTATTTCCTCCCTCTCTCTCCTGCCTCAAAAATGCTGTAATTAATTGTGTGTGTGTATGTACAAGTATACATGTTTCCACATTAGCCAGCCACATCAAAAAATTTTAAAAATACTGAGAAATTTATACTTCAATTTGCACACAATTTTCTATAGTTCATTCCTGTAGAGGTGGGTAGAATTTTCCCTCATGACTCCTTTGGAGTTGTCTTGGGTCATTATACTGATCTGGGGAGCTAAGTTTTTGACAGTTGATTATCATTGTATCACTGCTGTTACTCTGTACAATGGAGTCCTGACTCTTCCCATTTCACCTTGCACCAGTTCACATAGTTATTACCACAGTTTTCTGAAACCACTCCTTTATCATTTCTTATATCATAAAAATACTCCATCAAAATCATACACTACAACTTTCCAGCCATTCTTTGACTAATGAGCATCCCCACAGTTTCCAGACCTGCTATAATATTTTTTTAAGTTATGTACTTTTGTTTTTCTTTCATATAATTCATATGATTGGGGTAGAGACACAGCAGTTGTATTGTTGGATCAAAGAGTGTGTAAAGATTTATATCCCTTTGAGCATAATTCAAAATGTTCTCAAGAATTGATGGACCTCAGTAGTATCAGATCTTAAACTATATTGTAAGGTGAAAGCATTGTCAAAGTGTAAAATAGGTGAATTTGTTTATTTTAACTTAAAATCTTCTTGTATAATTTAAACATGCAGTCATGAACAGAAGCGATGCAGAAAATGGGCGAGAGGGAAAGAAGTTTCATAGACTATCTTTCAGGCAGAATATAATTGCTGGTAGTAAATGATGTCAAAAAATGGAAAGACTTGGACTTATGAAGGAAGATGCTATCTGCCTTCAGAGAAAGAGATGACAAGTGGAAATAAGCATAATATAGTCTTACATATATGTATATGCATGTATAAATGTATATACATATATGCTTATAGAAATATATGTATGTATATGTATACTCACAGAAGAGTGCCAATTATTGCAGGTGTCAGAGAAGACACTGGTTCATGGTGTGGCCTCTTCCCCACAGCCGATCTATAGTGATTCTTTTTTTTTTTTTTTACATTTTATCTCCTTTTGCCTAGAAATTTCCTCTCTGTGTTCATGCTCTCACACTCCTCTGAGTATCACTTGCCCCCTGGAATTTCAACTCACCCCTGCCAGGACAAGAAGACCTTTTGAGAACCAACTTCTCTAGGATTCATTCAGTATAAGGGCTTCTTTTCCATCACCACCTGTCTCTCTTCACCCATATGAGCATTTATCATTAGAACTCCCTTTCAAAGTCATTCAAAATTCAAAGCAATGCCTCTTTTATCTTCTCTTTTCATTATTTCTTCCTCCTCTTCCTCAACCACTTCCCTGTAGGGTCTTTTATTTCTAGATAACCAAACAGGATAATTGCTCCCTCATCTCTAGCCCTTGACTTGACCCTGGTACATCACACACTCCTCTACCTCTCAACTCTTTCCCCCACTTTATGTCCCCTCACAAGTTTTAATGTATTCTCAGCATAGAAGCATTCAACCGTAGGCAGAGTTTTGCCCTGTCAATCATTTCCCGTCTGCTTCATTACTGATACTGCAAACGTATTTCTACCCTCAATCTCTCTCCTTTTCACCCTGACCTAGAAAGAAATTTGATGCTGTTCTTTCTGCTGTACCTCTGTTACTGTGCCCTCCTTGCCCACGACACTTTTTCAGTGTTCCTGCCTTTCTGGTGTTTGGTGTGTTGCAGAGGCAAACTCTCTCCAGTCCAGTTTTCTTTCTATAAATTTCTCAAACTCTTATTATTGAATGCTGATTCTTTATGCTGTGTTTTTCAGCTCATATTTGAAGGATTGGTCATTACGGGTTTAATCCTGAGCTCCACTTCTCTTTGGATTCCCTTTTCCTTTTTCTGGGTAGTGAGGAATAGTCTTATATTATTTGAATTGTGTTTCTTTTGTATTTGAATGTCTTTCTTCCTGAAGTTTCACAGAACTTATAATTTCTGAATTGAATCATTAAATTTACCACAATCTGTCTTGGAATTTGTAAGTCTTGGTATTTTTCTGTAAGAACTTTGGGACTCAATTCTATTGGAGTTTAATTTTCTATGTTTAGAAGTTGTGGGAAGTCCACTTTTATTATTCCCATCATTACAACATTAAGATTTTTTATCCTGACTTGTTCTTCTGGACGACCTATTTTCCTTCGGCTGTCTCCATGCATCCTGTCTTCAAGATCACTGTTTTGTTTACATAGTAAACACATATCTTATATATGATATTTGTATGCTTTTTTAATTCACTTCTGTGTATTCATATTCCTAATCTATTGTTTGCTCTTTTGGTTTTTTTGTGAAACTTGCCATTGCAGATTCCAGTTTTTCTATTCTGCTCATTAGTTCTGCTATACAGGCCATAAACTGTGCTCTCATAAATGCTCATTTCTCTCTTAAACCACTAAGGAAGAGTGTGTTGTGGTTCTATAGTCTACATTTCACAAGTTCCTCTGTCTCAATGGTTTGATCATTTCTCTTTCCTATACGATATTTATTATAGATGTCTGACCTCATTTACTAGATCTGGAGACCATATTTCCTTCTGCTGTTACTGTTTTTCCTTTTGATTTATCTATTTATCCTCAAGTTCTTTTCCCAAAATATTTTGTATTTTCAGGTTCCACACTTATTTTCTTTATCACTCACTTCCGGATTCTATCCCCAGTTATTGTGGTTACTTTGTGAGCTGGATCACAAAGCATTTCATGATCCTTTCAAACTGAGAAATTCACTCATCACTGGCATATGTCTCTGTGCCAAGTGACTTCTGGGGAGTCAGAACTGGCACTCTCTGGGTGCTGTGTTATTTCCCTCAGTCTTGGAGGTGTGCTACAAGCCCCCTACAAGCACAACATCCTGTCCTTGTTTCCTTCCCCATCCCCTGTGTTTCTCGGTTCTCAAGCTTGGCACCAGCAACCTATTTCTCCCCAAACTAGCAGTCCAGATCTTTGCAGCATTGTAGCCCCTGGCATGTTTTTGTTCCTGAAGAACTTTGGCTAAGGTTGCTTTAGAGACCCAAGCAAATTTCTCTAGCCTAGAGCAAGTCACCATGGAATTGGAATGAGGGAGGGGGACTGAGGTTTAATGTATGTTTTTATGTAAGACTACAGCTTGCCCTGTTGTTCCAGTGCTGCTTCAGTTCTGGTAGTATGGAAGGGGTATTGAGTGAGCTCAGGTCAGTGAGGGTCAGTCTCTGTGTTTTTTAACCTTCTTTTGCCTTCTGGAGTGCCCTAGGCCTTGTAGATAGCTGAAGTTGTTTTATTTTTCATGCATTGTTTTTCCTGTTTTTGGAGAAGTAATAAGGAACGGAGAAAATATCTAGTTCATCATCTTGTTGCCCACATTGCCCAGAGAAGACATCCAGTTCTTAATGTCCAATAGGCAATTGGAGATGCCAGACTGAAGACCTTGTTAAGTAGTCTGTGAATCATTCACATAGAGCTAATATGTTGAATCTCTGGGAGCTGATGATATTACCAAATGAAATTGTATAGTGGGAGAAGAGAGCCCAGGATAGAACTCTGTGGGATCCTCAAGACTGGTGGGGATGAGTTGGATGAACATCATCTGAAAGAAACTGAAAAGGTGTGGTCAGGAAGATAGGAGAATCAGGAGAAAGTAGTGTTATGAAAACCTTGACAGAAGAAGATAGGGTCAAGGAGAAGATGTTAGTTGGCAGTGTCGAAGGCCTCAGCGAGGTCAAGAAGGGGAAGGCATCAAGTACTATTGAAACCAGTAAGTGTGAGAACAGGAATCCCTTCTGCCACATCATCAACAAAATGTCTTTTTGGCATTGTCCCCTGGGGCAGGGACCACAAACTCTCAGTCCATTACATTAATGAAGAATCCTGTTTGTTGGTGGAAGAATTGGGAGAAAGCATTTTGGAGAGCAATCTAGACTTAGACTCGATGAATTACTAAATTGCCTATACCCTTTGACCCTGCAACACCCCCTAACTAGTCTATTTTTAGAGGTGATCAGGGAAAGAGCAAAAGAACCTGTATGCTCTAAAATATTTATAGCATCTCTCTTTCTGGTGTCAAAGAACTGTAAATTGAAGAGATGTCCACGTGGTATATGATTGTTATGGAAGAGTTACTGTACTATAAGAAAAAATGAGGTGAGTAAAACGGAAAGGCTTGCATGAAACAATGAAGGGTGAAATAAGCAGAACCAAGAGAAAACTGTATTCAGTAAGAGCAATATTGTTTTAAGAATGCCTTTGAGTGATTAAGTAATTTTGACTATTAACTAATTAAATCCAAATGAGCTATAAAGTACATATGAAAAAAGATGCTATCTGCATCTAGAGAAAGAATTGACAAATAAAAGTTTGTATAGAAAAAGTTTACAAATATATGCATATGTGTGTGTGTGTGTGTATGTGTGTGACAGATGGAAAACTGTTATATTACTTCTATTTCAGGGGGAAATGCTTTGTAACAGCTGTTCCTGTTATAACTTTGAAACAAGTACCCTTTTGTAAAAGTTAACTGATGTTAATAGATTAAATGAAATGGGGCAATAATCAGTGGAGATTTATCTTTGGGAGAGCATGATAAAATGGGGAAGAAGCTTAAAATGATTGTTGTGGAGAGAGAAACCAAGAACCACTAAGCAACATGCCTGAGAACTTGAGGAGAAGATGTAGTCTTCTTCAGGAATCTGACATATATGCAAGCATGGGAACTGGACAAAATTTAAAGCAATTATATGTCTTTTGATTCATCTAAATCTTTTCCCTCCAATGGGAATATTAGATCCTTGAGAGTAGGATCTGATTTTAGCTTCCTTTGCATCTTCATTTCTTTTCATATAGCAAAAAAATAACAACCCCATAACATGTACTGACTAAAATCTTGTTGACTATCACTGACTTCCAAACAACTCACAGCTCTTTCTTTTAGGGGTTTACTGACCTCATACACCAGGAAATGACTGGGATTTCTTTTCTCTTATAGCTCCACTTTCTTCTGAGGCATATCCAATTTAACAACAGTGCTGGTGACCAGGTTTCTATGGACGAGACTAGAAACCCTGAGGCTCAATATAACATCATTAACTATGTACCTGATATGGATGTTGATGTTCTGGTCAAAGTTGGACAGTATATCCCCATGGCTGACCCTGGCCAAGATTTCATAATAAATGAGGAGGCCATAGTGTGGGGCTGGATAACTCCAGAGGTGAGAAACAATTAAAATATAAGCCTATGATTTAAGCATGAGAATAAATTTTACTCCTACAATGCTCATTTCACATCCCATTTGATGGGTAGCAAATCCTCCTTGTACACAGATTTCTTTTCCCTTTGCAGCAAACTTTGGGGCGAAAAAGTCAAATAAACAATCCATTAGGTGATTTTAAACTTGTGGTCATTAGTATCATTGCAAATAGACCTGAACCCGACTTTGAAGTTCATCATGCTCAGTCATATTCTTTGACACCAATAAAAACTGAGACGTACAAAGTTAGGGATTGACTCAATGTGCTCTGATCCCAAGGCCAGTATTTTTATCAGTCAGCTGACATTTTCTGAGTTAAGACCCAAACAATCACCTTAATTCAGTGAAAATGCTCCATCTGATCATCCAAGGAGCAGATCTCTATGGAGCCGAGTAATAACATCTGATTTCTGGATCCCATTGCACTTCCGAGCCCAACAAGCTCTTTCTGGATAGGATTGTGGAATTTCCTTTTTCCATGAAGATGAACAGTGAAATCAGTGCCATCTTTGAGTTATCTGTGTCCTGCATCCTACAGACAGGCTGATTAAATATATTTTAAATCAATCACTTATATTTCCTCCAATACTTGTATCATAAACATTAAAAAGACATAGCTGGCATTGAGCATTACAAAATGGTAGTTACATAAGGACCCTGAGACCATCTTGTTCAAATTTCTCCTTTTGCAAATGATTAAAGTCCACAAAGTTTAAACATCTTAGGCAGTTTTCCACAGCAAGTGGCAGAAATGGAACTAGCTTCTAGGTCTCTGTTTTCAATCCAGGCCAGTGTTCCTTCTAGACACATTTCCTTGATGTATGAACAATTCTCATTTTTCTCCTATTGGATAAGCTTGTTTTGCCCCAGATCAATATCATTCACTCTCTGATAATGACATATCATCCCCTTTCCCATTAATTTCCAGAACCTTCATGCATTTTATTCCATTTTCTCTAGGTTCCCTGTGCCACATGCAGTGAAAGCTGTGGTCCAGGATTCAGGCAAACCCCTCTGGAAGGAAAGCCCATCTGCTGTTTCAATTGTTCTGTCTGCCCGGAGGGGGAGATCTCCAATCATATGAGTTAGTGTCTACAGGTAGATTTTCTCCCACACACATTGAGCAGAAGAAAATGGCATTTTCCTCTAGGGTCACAAAACAGCTCTGTTATTACCTGAGCAAGAGGATACACAGGAACAAGTTAAGGAAAAGTTCTGAAACGAGGACATATGACTTGAAGAAATGGTTAGAGCATGATGTCCAATATCACTTTACTATTCAAAATTAAACCTGCAAAATAAAAAAAGTAGCTATCTTGCCCTACCTCTTTGTGGAACCTATTTGCATGTTCTTATTATGCTTTCAGTTCAAGGGATAGTTAGCTGGATTGTTGAGGAAATTATTTGTGGTGGGGTGGAGCTCAGTTTATGTATACCTTGGATGCAATAGTCACCAGCAACATTTATACTAATGTAGGTTATGAGAAATTATGCCTAGAAGAAATGTGCATGTGTAGTCTATTCTGGATCTTCTGCCATCCCTATCTCTCACCATATTTTTAAGGTGGTATTTTGACATATCATCTAGAACAGAAGTATATCACCAATTAAGTGTCTCTGTATTCCCTCTAGAAACTCTGTCACAGGAGACCTTGCCCTTCTTTTCAGAATCAGTGAGGACTGAGTTTTTTGGGTCCTTCATTATGAACCCCACTTGCGTAACATCCTATTATATGTATAGAATATGTGAGTAACACTATAATAAGAAAAAAATTTAAGCTTATTACAGTGTAAGCAATAAGTTCAACAAAACATGTTAGAATCATTCTTTGCCTCTAGTCATAAGTGACTCCACAGTATTATACCTCATAAGGTGGTTACAGGATTATAGAATCAGAGAATTTTAGAGTTGGAAGACAGTGGGTGGGAGAAAAACATCTGGGAAAGGTTAATGAATTGAAGGGAAATTGTTTTCTTAATAGGTGAGAAGATTGGAGTGAGGAAACTTTCAGCATTTCTCTGGTATTGCTAAAAAAAAACAAATCAATGACCATTTTTTTCTGCATTTTAACTCAGCCACAAAAAGTAAAAATTCTACCTTGTTGTTGTTACTCAGGAACATGAGAAGGTGGTGGTTGCACAAGACAAAATGGAACAAAGGAGTACAGCTTTTATCCCAGGGGCAAGGATACAATCAAATTTTTTGAGAGGAGGAGGTACATATTCCTCATGTACAGAGGTGCATTGGGTCTTGAAACAGATACTTTTGAGGACACAGATGTGATCAAAAGGAGATTGGTGATTCTTTGAAAGATGATCTCTAGAGCTAGCACCTAGTTTGCATTAGGCCTTTGCCACTCATCCTTTTGTTTGTTGAAACACCTGTGTACATCACACTAACAATATGAGAGCAATATGAGCAAGATCCAGAAGCTTTGGAGGGAAGGACAGATTCTATAGCAGAGTGAGATTAAAAAAAAAAAAAGAACCTTCATCCACAGGTTACTATGGTCCAGGCATTTTAATAAAAATTGGAAATATAAAAAAGGCAAAATTAGTCTCTGTGTTCAAGGAAGGCATATTATAAGAGAAAGATAATGTGTAAATCACTGGTAAATAGACAATATATACAGAACAGATGAAGGTAAATTCAGAGAAGAAAGTTGTGGGAAAACTAGCACACCAGTGTATCATTGATGCAACTGTAAATCATTATGATCCCTTTTGAAAGCAATTTGAAATTATTGAAATAAAATGAATAAAGTGTACATTGCATTTCACCCAATAATTTCAGTAGAACATATATGGCACAAAGAGACCACTAAGAAGATGAAATTAGAGATGAAAAATCAAACTATTTCTGGCTGAACTATTGTGGCAGGTTCTGTTTTTTAAATATCTTTCTTATAACCAATAGATTATAGGGTTTTGTTTTCTTATCCAGTCATTCCTTCTTTTCATTTTATTGGATTGTTTATTCCATTCACATTTAAAGTTAAAAGAGTTAGGTTTATATTTTCCTTCATCTCTGCTACTGAGATTTTTTAAAGGTATAATTTTCCTTCTTCTCTTGGAAACACAGTATTAGGATCCTTCAGTTACTTTACCCTATTTTTTTTTAACATTGCCCTGTTCCTATTGGATCTCTTCCTCTCCTGTGCCCCACCTTATTATTCATTATTCCTTTTCCCTCTTCCTGTTATATAGTGATATACTTCTCACATTACTTTCCTCTCAGTTGCAGACTGTAATGGCAATGTAATTTGAATTTGAAGATCCCTTTGTACTGGCAAAGGTAACAGTTACTTACCACTTAGTAATTAATCAAGCCTCTGTTAACAGAAGGTATGGATCCCTGTTGCCAACATAACAGGTAGGCGTTGGCTGAAACAGGAAGCTAACGCTGTGTGTATATAAGGAAAAGCCCCAGAGAAGGAAAGTCAGACCTTCTTGGAGTAGGCTTCATGGAGGCAGAAGCTGCTGCCACAGGGGAGGCTGTAGAGAAAAGGCCCTCCCCAGGCTAGAGAGATGATTTTGATTTGGAGAACCTGGATGAAGTGATTTTGGTTCTGGGAACCAGCTGAAAATTCTTCTGAGTCCGAGGGCTAGCCAGGGCTGCTAAGGATTTCCGAGGGCCAGTCAGAACTGAGGGCCAGCCAGAACTGCTGAGGTCGTTGAAAATTTCCTAGGGCCAGCCAGAGCTGCTAAGGATTTCCAAGGGCCAGGTGGAGCTGCCAAAAGACTGAGGAAGCATGACTGTGATGCTGGTACTTGTATGAACCTGTTGGTGGCTTTGTTAAGCCTTAACTTCCTGGGAACAGAGACAGTGGAGGATTTAAACTGGACTAGATACTGTGAGCTCCAATGTGGAATAGGAAGTGCACAGAGAGCTGGACAAGGACCTTGGAGCTGTCTGCCTTTGAACCCAGGTGACAGTTTGGTGAATCCAGGTAGGATCTGGGACCATGAAAGGGGATTCAGGGAATCTGAGAGACCACCCTGAGTAAAGCTGAAAGAAGAATTTACTTGGATACTGTGTACTTACTGAGAAATTGTAATTTACTAGTGACCTAGAGGTGAAAGGTCTGTGTATTTTCTGATGATTGAATAATGAATGATGAAGGATAATTGAATGATTAAGTTGATTGAATGATTGATTGACTAAATGATTGTACTAAGTGAATAATGACTGAATAAGTAATTGATTTATAACTTAGTGTGCCCTATGAGTGGAGAACTTTGGCTATTGTACTTTGCATCCCTTAAGGAGGCAAACCTCCTTGAGGATCATTGAATGATTGAGTTACTAAATGATTGTTCTTTGTTCAAAACTTTGTGACCACTGTGGTGAAAACTATGTGGCCATTTTCTGTGATAAGTTGTTGTGAATGCTATATTTTGATTTTCTGTGATAAGTTGTAACATTGTAAATGCTATACCTTGATTTACTGTGGATGTTTTCCTCTGATTGTTATGGAATAGAGTGTTCACTGTGTAATCAGAACCTTCAAAGCTGTTCACAGTAGCATTCTTCTGGAAAGCTGCTCATGCTTGGCTTTAAACAGGATTCCACTTTCATCTCCCCACCTTCTGATAGTCTTGTTTATTAGATTTTTAACATGTCATTTTTTGCATCCCTTTCCAAAAAAGGATTTCTCTTACTATCTTCATTATTCATCCTTTCTTTCTGTGTACTCTAGACTTTTATTCTATGATGCATGACCCTAAAATTATATAGTCTTTCTTCTCTTCATTTATTCTTCATGCAATTAAAGTTTCCAAGGTATCTATTCTAGACTCTCCCCTCTAGGAAGTTTCTATTACTGCCTTGTAGGACTTGCCCCATGGATTCTCTTTTTCTATTATGTCACACACCAGAACTAATCTATTATATCTACGAAGTTTGTCTTAAATAGTGTCTCCTCTTTCCAATACCAAGAATTAGTATTTACTATGCAAACTAGCTTCCAAGAATTACACATGTTCTTGAAAAGGAGGTCAAGTCCCTTAACTTTCTCAAGCCAATTGCCTGTCATATTTAGAGATGTGTCAATTCACTGATTATACCTAGTGAACAATTGAGATGTGTCATCACCAGGTGAAGGGATCAGGGTATAGCAAATCAGCACTTAATTTAGTAAGGATGGGTGATTTGACTGATTTACTCATGTGACCACCATACTTACATACAAAGTATAGAAGTATATAAATTTGCTGAATATTACCATAAAGACTACTAAAAAAGACAAGTTGCACCACTAGCTTTATCCAGTTAGAATGTAAAGCACTCTGAGGAGCTACTGCTTCATTTTTCATGTTTGCAGCTCAAGCACCTAACCCCCAGCAGGCAGATAACGGTTTGTTGCTTTGTTGCTTTATATCTAGCAAACTTCACAGACTATCTCAACCTAGAGTTATTGCTACAATATAAGGGAATTAGAAAAGGAGAAGGGAACAGCATCAAAGGACTCCAATGTCTTTGTTCATTGTGTTATGACAATAGTCTCATAAGAAAAGTTTGTATTATGTTAGAAAAGCTGAATACTGAAGACATAAAATCAACATTAAAAATAATTAGTATAGAGTGAGCCTGGATTGGGCACTATGTTGCTTATCAATGATCATCTTCCAGCATAAAAAGAAATATTATGCCCTGTGAGGTTTAAAAAGAAATTTCCTCAAACAACTGTACTTATTTCACGTGTATGGGGTTGGGGACAATTTGCTGCATCTAACATTGTAAGAGTCTGTTTATCCCTTGCAGATATGAAGCATTGTGTAAAGTGCCCAGAAGAAGAATATCCAAACAAGGAAAGAAATCAATGCCTCCCCAAGGTTGTAATTTTCCTGGATTTTTCAGAACTTTTAGGGATGGCTCTAATCTGTGTGGCTCTTTCTTTCTCTCTAATGACAACTATGGTTCCCTGGATATTTGTGAAGTTTCAAGACACTCCCATAGTAAAAGCCAACAACCGGACTCTCAGCTACACTCTCCTCATCTCCCTCAACTTTTGTTTCCTCTGCTCCTTGCTCTTCATTGGCCATCCAACACCAGTCACCTGCCTCCTCAGACAAACAACATTTGGCATTGTGTTCACTGTAGCTATGTCCTCCATTTTGACCAAAACCACCATGGTAGTCCTGGCTTTCAGGCTCACAACACCAGGGAGCAGAGGTAGAATGTGGGTACAATCCAGAGTGGCCAACTCTGTTGTCATTATCTGCTCTGGCATTCAAGTGATTCTCTGTGGCATCTGGTTGGGAATCTCTCCCCCCTTTCCCAGAGAGAGATACACACTCACAGCCAGGTCAGATCATCACTGGATGCAATGAGGGTTCTGTCATTGCCTTCTACTCTGTCCTGGGTTACATGGGATTCC
>CM053580.1:589347467-589367064 GCA_028627135.1 Pseudochirops cupreus | reverse complement strand
CCCTTCTTGCTCACATTAGACAACTGTGGTGAATGAAGATGGAGGGAGTCTATTCACAGCCACAGAGTCACCATTAGAAACACTGCCTCTGTGGCCAATGGGAGCACTTGGGCATATTAAATGGGACAAGATTCTGAGAAGGGTTGGGAGGATACCCTCATTCTCTGTCCCACTGCTGTCCCACATCTTTGGAATCAAACTGGTGAGGAGGATCAACGGAGGCAATTCTCTGAGCATCTAAGAGCTTAACAAAACCCATTTCACTGGCCAACATTGGAAAGTTGAGCTTTCATCACTGGAGACTTTGAGAACTCAGGAAGCACCCATAGTGGTGAGAAAGGACCACCTCTCTCCATCTTTGAGGACTGCCTTTGTCAAATGATGTGTGCGTCAGCTGATGCTAGCCTAAGGATCCAGGCCTGTTAGAGTGTCTGGGGATTAGGGGTTTAGATGATCAGGTCACCTTTACTGTTACAAGTCAGATAAGACTATCCTAACCACAGAGAGGGGCATGCTGAACTAGAACACACAAAAGCTTCTTTTCTCGGAGACTGAAAGGAGTAATATGTTTACAAAACAAAGGCCCAGAGTCCAGTCATAGATAAAGTATGGCCCCATTAAGTCATTTCCTCAGCCTCAGAACTTTGGGCATTGCTACACTAGCAGTCATGGGTGGTGTGAGACTGGTTCTGGGAATAAGAACCTCTTGGTTTAGAGCTTCTTTTGCAGCTTGCATGCCCTGGTTTACAGCTGTGAATTGGACAGCAGATACAAGAAATGGGAACCAGCTGAAGGAAGGAACCAAAGAATGACTGTAGAAGGAAATTCAGAAGGAGAAGCTCTGAAAGTTTTAAGGGACATCAAAATAAAAGAGAAGTGAAGTGTAGTCAAAGAAAAGATGGATACAGGAAACTATTTACACATCTGTCACCTCTCTGAGTCAGGAAGGAAGTAATCAATGCCAGCTTGGACCCAGGAGAGGGTTTTGTTTCCTCACTTTCCCATGTATTTTTTTGTTCGTTGTGAATATTGGAATCACCGTAAATAATGATCAGCCTTATCCTTAGCCATGAGCCCAGAGATGCTCAGTCTCACTGAGTTTCCAGAGTTGAAGTTAGAGAATCAGGAAGGAAATTCCAAGGAACAGTGGCTAGAATCATAAGTCAACTGAAGGAGCCTGTGCAGGTTTCTTCTGGTACAGGATACAAAGTAGTTACCAATGCTCTCCCCATAATGGTACATGCTGTCTGGCTATTGTAAAGTCTTAGATAGTGATGGCGGTGGCTAAGTGAGCACATAGAAAGCCACAGAACCCAGAAGGTAGGCAAAGAAAAGGCAGAGAAAGGGCAGGTCTATTTCCTGAGAAGATTCTAGCCAATTAACACATTGGGACTTCTTTGAAAACTTTCAGTTCTGTAAAGGGAAGGTTTTGCAAATTCAGTGTTTAAATCTGTAACTTAGTCTGTTTATTAATTTGTTCTAACTTTTATTGTTCAACCTCAATGGTACTGAAGGAAGCATGGGATGGTGAGTGATTCTTTTTAAATTTTATAATCAATGAGATAGAGGCCGGATTCCAGGTAAGAGTAGGAAAGAGCTCACCCAGCAGGAATTGAAGTGGTTTCAGATAGAGGAAAAAGAAGAGGTTTAAGGACGAGAATGAAAGAGACCAAGGTGGGAATCCAGTCTTCTGGGTGAGAAGGAGAGTGATGGAGACAGAGAAGAAATGTGTTGGGGAAAATTCCTGAGATCTGGGGCCCTCCCTAGAGAAGCTGGGGCAAAAAACTCAATTGCTCAGAGGAAAGGATATGCAAGCAGAGAAGGAAGCCAGATCCATTATAGGCAAGACAAGGATGGGTATTAGCTCTGCACACCATTCAACCAACACGTACGGGACAGTGATGTTTAGCTCAGAATCACAGCCTGACAGCTGGCCTCTGGTCTCTCTCTGAGCTCTGCTGCCCAGGAACTGGACATATGCTGGGCTGGGAAATCCTTCTGCTGTCTCTTACATTCAAGATAATGGATAAAATTTTGAGGCTTGACTGAGCCACCTTGAGAAGACTATGGGAGTTTGGTAGAGGGACAGATGGGAGTTTTCTCTGTCCCAAAGGGCTAGAAAGGAAGCCTTAGACCCTGAGCGAGCTGATGGATACCTAAGTATGCGAAGAAACCAAATACTGGACAAACAACCTCTGTGTTACATGCAAGGCCTGAAATGGTAACATTTTTGAGCATTCCCAGGGCCTTGCTTATAGTAGGTGCTTGGTCAGTGCTTCCTGATTGAGTGAGAGCTGCCCAATGACCCAGCTATTCATAGGGGCTGCGCAAAGCCCTGGTGGGGTGGGGGAATAGAATGAACAAAAATAAGTGAAAATGTTTGAGGCTATCCTGACCAAAGGAATGAGCTCTACCAGGAAGTGCTGAAGAGGTTTCCCTTTACAGCTAAGTCAGGCCCAGGTCCAGGAGTTAGGAAGGGGCATTCTTCTGTTGAGCCACACCCAATCAGCCCCATGCAGTTTCTCCTAAGGAAAGGAAGGAAGAACTTGCTGATCTTTACACAGTTGGAGACCCCAAGATAGAGGGAAAAAATCCTAACACCCCTCCCAAAGATAGTGTTAGATCCTTCTCACCCACAGCCTCACAGACATACTGCTATGATTAAATACAAGTCTGAATGATGGCCTATTACTCTTCCCATGGACATTCTTCCAATTCTTCTCCATCTTCAAGCCCTTAAGTTAACCCCCACTTCTCCCTGTAGATAAAACACTGTGCTTCCTATGTTCCTAAGGAGATTAAGTCCTTCCAATGATCTTTATCAATTAAAAAAAAGTGGTTCTGTGGTTTTAGGAAAATTAATCATGAGGTTCCAAGACCTTGGGCTATGATAAGGAGCTCCCTGATCTGCAATGGGGACTGAGAACAGGAGGCTCTGGGTTCAGAATTCCATTCACAACCTTCAAAACTGGGGAGAGGAGGAAATGTGTTTTCAGTGGGGCAAAGAGCTCAAGGAATGGGAGGGGAGCATGTGGAGTGAGGAGGGAGCAAATGAGGGAATGGAGTTGGAAATGAGTCGTTAGAGTGAGAGGCTGAGAGAGCTGTAAGGAGCCATTCAAAGAAAAGAGGAGGGAGAATGTCTCTCCTCATATGTCTCATGTCTCACCTGGCTGCACTCATTTTAGATTTCATTGACCTCTCTATCATACAACCAAGTTCCTTTCCCCGTCAATTATAACATTATAACATGATTTTGGTCTTCCTCGTTAAATTGTAAAGTTCTTGAGGGCAGGGGTTTCTTCCTTCCTTCCTTCCTTCCTTCCTTCCTTCCTTCCTTCCTTCCTTCCTTCTTTCCTTCCTTCCTCCACGCCCCCCCCCTCTCTCTCTCTCTCTTTCTTTTTTTTTTTTTTGCATTTCTGTCTCCAGCAATTAACTTAGGGCTTAGCGCATCATGTTAATAAACATTTATTAGATGATTATGCTTATGACTTGGGAGAAAAGATGAGAAATAAGAAAGTCCTGAGGGACAGGGTGATTCCATCTATCTACCCTCTAGCCACCAAGGAGGTAGGAAGAAGTAGGGGGACAGTGTGAGCTGTGCCTGGATGAGGTTTTTTCGTCTCACTTCCCCATTAGTCTGTGTTACTGTGAAATAAAGAATCACCTTCCCACACCTGACAATAGTGATCAGCCTCCTCCTTAGCTTGAAGCCCATAGATGGTCAGTGTGACTGTGTTCCCTCACTTATTTCTAGAAAATTATTCTAGGATTCCTAATGCCCACATCATCCAAATAAATCACCAGCACATGAGTCCTGTCAGATTTCTGCTGGTACCAGTTTACACTTTTACTACTAATTCCATCCCCAGCTCAGGAGATGGTAGCCATCTCTCCCAATGTCATGGCCACTGGCCATAGAACCAAGAAGACATTGGACTAAAGCAGCAGATTTTTATTCTCCAAGGGGATTATGACTCCAGAAATAACTTCAAGGATGAGCTCGGGTCTGGATTAGAGGTACCCCAAGGCATGAAGGATCTGAGCCCTAGGGAGAAGGCCCAGGAAGGCCTCACCTTGCAGATGATGAGTGGGGACAACAGAAGTATTCAGGTTATGGAGAAGACTTCCCTCACAGCTGTGTCCAGAGGCTCAACAGGTAGGGATGAGCTCCCAAAGGACTCTAATGCCCATCCTAGGCACTGTAGGGATGAAGGGCCCTGCATGTAAATCTTCCCCTGCTCTGGTTATCCATAGAAAGGGAGGGGCAGAATAGCTGACCCTGTATGCTTCTGGGCCCCAGGTGTTGGTTCAGGAGGGCAGAGGGGGAAGATAATAACCCCTCGGGTCATTTCTGAAGTAGCAGCTGCTTCTGAGGCTCTTAGCCCAGAGATAGTAAGGGGGTCAAACAACTGGTCAGAAACAGATTACAGGGGTCTCTTGGCTAGTACTGAGGCAAGCCCTTGTTGCTTTGCAAGTACTTAGATCTAGGTTCTGGGTGGTAGTCCCAGGGCTAGAAGGATCACTAATATAACAGCATTTGCAACCACAGTGGAGTGGGGACCCTGTTCACAATTCCAGGACAAAAAAAAGAATGCTTGTGGTTGCTCACAGATGAAAGTACAATCCAGGAGAGTAGCAAACACCTCTTCTTAGATCATATCACCTTGGAAGAACTGAAAACTTACAGATCCCTAGAGGTATCTCTGAAAAAAACTGCACAAAATCCCTGAAGCTTCAGACAATGTGCAGTGTGCAGTGTGCGCCATGGAAGAAGAGCACTACTTTGACAAAAAGTTAAAAGTGAAATAATTGTAGTGCCAATGCAATATTTACAGCATCCATGATAATGATAAAGACCGTGACTATAAGTATTGTATGACATTTGGTCACAAAATATACAGATTCTCCAGAGAGAGTATAGAACTGAAGGTGACAGGAGCCACCGGGTGCCAGCCCCAAGTTTGAGCAAATAGGTGATAGAGAACTAACCAGACAAGTAGTTCATAGGATAGAACTCCATTTATTGATTCTTTGAACAAGGTTTTTATTTAAAAAAAATCTATAGATCAATGAGACAAAGGAATAATACTCAAGTTTTCCTATCATTATCTTAGAATAGTATGTCATATTTTGGATGTATCACAGAATGTGTAATGTAATAAGGATTTATCAACTAGGTGACTAAAATCTTAGGGTAGAGCCTTTGTTGCCAAAACTCAAATAACATCCTTTTAAATGCAGTGCATCTCACAGGTTCCAGGACCAAGCTTTTGAAAGACGCATGTCAAAGGATTTCCGTTAGAGCAAACTGTTGAGATTTTTATCTGAGTACTGCATCAAGTCCCCTTGTTCCCCTCCCCCCATGAAGGATTTATTTAGATACTAGAAAACCTAATCCCCAAACCAGTAAGCTGATTCCATCATAGTCCCAAAGATATTCAGAAGCCATAATAACACTGAGAGCCACAGCATCCTTTAGCCTTCCCACAAATCAATACAAGATCAAAATTTACTCACAAACCTCTCTGTCTCCTTGCCTGAGCACCTCTCTCCCCCAACATCCTGCTAGCTCTGACTACCAGCTTCCTGTGGGCTCTGCTTCTCTTTAGCAAATTCCTCCCACCACAGGCTCCATGTGACTACATTCAGCCTATTAGAGAGCAGAATTTACTCTCAAAGCAGGAGAGGTCTTCAAACTCCCTCTTAGGTCTATTAAGGGGCAGGGAAGATCTTCAAATTTCGATTCCCAGTACAGCAATAGGCTGGGAAAATGAACAAAGAAGAGAAAAAAATATCTGGCCATAGACAGTTATTATGGTGACAAGGACGATCAAAACACACACTCAGAAGAAAATAAAGTCAAAACTCCTATATCCAAAACCTGCAAGAAAAAATATGAATTGGTCTCTGGACACAGAAGAGCTCAAAAAGGATTTTGAAAATCAAGTAAGAGAGGTAGAGGAAAAATTGGGTCAACAGCTTGGTAAAGGAGACAAAAATTACTGAAGAAAATGAAACCTCAAAAAACAGCCTAAGGCAAATGGTAAAATAAAAAGGTACAAAAAGTCAATGAGAAGAATGCCCTAAAAACACCATTGGCCAAATGGAAAATGAGGTACAAAAATTCACTGAAGAAAAAAAAAAACTCCTTAACCATAGAGTTGGCAAAATGGAAAAGGAGGTACAAAAGCTCTCTGAAGAAGCTAGTTCCATAAGAATTAGAATTGGGCTCTCTCTCTCTCTCTCTCTCTCTCTCTCTCTCTTTCCCTCCCTCTCTCACCAAGGTGCAACAGACCTTTTCTGCTGACCTTCCAAGCTGTCTTGAGATGAAAAATTGTTTCAATCCATCCTTCTGTGGATTCTACTGCTCTGGAATTTGTTTAGAGTCACTTTTTAAAGGTATTTGGAGAGGTTTGGGGTGAGCTCAGGTGAGTTCCTGCCTTTACTCCACCATCTGGGCTCTGCCTCCTGGCCCTGCCTACTGGCCCCTTATAAGTTTTTTTTAAAGGATTCTTATATCAATTACAGGATCTAGATAAGAATAGAAATAGCAAATGACATATAACCTGAAATTCTCTGAAGTTTCAAAATTGAAGAATCAAATTTAAGTGATTGTACTAAATTCTATTAAGTCAGAATTATATAGGGACCTCTAGATTTGGAACCAAAGAAGCAGAGTCCTTTTCAGAGCTGTCTTTGGAATAAATTTAATATCCAAGAAAAGATATCTAAGGACCAGATAATTGCATGAGACTTCTGGGATTAAATGGATATTGAGAATGGCTTACAAAGCTACAAGGAGACTTGATTTTAATTAATATTGTTTTGTATTGGTCTTTAGCTTTGCATGGCCTATGTGTAATTTTTCTAGGTTACCTTGGTGTTGTGCAAATCTCAATTATCAAAATTTGTCCATTGTGAGCCCTCTAAGCAGTTTGATTTGTACTTGACTTAATGTAATTATGCAATTATGGGAATTGTGAGAAAACTTTATTACACCGTTTGAACCTAGGCCTTCATGGTAGGGAAACTAAACCATCTCTATATGCTATTTACAGACCTTTAACCAAGGCCATATGTTATGCTGACCAGAAATTCAGATCCAAAGATTGAAGCAAGGAGTTTTGTCACAATTGTACATCTCAAGCAAACCATATGGCTTGTCTGAAAACTGGCAATTAATTATTGGTTCTAAGGGCCCCTCCCAGATCATTCTGACTGCTCTCACAACTGCCAGCATTGTGACTCTGTACTCCTGGATCATCTATAGAAAGCTCTGCTCCTGAGTGTGTGGCAGAACCATACAGGGACCCCAAAATTTGTCTATTATGGACCCAGAAGCAGTTGACACCCATATGAGAGCTGTACCAAGATTCCAGACCAGGACTAGGTATATTGTCCTTTCTTTCCTCTCCCTTTTGTTATGTACCCAACCACCAAGTCCCCAACTGAAGCATGTGCTGGCATTTTTTCCCTCTCTTGATTTCGCTCTCTCTTCTGCAAGCTATTGCAAGCAATAGCTAGTTGATACCTGTTCAGCACATCATCTTGTCCTGCTCAGCTGGCCTCTTGTGGCATCTTGGCTCATACTTGCTGCTCCTTGATTGACCAGAAGGATAAGGGTTCTTTCAGACCCTCTCCCTTTGGACAAAAGGGGGAAATGTCAAGATAATAATTCCCAGAGCTAAGGCCCAGCTAGCCAGCTGTGCCTTGAGATTGGCATAACAACAATCCATGTGCTCACCCTCTGGATAAACACCGCTGCAACCAAATCACAGCACTAGTGGGCCCTGAACTCAGGCAAGCACCAACAGGTCCAGACGTGCAGCCCTGCTATGAATGGACTTCTTGTCACTAGATAACCCTTTCTCACTGTTGCTGTTCCACTTCCACTTCACTACTGTTGCCACTGTTTGACACTTTGTCTTGACACAAATGTGTAAATCCAGGTTTAGTCACACTAAAGTGGGTTCCCCTACTTGGGGTGATGGTGGCAGTTTCCCTCCTTGATTATGAGTGGTTTCTTCCACTTTGAAATTAAGCTTCTCTTTAATCCCTGATTCTCCTTTCACTGACCTGCTCTGTTTGGCTCTGGCCATCCATAGGTCAGAGGCCAGAGGCCAGTTCAGTTCAGTTGACACTTTTTGTGCTATTCAGTGTTTATCACATTCATTGACTTCTGACTCTAGTTTGGAAAATATTATCGATGATGCACAGACAGGAAGTTGCTTATCTCCCATCATTTAACTTCTTTCATTGCTGAATCCTGAACCATATTTTCCTTTGTTTAGTTTCTATAATTCTATTTTATCTACTATTATCCTGAATTCACTCAGCCGGTTAAAAAGCACACCCATTTGGATGCTACCAGGTAGATAAGCCAGGGTGAACATTTGAGATCCAGCAGAAGGGCTAATATGAAAATTGTTAATTCCTTAGCTGGAGAGGAAGGTGATGATGTTCAAAGAAATTAGTCTTTAAGGCATCTTGCAGGTGCACCAATGAGACTAAAAAGAGTGTGTTTCCATAATTCAATGAGAAGTGATGAGTTCTTGGTCAAGGCATTGGTCAAAAGCAGACCTTGCTCATCTGGGGCAAAATTGGTGTTCTGTTTCTTGCTCTACTCTGTATCTCAAACCCAGTCCTCTATCTTCCATCCTGGAGCATAAAGCTCCTCACTTATGAGAGCTGTCCATATTAGCTCAGAGTGTGAGTGCGTGGAACAACAAGAACAAAAAATGAAAATAAACATAATAACTTCATGGACATCAGGAGAGGACCATTATAGAAGGTGGATCTTATGTGATGATATTTCTGAAATGAGCAGACATGATTCATTGAGATTCATACAAAAGTGACAGAATGAAGGATCTGACCTAACCCCCCCAGTCAATTATAAAATAAAAAACCTAGTGTATTTTGGCTGAAGAAATTAACCAATCAATGAATAATGCCTAAATCAATTTTAAAAGGTCATGGAGTCTTTGGGTCATTGGATGAAATCAGCTCATTCATAAAGAAGATACCTTGAGATTGGTTGAGTGGAATGATTCATACCCTATGGAGCTAAGGGTGACATACCCAAGTTCAAAAAGTTCAACCATTTGATTTCTGATAGAGTCCAGTGGTGAAGGAATTTTTAATGGGAATTCATACCAAGTGTGGGAGATGAGAGAGTTCCCTTATAACTCTTGGTCTCCCTTTCCCCCATTATCCAAATGATGTCACTGAGAACCTCAAATGTTCTGAGAATCTGGAGTTCCCAGATTTTACCCCCTGCTTTGGAAACAATGTCCACCCAAATTGGTAGCAACATCCTTAAAATAGCAGTAGTTGTTGCACTCTGGGAATACAAACCCTCTACGTGACTGGAATTTGACACAATATACTTATTAGGGATCAAACATCACCAAAACTGGCAAATATGGCAATGCCAGGTTAATGTGAATTATTCTTCAAGCCTATTATTCCCAAAACTAGAAGGCTTTGCTGCAGAAAAAATCTTGCCTCTGGAATCTCGTTGATTCTTGGTCTGTTTCTGGGTATTTCTGTCTGGCTTCAGAAGAGTCATATAACATTTGGGAATAAAAATGCAGCCCAATAACCCAGCACCGGAGGCCAAGATAGAGAAGATCTCCACAATCACTATGCCCTTCCCTTTGGCGCTCTGATATGTGGGGAGGAAAGAGGCCCAGACACCGCAGAACACCAGCATGCTGAAAGTGATGAACTTGGCTTCATTGAAGGTATCAGGCAGGTTCCTGGCCAGGAAAGCTATGGTAAAACTTCCCAGGGCCAGAAAACCCATGTAGCCCAGGACGCAGTAAAATGCAAAGGCAGAACCCTCATTACATCTAAGAATTGTGTGGCCAAATACACAGTGTGTGTCTGCCTCTGGAAAGGGGGGAGAGGTTCCCAACCAGATGCCACAGAAAATCACTTGAATCCCTGAGCAGATGAGAACAATATAGTTGGACACTCTAAGATGAATGAGCATGTGGATCCTGCTCCCTGGCCTTACAGCTCTGAAAGCCAGAACCACTATGATGGTTTTGGCCAAAATGGAGGAAACAGCCACCGTGAACACAACCGCAAATATTGTTTGTCGGAGGAGACACGTGGCAGTGGTTGGATGACCTATGAAGAGCAAGGAACAGAGGAAACAGAAGGCAAGGGAGATGAGGAGAGTGTAGCTGAGAGTCCGGTTATTGGTTTTGACTATGGAGGTGTGTTGGAACTTCACAGAGATGCACAGAATCAGAGCTGTCAGTAAAGAGAAAGAAACAGCTACAGAGGCCAAAGTCATCCCCAAAGGTTCTTTCACATGCAGGAAGGTCACAAGCTTGGGGAGGCAGCGATCTCTCTGCTTATTTGGATATTCATCTTCTGGACACTTCATACACTGATCTGCATCTGCAAGAGACAAACAAGGGCTCAATGTTTATATTCAAAGAATTATTCTCATGCCCAGATGTAAGAAATAGTCATGAGAGCTGCAAGAATTTCTTCTGTCTCCACTGGAGGAAAAATCTCATTCCCTCTTTGTGGAGAGACAATGTCAGTGCTAAGTAACAATGCGCAAGGCTAACCCTGTCTGTTCCTGTCCTTTGTCACTGGCTGCTCTTAGATCTCATTGATTCACTGCATTCCTTTTACTTGACTGATGATACCTGTTCTTTTTATTCTATTCTCTTAGTACATTAAACATAGGAACTGGAGCTTTTTGTTGTCAAATGTAAAGATTCCTTCTGGTTCCACAGTGCTGTACATTGTAGCTGTAGATTGCCTGCGTTCATCTTTCCTATTTCTTTCCAGGTCCCTGTACACCTGCTCCCACAACCAATTAGCATGCATTGTATACATGTTTTGTGGGTATCTATTCTGTGTATGTTCATGTTGTCTCCCCCATTGGAATGGAAACTCCTTGAAACCAGAAATTATTTCCTTTTTGTACTTGTATTCTGGCCATTTATAATCAAGACTCTCACATGCTGAATGGCTATTGCTTTATTGATTGCTTCCTAATTTCTTGAATATCTGGAAGTTTTTTCTTAGAAAAAAAAAATCTTCCTGTCTCCATTTAGTCGCTGGCTCTGCTTTCTGGAAGCTTTGTGGAGGCATTGTTCAGAGACTTTTAGTCCATGGGTCAGACACAATCCGCATCCATCTGGGACTCTTGAGTCACCACAGAATGCACAGAGCCTGACTGACTATGTCGGAGAACATGGGTCCCAGGAACAATGGGCCTGCTGGAGGTTCTAGCAATCTGGGGAGAAGTGCTTACCAGGACTGGTACAAACCTGCCCAGATCTCCTTCAGCTGTTAAAGCCGCCAAAGCTGTTACCCTATTAGAACTAGCCTTGGACCAAAAGGAACGGACTAAATGATTCAAGATGGAAAAGGTGATGTGACCATTACTAATCAGTGCTACAATTTTGAAACAAATGCAGGTCTTGCATTCGGCAGCCAGGATGCTTGTGGAGCTCTCCAAACCACAAGGCATTGAAGCTGGTGATGGTACCACATCTGTTGTTATCATTGCTGGATCTCTTTTGGATTCCTGTACCAAACTTCTTCAAAAGGGGATTCATCCAACCATTATTTTGGAATCATTCCAAAAAGCTTTGGATAGAGGTCTTGAAGTCTTAACCAAAATGGCACAGCCAGTGGAACTGAGTGACAGAGAAACATTGCTAAATAGTATGACCACCTCACTAAACTCAAAGGTTGCATCTCAGTACTCAAGCCTGCTTTCTCCATTGAGTGTAGATGCTGTGATGAAGGTGATTGACCCGACAACAGCTACTAGTGTAGATCTTTGAGACATGAAAATAGTTAAGAAGCTTTGAGGGACAATTGATGACTGTGAACTGGTGGAAGGATTGGTCCTGACTCAGAAGGTGGCAAATACTGGCATAACCAGAATTGAGAAAGCCAAGATTGGTCTTATTCAGTTTTGGTTATCTGCTCCTAAAACAGATATGGATAATCAAAATGTAGCTTCTGAAGATGCTCAAATGGACAGAGTATTGTGAGAAGAGAGAGATTATATTCTCAATTTAGTGAAGCAAATTAAGAAATCTGGATGTAATGTACTCCTCATACAGAAATCTATTCTAAGGGATGCTCTTAGTGATCTTGCACTACGTTTCCTAAACAAAATGAAGATTATGGTGGTTAAGGATATTGAAGGAGAAGACACTGAATTTATTTGTAAGACTATTGGAACCAAACCAGTTGCCCATATTGACCAGTTCACTCCTGAAATGCTTGGCTCTGCTGAGCTAGCCGAGGAGGTCAACTTAAACAGTTCTGTCAAACTGCTCAAAATTACAAGTGGTGTGAGCCCTGCAAAGACAGTTACTATTGTTGTTCATGGATCCAATAAATTGGTCGTTGAAGAAGCTGAGCATTCAATTCATGATGCTTTATGTGTTATTCACTATTTAGTAAAAAAGGGAACACTGATTGCTGGAGGTGGGGCTCCAGAGATAGAGCTGGCCTTGCATTTAACTGAATATTCACACACTTTGATGGGGATGGAGTCATACTGTGTTCATGCTTTTGCAGATGCTATGGAAGTCTTTCCATCTATACTAGCTGAAAATGCAGGCCTTAATTCCATTTCTACTGTGACAGAATTAAGAAATCGGCATGCTCAGGGAGAGACCACTGCAGGGATTAATGTCCTAAAGGGTGGAATTTTCAACATTTTGGAGTAGCTAGTCATTCAACCTTTGTTGGTATCAGTCAGTGCTCTGACCTTAGCTACTGAAACAGTGTGAAGCATTCTCAAGATTGATGATGTGGTGAATACTCAGTAATCTTGTTGATGTACTGCATCTGTCTGGCACAGAGATATATTGTGCAGCTGTGCTGGAAGAGTAATTGCTCAGTGGAATACACTTAGTAGTTGGGAAGACTTTGTTTTCTGAGTTCTTACACATGGGTTTCCAGTTGTCATCCATCTGAAAACTGTCGATACAATCTAATAAAAATAGCAAACATTTGGTTTCAAGAAAGCAGATTTTGTTGTTATTCCTGGAGTTCTTTCAAAACTTTCATGAAAAATAAAAACAGCTGTACCTGTTAAAAAAAAAAACACTTTCATTTTGTTAAATGGCCCTCTTGTCAGTCCTCAGGAAGTTGATGATATTTCATGACACATTCAACAGTAAAATTCAACAACCCTTTAATATTTGAGATTCATCAGACAGCTTAAAGCCAAATTCTTATTGGGTCATATATTGAATTGTTTTTTGTTTGTTTGTTTTGTTTTGTTTTGTTTTTACTGTTCTTGGAACAGTGGATTGATCATAATTGAACACTTTCATTCAAATCAATGAAGTTGTCTTGAAATTTACCCAAGAAATGGCATACCCCAAAACTCTCTCTTGTACTCAAGCCCCATCTTTGCTATAATCAGGCTGTTACTTCCATAGACATCCCTTTTCCTCCTCTTTACTTCTTCCTTCCTTTTCCATGATCTCAGGTTCCAAACAAACCCTTGAATTGCCTCTGTAAAATTGGAGGTGAAAATCCAAACAATTGTCTGCTGGTGATGACAAGAATACTTATAAGAACCCTGTAATTTTACTACACAGGTAAGTTGTGGGCAACATGAATAGGGCACAAGATTTGGAGTCAGGAGTGCCTGAGTTCAAATCCTGTCTCAGACACTAATTAATTGCGTGATCCTGGACAAGCCACTTGATTTTCGTCTGTCTTAGTTTCCATATCAATGAAAGGGGATAATAATAACACTTCCTTGGCAGGGTTGTTGGAATTTCCAAATGAGATAACACATCCAAAGCACAAAGTTGAAGCTCTATATCAATACTGGTTGTTACCACATTTTTTTTTACCATCATCATCATCATCTTCAATGTCGCTAAATGACGCTCATTACATGGAGACACTTGTGCATTTCCACCCCAAAGCAGCAGAATTGATCAGTGTAACTCTGTGCACTTTCCAAGAATTTCTCATGGAATCAGCTTTTTCTCTATTTTCCTCTTTTCCCTACTATCATGACTAGAAAACAGTCTAAGGCAAGGCTGAAAGGTGATGCCATTGGTTGAGTCATGGGAGCATCCCCTATTCTTCCAAGAGCTGATGATATAGAGACACAAGTGCTGTGATCCAGGTATATATTTACGTATCCTTACTATGCCTCAGTCCTTACCTTCCCAAGTAAATTTTCTGATGTTGCTGCCTATGCAGCATGATCGTGGTGGTAGAGAGCTGATGACTAAGCCAGGAGGACCTGAGTTCAAGTTCTGCCTTAGATACATTTGCTTTTGTTATCCTGGGGAAGTCACTCAATCCCTCAATCCTCCAGGAAATTCGGATAATAAGGTTCACATAAACTATGACTTACAACATTAAAAACAGTTTATAACCCAGAAGTTCCCTTCAGCAACAATGTCACGAGGTCAGGGCCAGCCTCTACCCTATCCCTACTTTCTTTTACATTGATAAAAATAAATGGCCTATTGCTTTTAGCATTCTCTAGCAAGTCTGACTTTTCTGTGTCATTTTGTAGATGAAACCTGAATTGTGAATTAAACAATGAGGCAGAGAGAAAGAATATTGGACTCTTACTCAGGAAATATGGGTGTCATTCTTTGGTTAGTGAATAGGGAACCTTGTAGAGTCATGTAATTGCTCTAGGTTTCATGTGGGAAAGAAAGCATGTGGAAAAGACAATCTTTGCAGACCCTATTAGGCTTCAGCTCTGGTTCAGTTGTGAGCAGATGTTTCTCTGCAACCAGACCCATAAGTTAGAGAAAAGAGTGAAAGCTATGAATCCTTTTCCATTACAGCCACAACAATTAAAAATCTCCCTGCCCCAACCACGTCCTAAACCTAATTTATATATGACATTCAAGGCCAGCCATTGAATGATTCATCTCCAACTCATTCTCTGTTTTCACCATCAACCTTTCTGACTCAGCTACTTTCAAAGCTCCTTCTGTCTTCAATTTCACTTCCTCAAGACCTGAAGTTTTCAGATGCATCACTGGGATCACTGATTTGTTTTCCTTCTATTGTGGAAGATCACAGTTCATCTCTGGTTACTCAACTTGTGGAACTCTTGTCCTTATTTCCCTACAATTTTGGGAGAAGTCAGGAGGTCTGTCTAATGTGATGAAGACCTTTCTCACTAACTCCTGACATGAGCATCCCAAGGGAACTTCTCATCCTGCATCCTCACCTTATCACCATCTCATTTCTTCCTACCCCGTATTGTTTTCTCTCATACATCATGTACTTCCTTTTGGGGGAGTAGTTTTAAAAAATTATTTTTATTTTTAATTTCTGCAATAAAATGAGCATTTTATAATGTAGTACACTCAAATGGTGATTGCACATTAAGCTGCAAATCTGTTATGCACAACTTTCTATCCTTTTCAAATGTACAACAAAATTATCATGCCTTTTTAATTTTCTTTCTTCCCCCTCCTGCACCCTAGAGATGGCTATCATTAGACGCACATCTTTATCTCTATCCATCTATCCATCTATAAAGTTATTCTATACATACGTCTATTTATCAGTTCTTTCTCTGAATGCAGATGGTGTCTTGCTTCATATATCCTTTATAGTTAATGTGGGTATTTATAAGAGACAAAATTTCTTATTTGCTCAGTCATTCATTTTAACCTTAAATACAAAATGAAGAAGAAAAAGGACCTGCCCAGGTATGCAGCAGAACATAATAACATTCTCTAATTCAATGTAAAGACATAAATTTCCATTTCAGACTCTTTCCTTTTTTTTTAACTATGTAATAAATTCTACACATTGTATTCAAAGCCAATGAGCTATTCTGTGTTCCTCACTGTTTTCTTTTGTTGTATGTAGAGCACTTTTCATTTTCCCCCTCCATCCCCGCCCCCTACACCAGGCTAACATGAATAACCATTCCCCAATTGAAGGACATCTATCATTGTAGCTAATCTGATATGAGAAAGATGACATCTTTGTTTTATTTGCATTTCTCTAATCCATAATGATTTAGAGTTTTTATAAGACTAAATATAATTTTTATTTCTTCATTGAAAAACTGCCTGTTCATATTCTTTGAGCATTCACCAGTTGGAGGATGGCTGATATTCTTATAAATTTGATGATATTCTTTATATATTTGAAAAATGAGACTTTTATCTAGCAGACTGATTGTTTTCCCCCAATTTTCAGCTTCCCTTCTAACCTTGGCTATATTAGTTTTACATGAACAAGAACTTTTTAATGTAATCGAAATTGTCCATTTTGCACCTCACAAAGCTCTCTATCTCTTATTTATCCAGAAATTGTTCTCTTGGTGGGGCTAAGATGGTGGAAAGGAAGTAGCTTTTCCAAACTCTTCCAAGAATTCTGTTACTAAAAGCTAAAAAGTGAATTTGAACAGATTTAAGAGTGATAGAGAACCCACTGGGAGACTGAGTATGGCAGACTCCCAGTCCAGGAAAGTGCCTACTCAGGCCAGGGCAGGGAGAACTCAGAGCACACAGGGGCTGCACCAGCCTGGATCTGAGAGCAGCATACCAGCAGACTGAGAAGAAGCCCCAGCCAGCCAGCAGACTCACCCAGCCAGAGGGCACATGGCAGCCATCTCACCTCAGGACAGAGGATTGTTGTCGGAGCTGGGTAAGAGAAAACTCGGGGCCCACAGCAGGGTCAGCAACTTTTCCTGGGGCTACTAGCCCACACCCTGGATGTTTAAAAATTACACACCTGAACTTCCAGAAATCAAGATGGAAGACTAAAACTTAGTTGCTCTGATCCCCCCTCCCTGACCCAGAAAAGTATGGAGATAATCGCCCCAGGCAGAGTAAAACACTGAATTAGTGGAAACAGCTTCAGGCTTGGGAGGCACTGAGGAAGGGGGAAGCCCAGGAGGGTGGATCCAGCAAACTCTAACTACACAAGCCCAGGTGCAAGTTTAGCACCACCAGGAGGGAATCAGCTGACGGCAGCCCTTCTGGCCTCCTGCTACTGAGACTGTCTGAGCTGTAGACCAGAGACACAGAGGTGGAAACCTGAAGGAGCCAGACCACCCTGTCCCCATAGGTTACTCTGTAAGCCTCAGGGTAACTCAGGGGAAACACTGAGAGGCCTGGCCTTGGCCTCAGTCTAGTCACTTAGAGGCTACAGCTCACAAAGTTAACAACCAAACCCCTACCTCCCAGCCTGAGAAGCTCAATACTTTTGCACCACAGAAGCAGATACTCACTCTAAATATCCAGGACATAGGGAACCACAATGAGCAAGAAAGAAACTGCGAAGGCTAGGACCATCAAATCTTTCTATAGTGAGCAAGAACAACCAAATTCAGAAGGCAACACGGATTCTATACATACCGGAGATCACAGAAGGAAATGTGAATTGGTCTCAAGCCCAAAAAGCATTCTTGTAGAACCTTAAGAGGGATTTTAAAAATGAAATTAGAGAGGTAGGAGATAAATTTAAATCTACAGTGACCAAATCAGAAAACAAAATCTCACTGAAGAAAACAAATCTTTAAAAAGTAAAATTGGAGAATTAGGACAGGAAGTCCAAAATCTACCTCCCTAAAAATGAAAACTGAACATATGGAAAAGGAACTTCAAAAACTAATTGGGGAAAATAATTCATTAAAAATTAGAATCAGTCAAATTGAAGCTAAGGACTCAATGATGCAGCAAGAGTCAGTCAAACAAAACATAAAGATGGAAAAATTAGAAGAAAGTGCAAAATATCTCATTAGAAAAACAACTGACCTAGAAAACAGATCCAGGAGAGATAACCTAAGAATTATGGGCCTACCAGAAAGCCATGATGAAAAAGGCAGCCTGGACAGCATCCTCCAAGAGATTGTCAAAGAAAACTGTCCCAAGGTCCTAGAATCAGAAGGTAAAATAGTTATTGAAAGAATTCACCGCTCTCCTCCTGAAAGAGATCCCAAATTGAAAACTCCAAGAAATAGAGTAGCCAAATTCCAGAGCTACAAGGTCAAGGAAGCTGAATGCAGCCAAAAAGAAACAATTCAAATATTGTGGAACTATAGTCAGAATTACACAGGACTTAGCAGCTGCTACATTAAAAGATCAGAGGGATTGGAATTTGATATTTTGTAAAGCAAAAGAGCTAAGACTGCAACCAAGGATCAACTACCCAGCAAGACTGAGCATAATCTTTCAGGCATGGGGAGATGGTCATTTAATGAAATAAAGGACTACCAGACTTTCCTTATGAAAAAGCCTGAGCTCAATGAAAAATTCGATCTCTGTTTACAAGACTCAAGAAAGACATAAAAAGGTAAACAAGGAAAAAACACACTCACACATACACATACACACAGATGCTCACACATGCACATAACTTGGGACTCAGTAAGAGCAAACTGTTTACATCCCTTTATGAGAAACAGATACCTGTCAATACTGAAATTTGTATAAGTATTGTGACACTTAAAAGGGATGTACATAGAAAGAGGGTGTGGGTATAAGTGAACTAATGTGAAGAGTAAAAAAAAACCCTATTAAGGGGAAGAAAGGGATTGTAATGGGAGAAAAGGAAAGGTAGAGGCAGAAGATGGTAAATTATGCCACAAGAAGAGGCATAAAAACATACTAAAGTGGAGGGATGAGAAGGAAGGAGATGAGTATCATATGATCGTTACTCTCATTGGCTCTGATTTAAAGCCGGATCAATACAAGCAGTTAAGTTTAGATTCTAACATGAAAAGACACAAAAAGTCATAACAATACTGGGAAAAGAGGGAGGGAGAGGAGCACTGTATGAACTCTACTAGCATTGGTTTGGGTTCAAGGAGGGAATAACATACTCTATTAATAATATAAATCTATTGTGCCATACAGGCAGTAAGAGGGATAAGGGGGGGGGGTGTAAGAAGGGGGAGGGTGGTAAGAAGGGAGGGAAAGAGTAACAAGGGGAAAGGGTAGGTAAAGGGGGGGGCACAGGGAGAGAATGCTGACAGAGGCAGTGGTCAAAAAGAAAACTCTTAAGGAGGGGAAAGGAAAAGGAAGACGCAAAGATATAAACAGGGGAGGGAATAAGATGGAGGGAAAGTCACAGATAGTAATCACAACTGTGAATGTGAATGGGATGAACTCTCCCATAAAACAGAGGGGGATAGCAAAATGGATTAAAAGCCACAATCCTATAATATGCTGTCTACAAGAAACACATTTGAAACAAAGGGATATGCACCGGGTAAAGGTAAAAGGATGGAGTAGAATACATTATGCTTCAGCAAATGTAAAAAAAAAGCAGGGGTAGCAATCCTTATCTCAGATAAAGCAAAAGTGAAAATAGGTCTAATTAAAAGAGATAAGGAAGGAAACTACATCCTGCTAAAAGGCACCATCGAGAATGAAGCAATATCATTACTTAACATATGCACCAAGCAGTATAGCATCCAAATTCCTAGAGGAAAAGTCAAGGGAATTAGAGGAGGAAATAGATAGCAAAACAATAGTAGTGGAGGACCTCAATCTCCCCCTCTCTGAACTTGATAAATCTACCCTCAGAATAAACAAGAAAGAAGTTAAGAAGGCAAATAGAATTTTAGAGAGGCTAGACATGATAG
>CM053580.1:589319565-589346967 GCA_028627135.1 Pseudochirops cupreus | reverse complement strand
TAGAAAGAACAGAGTTTAAATGGAGACTGAAGCCATCTACATGCTATCGCTCTTTTTCATGTTTGGTTCTCTTTCTTTTTCCCATTGTTCACTCATTGGTTACAACCCTTCTATACAACCAGACTATTGTACAATGTGACAGTATTTGCAGATCCAGTACTTGATTGCATGCCACCATGGGGGGAGAAAAGGGAGGGGAGAAAATTTGAAACTCAAGAGATTGTGGAACTGACTCTTGTAAACTAAAAGTCTAAACAAGTCTAAACCACTAAACAAGTCAATAAAAAAAAAGAAAAGAAATTGTTCTCCTGTCCATTGGTTTATAGGTAATATGTTCCATACTCACCTAATTTTCTTGTGATGTCTCCCTTTGTTTGACCTTATTTGGGCACACGGTTTAAGATAAGTGCTATGCCCAATTTCTGCCAGACTACTTTCCAGCTTTCTCAATCACTTTTACTGAATAATGAATTTTATCTCCAAACTTCAATTTTAAAATTTCTCAATCACAGGGTTACTGTAAGTTTTCCCGACTGTGTAGTGTGTCTAGACTGTTGTTTTGATCTGCCTTTCTGCTTCTCAGCCAGTGTGAGAAGGCTCTGATATTTACTGGCTTCTGACGTAGTCTGAGGTCTGATCCTGCTCAACCTCTTCATTTGCACTTGCTTTCATTAGTTTCTTTGAAATTCTTGATGTTTTGTTCTTCCAGAATTTTATTAGTTTTTCTAACTCAATAATTTTTTTTACTAGTTTATTTGGGACGGCATTGGATGACTAGATTAGTAAGATACAATTGTCATATTTACTTTATTTACCCATGAGCAATGAATATTTCTTCAATTATTTAAATCTGACCTTATTTGTATAGTGTTTTATCAGGTGGAACCAAGATGATGGAGGAAAGGCAGAGTCTAGGCTCTCCCTAATATACCTCCAAAGACCTATTAAATAATAAAGAAAAAAATCAGGAGCAGCAGAACCCACAAAAGGAGAAGATGAAGTAATCTGCCGGGTCAAGAAATCAGCAGGAAAGGACTATTACTCTGGGGTAAGAGTAGAGCACAGTCCAGCACGCCTCAGCACAGGCCAGGCCCCAGCAAACCAGTAGTAGGCCTTCAGTGTGATTGAATCAGCAGCAGAAGCAGCTGCTCCTGGAGCTCTCAGTCCATAGGCAGGAAGGGGATCAAACAACTGGTCAGAGGGAGATTACAGGGATCTCTTTGCTAACACTGAAGCAAGACTCTATTGCTTTGCCAATACGCAGATCCAGGTCACAGTCCAGGGTGTCAGTGCTAAGGTAAGGAGAAGCACAAGTGCACCAGGCCACAGGGGAGGGGGGAACCTTGTCACAGCTCCAGGGCAGAAAAGGGTCATTGTGGTCCCTCACAGAGCAGAGCAGAGACTGGGAGAGGAACAAACACCTCTCTTTAGATCAGACCACCTTGGAAGAATGAAAAACTTACAGGTCCCTAGAAGTATCTCTGAAAACAGCTCACAAAACCTGAAGCTTGTGACAGTGTGCCCTCCACCCAGAAGCTGAGTCCTATTTTAGCAAAGAGTTAGAGGTCAAGAAAACACCAGAAATCTAAGCAAACAGCAGAGAAAAATCTGACTATAAAAAATTACCATGGTGACAAAGAAGATCAGAACAGAGCCTCAGAAGACAGCAAAGTCAAAACTTCTACATCCAAACCTTAAAAACAAATGTGAATTGGTCTCAAGCCATGAAAGAGCTCAAAAAGGATTTTTAAAATCAAGTAAGAGGGAAAGAGACACCCAGGAGCCAAGATGGTGGAGTAAAGAGTAACTCTCTGTTCCTCTCCCATATTCACTTCCGACCAACCAAACAGCCATAACATAGCACCTCAGAACAAATCCCGGAACATGGGAGCCAGTAGAAAGGTGGGGTGGACCAGTCTTTTAGTCAAGGGGACTTGGAAAGTCAAACCACATATTTCTTATTTCCTTCATATTCTTCTCCTAAACTTTCTTTTACTTGCTCTGTTCCTAAAGTCTCTTTATTTCAATTATATCCCAGACCATCTATAAAGCTGAATTCCACCTTTAGCAGAAAAACTTGCTGTTCAAAACCAATGGCTTACTATGCTTTTTCTTCTTAAGTTGTATAGTTCATTTCAACTCATGTGACTTTCCCACTAATTTACCCATAGCAACTGAAATGTTCATTTATTACTTGATTTGTTGCAATTATGATATTCCCTAGCACAGCGGTTCTCAACCTTCCTAATGCTGTGACCCTTTAATACTCGTATGTGGGCATATCTGAATGTGGGCAGACCCACCGGGAGACACATAGAGGAGCAGTGTTTCAGTTCCTAAGACCATCACAAATATGTGTTTTCCTATGTTCTTAGGTGACCCCTGTGACCCCTGTGAAAGGGTGGTTCGACCCCCAAAGGTGTTGCAACCCACAGGTTGAGAACCACTGCTCTAGCAGATGGAAGTATCTCCTATCTCTCCCACATACACTACACGATCCTAGTCCCAATATATTGAAGCAGTCTCTGAGGCACACCCCTCTAAAAATTCATTAAAATGTTTTTAACAATTAATTATTGTTAAGTCATTTTTCAGGCTTGTTTGACTATATGAGATTTGTATTCCTCTCCCACCTCTCAATTTCACTTTTTAAATATCATCCATTCCTATTCAACTGATTCTGTGCCCTCTGTCTATATACCTATACACATACATACACACACTCACTTATGTATTCATACACATATATACCCTCCTATGTAGACATATATGTATGTAGACATATATGCACACACACACACATATATGTTCCCTTCAACTATCCTCATACTGAGAAAAGTTTCATAAATTACAATTATCATTTTTCCATGTTGGCATGTAAATAGTTCAACTTTGATAAGATCCTTATGATTTCTTTTCCCTGTTTACCTTCTCATACTTATCTTGCTTCTTGTATTTTAATGTCAAATTTTCTATTCAATTCTGTTTTGTTTTCATGAAGAATGCTTGAAAGTCCTCCACCTCATTGAATGACCATATTTTCCCCTGAAACAATATACTCAGTTTTGCTGGGCAGGTGATTCTTGGTTTTAATCCTAGCTCCTTTGATCTCTGGAATATCATATTCCAAGTCCCTCTCTCCCTTAATGTAGAAGCTGCTAGATCCTGTGTTATCCTGACTATGTTTCGACAATATTCATATTGTTTTTTCTTGGCTGCTTGTAATATTTCATCCTTGATCTGGGAACTCTGGAACCTGGATATAATATTCCTAGGAATTTTCTTTTTGGGATTGTTTTCAAGAGATGATCAGTGAATTCTTTCAATTTCTATTTTGCCCTCTGGTTCTAAAATATCAGGGCAATTTTCCTTGAGAATATCTTGAAGGATAATTTCTAGGTTCTTTTTTTGATCATAGCTTTCCAGTAGTCTAATAATTTTTAAACTGTCTCTCCTGGGTCTATTTTCCAGGTCAGAGGTTTTTCCAATGAGATATTTCACATTGCCTTCTATTTTTTCATTTCTTTGGATCTGTTTAATAGTATCTTGATTTCTTATAAAGTAATTAGCTTCCATTTGCTCCAGTCTAATTCTGAAGGAATTATTCTCTTCAGTGAGCTTTTGAAATTCTTTTTCCATCTGGAATATTCAGCTTTTTAAGGCATTCTTCTCTTCATTGGCTTTTTGGACCTCTTTTGCCATTTGAGTTAGTCTATTTTTTAAGGTGTTATTTTCTTCAGTCAGGTTGTTGACTCTCTTTTCATGATTTTCTTGCATCATTCTCATTTCTCTTCCCAATTTTTCCTTCACTTCTCTAATTTGGTTTTTAAAATCCTCCTTAAGCTCCTCTATGGCCTGTAACCAGTTCATATTTTTCTTGGAAGCTTTTGGTGCAGGAGTTCTGACTGTGTTGTCTTCCTCCCATTCCATTCTTTGATCCTTTTTGTCCCCCAAAAAGAAATCTAAAGTTGGATGGTTGTGCTTTCTTTGCTTCCTTTGCTTGCTCATGTTGCCAGTCAATTACTTCCAGAGGGGAGGACTTTGTTCCAAATTTCTGGGGTTTTCACAGCTGCCAGAGCTATTAGGAGGGCACTGTTGCTACTGCCCCCACTAGCTTTGCCTCACTGGTCACATAACTCAGGACCACCACCCAAGACTGCGATCCTGATCCAGACAGGTTAAAGCAAGAGTGCTTAGTCTCTCAGGGATAATCTCTAGGCTGGGAGCTCTGAAGCAGCCATGTGGAGATGGCTGCCACTTCTGCCACTTCTCATTCTGGGAGAAGAGGCCAGATCATACTCCATCCCCCCCAATCCCCCAGAGTTCTGTTGACCTTTTACTTTGCCTTTGGCATTTATGGGTTGATAATTCTGGAACTCCTACAGCTACTGGTGATCCACTCTCCCAAATGCTCCAGCTATGACTCGTCTGGGCCAATGTGGAGCTTAAACCATGGGGCTAGGCTCTGCTCCCAGTGTACTACGATAAACCCTTCTTGACCACTTGCTGGACTGCCCTTAGCAGGAGATTTGTTTCTCTTTGTCACTTTGTGGGTTTTGTAGCTCTAAACTTTGTTTAGAGTCATATTTTACAGGTATTTGATGTGGTTATGGGGGGAGCCCATGGAGTTTTCTTGCTTCTATGCTGTCATCCTGACCCCGCCCCCCATCTAGTCCCTAATTGATAAATATTTCCTCAATTTCAATTTTTTCCACTACAAAAAGAGCTTCTATAAATATTTTTGTACGTGCAGGTTCTTTTTTACCCATTTTTTAATGTGTAGGACATAAATACAGACTCAATAGTGGTATGGCTGGATTGAAGGGTATGCACAGTTTGACTGCCCTTTAAGCATAGTTTCAAGTTGTTTTCTGTAATGGTTGGATCCATTCACAATTCTGCCAACAGTGCATTAGTATACCAGTTTTTCCACATACTCTCCAACATTTTCCTTATTTTTGTCACATTAGATAATCTGACAGGTGTGAGATGATACCTCAGAGTTATTTTAATTTACATTTTTCTAATCAAAAATGACTTAAAGGATTTCATATGACCATAGGGTGGTTTTGATTTCTTCACCTGAAAACTGCCTGTTCATATCTTTTGACCATTTACCAATTGGGGAATGGCTTGTATTCTTATAAATTGGATTCAGTTCTCTATAGATTTGAGAAATAAGACTTTTATCAGAGACACTTGCTGTAAGGATTGTTTCTCACATTTCTTCTCTCCTTCCAATCTTCATTGCATTGGTTTTGTTTGTCCCACACATTCTTTTGGAGTCATGTGTAATTTTAGAATTTTAACCCTGGAGAGAAAGTGTTATTTTTTCCTTGCCCTGGCATAGAAATTGGTTGAATTGTGGATGGACAAACTCAGAAAGAAGTATAATAAAAGCACCATACAAAATTCAATCATAGTTCAGTTTTGGAGTGGACCATGCATGACAGGTGTTGATAAAATTAGAAGGTAGGAAGAGGGACAGAGAAGGAGATAGAGAGACAAACAAATAAAAGGTGAAAGAAAAAAAGGGAAGAAAGAAATAAAGAGAGAGAGGGAAATGAAGGGAAGAAATATAGAGAAAGAGACAGACAGACAGACAGAAACAGAGAGACAGAAGCAGAGGCAGAGGGAGAAGTGGATGCAGAGACAAAGACAGAGGGAGAAAGAAAGAAAGAATATTGTAATGAGGGTAGCTGTAACCCACAAAGAAGGCCAGTTTATGTCACTGATTTTAGAACAGAAATTGTGCAGGAATATTTAACTGCTCCCTTCCCCTTTCTGTATTTCATTAATTATCAGACATCAGGTACCTGATTTTAAGCTTCCTTAAGGTAATTTTCAAACCTTATGCAATTTGATGTCCACGCAAACAAATCTACTCTTCTAGATACTCTTGAAATCTCACATCTTAGTGTTGGGTGTTGCTATGATGGAAGAAGGGATGTAGAAAGTGCTTCATGTATATTTGTACATGAAAGCAATGCCTTCTAATGGCCTTTGCAGATTGATCCCAGATCAAAATATCACTTTAAATCACTCAACCTTAACATTCCTCTATGTCAATGGTTTTCAACCTTCCTAATGCCGCAACACTTTAATACAGTTCCTCATGTTGTGGTGACCCCCAACCATAAAATTATTTTTGTTGCTACTTCATAACTGTAATTTTGCTACTGTTATGAATCATAATGTAAATATCTAATATGCAGAATGTATTTTCATTGTTATAAGTTGGACATAACCCACAGGTTGAGAACTGCTGCTCTACACCCTCAGACACCCAGACAGCCTCATTTCAATATCCAACTTTGATTTCCTTCTTGACTGGAACTCTTTCCTGAGATTACTTTATTCAGTCTTGTTTTAGAATAAATCCCCAATGTAATCCTGAATCCAACAACCTTACAAGATATGGACAACTTTAGTCCATGGCATATTGAGGCCAAGGCTAAGGAATTTCAGTTCAGCATCCAAACTGTTCATACACTTTTGTCCAGCAATGCCACTACTAGGTCTGTATCTCAAAGAGTTCATAAAAAAAGGAAAAGAAGACACATGTACAAAAATATTTATAGCAGCTCCTTTTGTGGTGGCCAAGAATTCGAAATTGTGGGGATGCCCATCAATTGGGGAAGGACTGAACAAGTTGTGGTATATGAACATAATGAAATGATATTATTCTATAAGAGATGATGAATGGGCAGATTTCAGAGGAAAAAAAACCCAGCAGCAACAACCTGGAAAGACTTACATGAGCTGATGCTGAGTGAAATGAGCTGAATCAGGAGAACATTGTGCACAGTAACAGTGTCATTGTGCAATGGTCAACTTGGATAGATTTGGCTCTCAGCAGTACAATGATATAAGATAATTCCAAAAGACTCATCCACATCCAGAGAAAGGACTATGGGGTCTTAATACAGATTGAAGCATACTATTTAAACTTTATTTTTTGTTTTTCTTGTGTTTTGTTCCTTTTCTTCTGATTTTTTCTTTTATAACAGTGGTTCTCAACCTTCCTGATGCTGCAACCCTTTCATATTCATATGTGGGCGTATCTGCATGTGGGTAGACCCACCTGGAGACAGAGAAGCGGTTTCTCAGTTCCTAAGACCATTGGAAATATGTTTTCTGATGGTCTTAGGTGACCCCTGTAACCCCTGTGAAAGGGTCATTTGACTCCCAAAGGGGTCGCAACCCACAGATTGAGAACCGCTCTTCTATAACATGACTAATGTGCAAATATGCTTAATATGATTATACATATATAGGCTATATCAGATTGGTTGCCATCTTGGTAAGGGGGAAGGGGAGGAAGAGAGAAAACAATTGGAACTAAAAATCTTACAAAAGTGAATGTTGAAAACTATTTTTACACATAATTGGAAAAATACTGTTAAGTGCAAAAAAAGCAATTTAAGTTCATGAAAGTAATAAGATAACAATTTTTTCCCCCACTTTGTATTATGTAGTGGAATAAAAGTCAAAATTCATGAATATTGTTTCAAGGTTATTCCTCTGGTTTTCCTTGTTCTTATATGATCTCTTACTGAGACACTGAAATTCCTGGGGATTGTAGGTGGCTATCCAAGAATGTTTGCTTTATATTTTTTCTATATCTATGGCTGTGAGAAGGGCATTCCCTACAGAAACTCACCCATCTGTCTGGAGATCTCCCCTTCTGGACATGGGGAACACTCAAAGCAGCAGACAGCCTTCCCCTCCAAAGGGGTCTTCCTGAATCCAGCAGGACAGCTGTCACTGCATACTCCAGAGGGAACCTGAGATAGTGACAGGAGAAAGAAATACACATCTTTAACTGTGAAGTAATGAAGTTTTGAGAAGAAAAAGGAACTTATTTTCTCCATAATCCTGCTTTGATAGCCACTCCCAAAGATAGGTAAGTGGTATTGTGGAGTACTGAGCTCAGATTCAGAAAGATTCGAATCGAAATCCAGCATCACACATTAGTTGTGTGGCCCTAGACAAGTTATTTAAGCTCTATACATAGATAAAACACTAAAAGGACCTTTTTTTCCTGAAAGACTAATCAAGAAAGCTCTTTTTTTGCCAGGGAACCTCTTGAGAAGAGACATTAACATTCTAAGAGAGGTCAGTGGTTGGGAAATTATTCCTGAGCTGAGGAGGCAGCAGTAACATTTGACATTTATTGTTGACTGCCTGTTAGCTTTCAATATTGTTGAAGTGTTTAAATGAGCATTAATATTGCTTATTTTCCTTGTAATTAATTAGACATTGAATGACATTGGAGTGAAGAGAGTGAGAGAGCAAGTACGTGAGAGAGAGAGAGAGAGAGAGAGAGAGAGAGAGAGACAGAGACAGAGAGAGACAGAGAGAGAGGACACTTCTGTGGAAAAGTTGATTCTTAAATAAAGGATCAAATTTAATGTTCTAATGAAATAAATTGCTTATTTTAATTTAGTAGAAAATGCCAGAACATACAGCTTGACTGCCTTAAACTTAGGGTGAGAATGAATATGGTAATGAGACATATAGCAGATTGACAACTGGAATTTTGTTGTGTTTGTTGCCTAATTACATGTAAGGGTCATAATACCTGAAGCCTGGCTATCTATATTAAAGGTTATGAGATTTATACCTGATTGAAAAATAAAGGTATTGAAATATTCACCATTTAAAATATTGGGGCCCTAACCAAACACTTGGCACAGATTCTGTTACTTTTACTCAGTTTTGAAACTTGGGGACTCCCCTTGCTAAATCAAATTGACTAGATGGTCTCAAATCTGGAACACTATGATTATGAAATGTAATTTGGATGGTAATCACCCAAAGTGTTGGGCAAAATGCTTTTGACTGACCTAAATTTCATTTTATCTCTTTCCATCTAGTTTTCAAGGATGTTAGAGTTGAAGGACCAGAACACTGAAGTTCAAGGAATGGTAAAAAGTAATATTAAAGCCCTTCAAAAAAACATCCTATTTTGGATCATAGAGAAATTCAGTGAATTTTAAGAAAAATAAAAGTCAAACCATTTTTTCAGCTCCATATGAACAGAGAGCCTAGAGGGCCCAGCATCATTGCTTTCCCTGAATTAATCTCAATGAATCCTTTACTCTTATTCACATCAGTGTAAGACAGTGTTAAGAGTACTGAATTTGGAAGCAACTCGGGGCATGTTGGGCAAGTCTCTGTATTTCTGAAACTCAGGTTCCTCACGTATCAATTGAAGAGGGTAGGCAAGATGCTATTTATAGTCCTCAATTTTTATAATTACTCTGGTTATAGCTATACCACAATAGCAAACATATACTTGAATGATTATTTTTCCATCAGAAGCCTCCTCAAAGGGAGAAATATGGTGATTCAGTGGCATGAGATAAATAGTATTGATTCTGAAATGAGAGGAACTGAGTTTAAATGTTTCCTAGAAGGTTAATTTCTTGAATGATTTAGAGGCAGTTACGCAATTTCTATGGACATCAGTTTCTTCATCTGTAAAATTAAATGCATTGGACTATGTGGCTTCTATGACCTCTTCAAAACCTAGATCTATGACTTTAATTTTGAAAGTAAACACTGAGTAGTATCAATTAAGAAGTAGACCACACTTAGTAAGGTAAGAATTATACCTATGATTCAAAGAGTAAATGCATCATTTTAATTGTCTCTGACTTCAAACTCCACGAGCCCCCACCATGACCACCTCTCCGATTGTAAAATCTAAATCAATGGAGATTTGAGGATGAGGTAATAGAAATTCTGGAATCCTCAATTCCATCTTGATTAACTGAATTGATCTAAATGGTTTCATTACCTTCAGTCACAAAAGAGTGTGAAGATGCAAAGAGCACTGGAGTTGCAAAAGATCTTGGGAAAGGCTTGAGCTTTGGGACTTCAGCTAACTCATCTGTACAATGGATGGATAAATGATCCATGGCCCTTGATGACACTTCCATTTTTGGAAAGGTTGCTGTACCTTTTCACTCTGAAGTTTGTTTAAAGAAGAAAATTTCTTTACTACTTAGTAAAAGACATTGACTTAAGAGTCAAAGGAATGGTGAAGGCAAAATTACCAAGCAGCTATAAGGAGTGCCAGGTGAATATACCTTCTTGAAAAGAAACAGAACAAGTAAAGTGCCTGGGGTGGGGCAGAGATAACACTGAATATAATAGGAAAGTATATTTTACTTTCAAAACCAGGATGGTAGAATAGCAGAAAAGAGTGGAGCAGAGAGGTACACTTCAGCTTCTCAAGCAAACATAGAAATGTATCAGAACAAGTTATGATGGAGAAATCTGATAAAAGTAAGTTATTTTTTCCAGCGCAGATTGACATTGGTTGATGGACACAGGGATCTATAGACACTAGAAAAAATATTATGGCCAGGTTAACACCACATGAGACTGTGCACTAGGGAAAGAGGAGATGCTAGGCTGATACTGAGACACCTGGATGGGAACAGCTTTTCTAGTAGCATTGTCCCTCATATCCCATTTTGGATAACACATCCAGGGTGAACTGAGAATGGGATGTGGGCCCATTGGAGACCTTCTGATAAAGGACTGGTTCTAGGCTCTATATGGAAAACTAAGAGAGGATCAGGTTCAATAACAAATAGCCACATTTTGTCTCAGATCCCAAATACAGAGCAGTGTCACAGTTGCAGTTTCTATCCCAGTGTTTTATCTGCAGAGGAATTGTTGGTTGTTGTCCTTCATTCTCAAAGAGGACCAAAATGACATTACTATGCTCAAGTCAGTTTCAATGTATCCACCTGTGGCTAATCAGAGCAATATCAGCTCAGAATGCTCTACCACAGGTTGGGCACAAATAGTTCACGTGAACATTGGAGATGGGTACTCTAAATCTGAGCATCCTGTGTTTCCTTTGAGCTGTTTCAATTCTGCTTTGCTCATGAAGCACAGCACCTTCTCTCATGCAGACCACTGTGCCAGTGTCTCCCATGTCCCACAATCATTTCCAAAGTTCTTGAGAGAGATTTTGAGAGTGGCCTTGTATTGGTTCTTCTGAACACCATGTGAACAATTGCCCTGTGTGAGTTCTCCATAAAATAGTCCTTTTGCATTCAAACAATGTGTCCAGTCCATTGGGTTTGCTCTCCCTGAAGCAGAGTTTGAATGGTTGGCAGTCCAGTAAGGACCTCAGTGTCTGGCACCTTATCCTGCAAGGTGATCTTCAGAATCTTCCTAAGACAACTCAAAGGGGAGCAATTCAGCTTCCTGGCATGGTGTTAGTAGACTGTCCAGGTTTCAAAGCCATCAACAATGAGGTCAGCACCATGGCTCAGTAGACCTTCAGTCTGGTAGTCAGTCTAATACCTTTTCTTTCCCATACTTTCCTTTGGAGCCTCCCAAACACTGAGCTAGCTGTGACAATGCGTGAGTCAACCTCATTATCAATGTGTAAATCCCTGGAAAGTACACTACCAGGGTAAGTGAACTTATCCACAGCATTCCAAACTTCTCCATTTGCTGTGACTGATGGTTCCAAAGAATGGATGATGTGGTGGTTGGTGATGGATAACTTATGTTTTCTTGGTGTTAATTGTTAGGCCAAAATTAGCACAAGCAGCAGAGAATAGATCCACACTTTGTTGCATCTCAGCTTCAGAGGCTACATAGAGGCCACAGTCATCTGCAAATAGAAATTCATGCACCAACACTCCCTCCACATTGGTCTTCGCTTGTAGCCTTTTCAAGTTGAAGAATTTTCCATGAAGGCAGTCAGTGTTCATCCTCATTGAAAGCATTTGACAACATGACTGAAAACATCATGCTAAAAAGCATGAGGAATAACCTGGGCAAGAATCCCATGCACAAGAGAAGCCTCCAGTTCTGCTATTCTAAATCAGAAGAGCTTCCCAACTGGTTGGCAGTGGTTGAGACATTGTATTTTTGCTTATGCCCAAATGAAGGTCAGAAAATTGGAGAATTAAGGGGAGTGGGGAAGGAGGGTAAGAGAGAGCAATCTGCCTTTACCCAGAATGAACATATTTTGAAAACATTGAAATACCCACATCTCCACTTTGAATTATTTATGACATCCTGAAATAAGACAAAACTCAGTACTCCAACTAAACAGCAAGAATATTCCAGACTTTCCAGAATTGTCCAGAGGCTGATGCAAACAAAGTAAGAAAGTAGATTGGAAGAATGAGCAAACAACTAAAAGAATACTAGGATAAAAACCTATTAGTATAGTGGAGATGTGATAGACATAAGCCCAGCAGAAGAGAACTAAAAATATTTACCAAAATTAAATTTAAAAAATTCCAAGAAAAATACAGGTTGGACACAAACTCAATTAGAATTATTGTACAAACTGTAGCAATATATATATATATTTTTAAAGAGTTAAAATGTTTTTATCAATGAAATCAGAATGGTAGAGGAAAACAAAAGAGAGATTTCAAAGAAAGTATTAGAAAACAATTAAACAGAACACAAGAACAGAACCTTCCCCAAGAAACAAACTCTGAAAATTAGAATGAATCAGATAGAAGCCATTGACTTTATAGGTCCAAAAGGAATAGATATTGAGATATTAGACAAAGAAGGTAGATTAAAAGAAGGATATAACCTAAACAAAATAAGCTGTAACTTAGGACATACACAAATATTTATAACTCTTTCTGAAGTGGCATAGAATTGAAATTTGAGATGGTGCCTATGTGATGGTAATTAATTTAAATTCGAAGACCCCCTTTTTATGTCAAGTAAGCAGGTGAAAGAAACAGAAGGTGTGAACTCTGTCTCCTGTTGCTGACATAACAGGAAAGGGTTGGCTGAGACAGGAAACCAGTGCGTGCGTGCGTGCGTGCCTGCGTGCGTGCGTGCGTGCGTGCGTGCGTGCGTGCGTGTGTGTATGTGTGTATTTAAGAAGAGCCACAGAAAAGAGAGAGTCAGGATCAAGAGTTCTTACTCCTGGTGGAGGAAGCAGAATTGTCCCAGCTTCTGGGAGCTAGGCTGCTACTGGACTGAGAACTGAGTTGGAATTTTCTATGAGACCAAAAGCTGATGAAGGCTGAAGTTGCTGCTGAGAAGGCCACCTGGAAGGCAGAGATTTCTTGCTGAGAAGGCCACCTGGAAGGCTGAGATTTCTTCTAGGTCCTAGGGCCAGCCAAACTGCTGGAGAACTGAAGAAGCATGCCTAGGATGTTAAGACTTTGTGGCTTAGTTGATCCTTGAGTTCCCAGCAACAGAAGTGATGAAGGTTTTGAGATGTGCTGGACCCTGTGAACTTCAGTGTGTACCAGAAACTGCCTGGAGGACTGGACAAGGACCTGGGAGCTGTCTGCCTCTGAATCAAGGTGACTGTTTGGTGGATTCAGGTAGGAGCTGGAGCCATGGAAGGGGAGGGGATCCAGGGAATCTGAGAGACCACCCCAAGTCAAGATAAAGAAAAGGCCTCTCCTTGGATATTGAATGTGTGATGAAATTAAAGTTTACCAGAGACCCAGGGGTGGAGGGTTTGTGTAATTTTCTAATGATTGTATTTAGTGATTAATGATACTTAGTAATTGTGAATATGGATAAGTGACTGATTAAGTTAATCTATGATTGCCCCATGAGTGGAAGACTGGCTTGCATTGTGAAATGATTGAGTGATTAAGTAAGGAAGGTTTCCCCCTTACCAGATGATTATTCTTTTGTTCTTTGTTCTAAACACGGTGACCACTTTGGTGAAAACTATGTGGCCATTCTCATGTTAAGCTTTTGTAAACACTATATTGTGATTTTATGTGATAAGATGTAATTTTATGAATGTTATATTTTGATTTCTTGTGAAAGTTTGCCTTGATTTGTTATGGAATAAATGGAGTGTTCTCTATACTATGTAATCAGAACCTTAAAAGCTGTTCACAGTAGCATTCTTTTGGGAAGCTGCTTGTTCATGGCATTACAGTCTATAAACTGAAGAATATGTGAACATGTTATACATATATACGTGTATGTATGTGTGTGTGTATATATGTATATATATATATATATATAATATGTATCTATATCTATATATATGAGAGAGAGAGAGAGAGAGAGAGAGAGAGAGAGAGAGAGAGAGAGAGAGAGAGAGAGAATACATATACATATGTGGGTATGTGTATGTCTTATGAAGTACTATCGTGTTTTAAGAAATCAAAGGAATTGTTTCAGAAAAACCAGGGGATGTTTGGATGAACTAATGCTGAATGAAGTGAGCAGAACCAAGAGAATTAATTCTGAAACAAACAACTTTGAAAGAATTAGAAACTTTGATCAGTGCAATAACCATTCAAAAATCCAGTGGATTAATGATGAAACAGCCTACCCTCTTCCTGATGGAGTGGTGAAGAACCCAGAATGCAAAATAGGACATTATGTTTTCTGACATGACCAATAGGAAAATTTGTTTTGCTTCACTATACATAAGGTTTTCATTGTCTTTTATTCTCAGTTGGAAAGACAAAAGAGTTGAAGTGATATGAGGAAAAGCTTCGGTTTTGCTGACTGAAAAAATTACATGTATATACACACATGTAATGTGTGTATATATATAGACAACAACCACACATTATATTACATATGCGTACAAACATGAACACACAGCCAAACACATAGTCTCTGACCTTTGAATCCCCAAATCCCCACACTATGGCATCCTCACAAACTGTGAAATCTTGACCAAGGAGAGCTTTGGGGACAAACTGCCCCACTTCCACCAGAGCATCAGTGTCATTAGGAAAGACCAAATAGTTCATAATGGCATATTGGGCCTCAGGGCTCCTATTTTCATTCACAAACACGTGGTCACCAGCACTGTTCTTAAATTGGATGTTCTTCAGGGAGGGGTGAAGCTGAAAGGGAAGAGGAATCTTCATTACTGGGTGGTGTCTGAGGGAAGGACTGCCTCATATGAGAGATATTGGAAATGTTTGGTGACCTTATGGAGTTTTGTAGTCTTATTTGGAGGTGGGATAAATTCTAGCTTTCTGTTGGGAAGTGAACATCTGGAACTCAGGGTGTTGCTTACATCCCCTACCTTCATAATCTCCATTTTACCCTTGACTCCTCACTGTCTCTCATCCCTTTATCTAGTCTCTTGCCAAGGTCTGTTAAGGTCACCTTTGCAACATCTCTTAAACATACCCACCTCCTCTCTTATACTGCCACAACCTCAGGACCTCATACCTGGAATATTTAATGCTTGCATCGCCCTGTGTGGCTATCTGCCACAAGTCTCTCCTCATTCTAGTCAGTCCTCCATTTATTCACCAAAGGAATTATTCTAAAGTGCAGATCTAACCACTTCACTCTGATACTCACTGAACTCTAGTGACTCTGTATCCTCCAAGATAACATACAAAATCTTCTGTGTAGCATTCAAAGCATTTCCTATATTTATTCTCACCTCTTACCTTTCCACTCTACTTAATTTTATATCACTCCTCCCCACCTACTTTTCCATACAGAGATGCTGGCCTTCTTGCTGTTCCATGAACAAGATTCTCCAACACTTGGCATCTACAGATGTTTTCTCTGCCTGTCCTTTATTCCTGGGATTGCATCTCACTTTCCTCATTTCCATTTTGTGGCTTCCCTGACTTCTTTCAAATGCCAGTTAAAATCTCACCTTCTAAAAGAAACCTTTTCCAAGCCACCTTAATTCTAGTCCCTTCCCCTGTTAATTATTTCCTATTCATCCTACATACAGTTTATTTGTACACATTAGGTTTTTTGGTGCTTTTCTCATTGAATTGTTAGCTCCTCAAGATCAAGGACTCTCTATACCCAGTGCTTAGTACAGTGCCAAGCACATGGTAGGTCATTACTTAATACTTGTTGACTGACTCATTACTCACTGTCATTTCCCAGACCTGAGTTTCACTTGTGGCACTCAAAAACTGAAGAGAATGCCTATTCTACCACTCAGTTTTGTGTTCCCATCAGCATCCTTCTAAATAGGAAAAGATAAATCTTGTTGCACTGGACTCACATCCAGCCAGTGTAATCAGCAGTGCCCAGAGACAGGCTTGAGGCATTCATATCTCCACATATTTGTGTGTTCCCCCTACAGGGTAGAATTGAGTATGTTGAGTCAGGTGAATGGTCCCTTTGGAGAAACCAAATGTGAGAAAAAGGAGAGACATTAAAACTGACCATATCATTGACCAATGACTTTACAACAACAAAAGCAACAACAAAAACCTCAAAGATTAGTATGGAAATGATCACCCTCAGTGACTTTCATTTCTAACCCAAACCTAAAATACTTTCCTTTCCAAAATGCATCACAAGTTCGCATCTAGTGTCTGCTTGAATCAGTCATTCAAAATTTATTAAGCACCTACTAAATGTTCTAAGTGCAGTGCTGGAAGCCCTGTAATAAGATAGATCCTCCTAGCCACCAGCCAATTACTCTTGGATAGCTACAATTGGATGTCTCTCTGTCCTGACACCATATACATATATACTTCATGGCACCTTCCACTCTGAACTTGTTTCTCCCTTTTTTACTAAAAGAGAACAAGCTTGATCCTTCTTCCACAAAAAATCTTTCAAATTCTTGAATAAACTTGTCCTGTCCCACTCCTTCAATTGTTCTCTTCATTAGCCTAAAATTCCCCAGCTCTTTCAAGTGATTATCATATCACATGGGGAAAGAAGTCTTTTCACTTGGCTGTCTTCCAGTAGATTATCTCCAGTGTAAATACCAAATGCTAGCTATGAACGTCCTTCTTAAAATGAGGCACCTAAAGTGAGCCTAAGACTTCAGATATGGAAATCTCTTCCATATTCATAGACTCCTTGCTGCAATTATTGTTGTCCAAGGTCCCTTTAACTTTCACTAGTACCACCTTTGCACATCGTATTGACTTCATAGTCCACTCCCCTAGAGCTTTTGTAGAGTTGTTGGCCTCCAATCTCACACATCCACCTGCGTTTTAGACATCTTAACCTGGATGTCCAGTAGACATTTTAAAATCACATATCTAAAACAAAACTTATCTTCATCTAAGCCCTCCTGCCTTCTACCTTTCTGTAAAGGGGAACAGCACCTTGTGAACCCTTTTGTTTCAGAACTTAGGAGTTATCCTTCATCCACGCTATCTTTCACCCCACCTTAATATCTAGTATGGTGTAAAGGTCTATTTGCAACATCTCTTGAGCATCCCTTCCTCATCTTTTCTACAACATTGATGTTGAGATGGATAAAATCTGAGACAACTAAGGTTCAAGGTTCAAGCTTCCAATTATATTGACTTATTAAAAAATGCATGTCAATTGCATAACAAATCAAGTCTAGATCTTGTCAGCTTAGCACTGGAACCTACCTAGAGGGGGAGATGGGCTTTTCTACATTAAAAGAAAACAATTAACAGGATATAAATCAGGACACAAAATTAAATAATCTGATTCCAAATTGGAGGAAAGTTGATGGATTTTCCAAGTTAGTATGGGGAGAAGAGTCAGTTTCAGTCAAGTTAATAAGGGGCAAGTGAATTTGGAGGTCTTTCCTTTCCCAGAATTGGGATATGTTGATTAATTGCATCCACTTGCATTTTATGAAATAATAAATAGATGGCTTTATACCATCTATTTTCCCCATGAATTATTTGAAGAAAAAAGAAAAACAAGATGGAGGATAATATATGTGGTAGCACAAGATGGAGTCTGTGTTCATTAGACTGGTTCTCTTCACTCTCACACCCAACCAATTCCATTTGGAAAACAACCTTTCCTCTATTTCTTCACCCTGGTGCAAGCCCTTATCAAATCCCACCTGAACTATTTGCACTAGGGTGGGTCTGTCTCCATCAAATTTCTCTTTACTCTAATCCACCTTCTATTAAGCAATTCATGTGATTTTCCCAAAACACCAATCAGAATATATCATCTCCTCTACTCAACAAATTCCAATCCCTCCCTATTGCCTGGATGAGCAGATACAGAATTCGTTTTTTGAAATTCAAAGCTCTTAATAACAAAGCCCCTTCCTAACATTCCAGGCATTTTATCCTTTTGCCCCCCATCACATACTCTTCGATCCAGTGACACTGGTCTTCTTGCTACTCCTCTAATAAGACAACCCATTTTTCAGCTCCAGGCATCTCCTCTTTCTCTGTGCCTGTAATGCTCTTCCCCTTCATCTCCACCTAGTAGATTCCCTGACTTTTTTTAAGTCTCAACTAAAATCCCAACTTCTACAGGAAGTTTTTCCAACCCCTCTTCATTCCAATACATCACCCTTGTTCTTTCGTATTTCCTCTGTTTATCTTGTATATAACTTATTTGCATATATTTGCTTTCTTTTTGTCTCTGCCATTAGATTGTGGCCTTATTTCACATAGAGACTGTCCTTTGTCTCTTTTTGTATCCCCAGCATTTAGTACAGTGCCCCACATATTTTCTCGCTGTTAGTCATATCTAGCTCTATGTGCACACATCAAGTGCTTAATAAATGTTTGTTGTTTGATTGATAGTCTCACCATGCTTTTCCCTTATTTTGGAAGGTAGACCAAGTGTAAGACATTACATGTATTGGTATTAAGTTACTTTTAACAAAATATTCATTGCAATGCTTTAATATGGCAATGTCTTTGTAGATCATTTTTCTGATATCATTTTGAAGATATCCTTTTGGGTAAAGAACTCCAACTCTACAAAAAGAAGGAAAATCTATAGGCAGAATAATAAAAAAGCTAAAAATCACAAGTGAATTATTTCTTTAATATGACCAACTGGTTTAGAAAATTATATCTGAGAAGATGAATAATTCTTGATGATATTAGCTTTAATCCTTGTAATTTCATCAGATTGGAGAGGTCCACAGTGAAGAAACTCCACCTACTGATGTAGAGTAGCAGATGCCATGTGAGTTAGTTAATTATACTGTTGGAGCATGATATGGCAGGCAAAAGTTGTATGAATTGCCCAGGATCACATAGTATGTGTCTAAAGGGCAGATTTGAATACATCTTCCTGATTTTGAGATGCACTCTAACATTACCACAAAATACAATCTCTCTTGATCACATCTTAAATTGCAAGCATGAGGGGACTTTTAGGGATGGAATGAACATAGATGAGAGTTAGTAAGCATGTATTTGCCTTGCTATCTGAAGATTTAACAAATAGACCTCTGAAATAAAAGGGATAGATTAGGGAGAAAATTGTCTATATATACTTAGCATGAGAGATACCCTAAAATTCAAAGATAATTCTACTGAATCTGAGATGCTAATACCAGAAAATGAACGAATTAGGGAAGGCACAGTGACGGTTTTCCAAGATCTGAATTAATATCATATATAAGAATGATCACATTGTATCAATCTGGCCCAGGAAACATAACTAGAAAGAACAGCCAAGAGCTAAACAGAAGCTAGACAAGAAGAGAATGCTGGACATCAAGGCACATGAATATATTCCCTGATTTTGGAAGGCTACTGGATAATTTATGTGTGTGGCAGAGTTGTGGCAGAGCTAAGGCTGATTGCACATCTGAACTAATTATGTCAAAAATGTGGTGAAACCATAAGAGTAGAGGGTCATCAGACTGTCTAATGCCATGCAGCCCAGGTCAAAAAGAGGAAGTTAAAGCTTACTTGGTGAATAGCATTGGCGTCAAAACTACGAGTTCCCATTACATGTTCCCCATGATTACATAGAGAGATACTTTGAAGAGTAATATGAATAATGAAAAAGAGAAACTACTTTTGTTTCTAGAAAGATGGAGCACTAGTTTCTATGGACTTTCCTACAGAGACTAAGGCTACTATTAATATACTTTTAAAAGAAATAGAATCATAGAGTCAGTTTATCTACCATATTGAAAAAAAATAAATTGCAAAGGTGAGAGAGATGGCAAGGCAAAGAAAAGACTAAGCTAACTCTGAGAGACTACCTTAACTACCAAAATGCTGTATAGAGCAATTTGAGTGAAATGAGTTTATGTCATTCTGTAAAGATATTCTCAGGAGATTTTTTTCAGAGACTTTGATATGTGGAGAAAGTTGACTGGTGAGAGTATTTGTTTCTATAACTGAAAAAATCAGTAGCCCCTATTAATGGCTAGAGGTGATTTTTTTTCTCCAAAATTTTTATTATCACAGGTATGTTATTGAAATAGTTTTCTGTATAATTTGTTACATTCTTAATAACATGTATGCCCAACAGAATCCATCTGTGTCTAATACCATGACTCCAGGGATTTATAAAAAAACAACCTTAAAAGCTTATAGGAAAATAAGTGTCACCAGTTCATTTTTGACCTGAGATGAGGGTTCAGAGTTAATTAATTAATAAAAATTTTATTAACTAAAATTTCATGAGGGAATGCCACAACATACCATAATTTCTTTAGAATTCAGAATGAGGATAAGTGAGGAAATTACTATCCACTAGAGAAGTGATGCTCGTTGGTCGTTGACTTGGTTGTCAATCAGTGTTTTTATGCCCTAGCACTAACACTAACTAGGCTGGTGATGATAGTTTTTCTACAGTTACAGCTGCCACAAAATAGAATGATAGGTCTTTGGAGGTGATAGGTTATCATATACTAGATCAACAGTTTTCAACCTGTGGGTTGTGACCCCTTTGGGTGTCGAACGACCCTTTCACAGGGGTCACCTAAGACCATCGGAAAACATATATTTCTGATGGTCTTAGAAACCGAGACACCACTCCTCTATCTGTCTCCAGGCAGGTCTGCCCACATGCAGATATGCCCACATATGAGTATTAAAGGGTTGCGGCATTAGGAAGGTTGAGAACTAATGTATTAGATGTTTTAGAACAATAACTGACAAAGTTGTTGCAAAAAAGGATTTCTGTCCAGATACATATGTAACTTCTAAATGGTACCCGAGGTTCTTTCCAATTTCCTGTGATAGAAATGCTAATTATGAGGTTCACATGCTGACTGACAAATATTGGCAATTGATAATACAATATTTAAGGAACATATAATCACATAATTTGAGAGTTTGAAGAGACTTCCTTATTCAACTTGTTCATCTCATACTCAAAATGAATCCTCACTACACTATTTAAAATGTACCCCACCCGCACACCTCCCATTCAACATTACCTGCCAAGAAAGAGATATCAAATAGTCTTCATCTCCCATTGATCTTTTTTTCTGATTTTCTCATAAACATTTCATGGAGAGCCCAAGCCACAGCATAGACAGTATTGTAGATGGTGTGACTCAAGCCAGACATGGTTGTATCAAAAGAGCACAGAGGCAAAGTCTCCAAGGAAGCATTTGGTGAACAGATCTCTTCTGGGTTTTCTGGTTGTTCTAGGCACCCAAAAGCTGAGAGCCAGAATCCCCTAAGTAAAATATCATCTGGGTATTTAGAAGGTGTAACTGTCTTAAGAAAAGTCTTGAACCCAGGAATTTCACTCATCATGTATGAAAATGTGAGAGCCCCATGGAAAGGATAACCTTCAACAAAGAGGCGTCTCATGGTAATATCCCAGTGAGATGTGGCAATCCATACCTTGGATACTATGAAAATAGGAGGTTGTGAGTATCTCAGAATCAATAGTGAATCTGTGTCACCGTGGATAACAATCACTTTGGTTGATGACGCTGAGATTCTGGGCACGAAAGTCTCACGGGATTCCATATGTCTTCTCTCACTGACGGGGATCTTCTCTGTGAAAGACAAGCAAACACCATTCTTTACCATTTCCCTTCGCATTTCCCAGAGGAATTCCTCACCTCTCATATCATCTGTAACAATCAGTCCTATCCAGTTCCATTCAAAATGTACCATTAAGCGGACAACACCTTGGTGAAGAGAAGAGTCTTTGGGGGCCATCTGATAGAGGGAAGGAAACTGGACCTTGTCACTAAGAACAGTATCAAATGCGCCATAGCTGACCTAAATGAGAAAGAAACATAGATCCATATGAGCCATGATAATGGGGAGAGATGCACAGCTAGGTGGCACAATGGATAGAGTGCAGGACCTGGAGTCAGGAAGACTCATAGCCCTTAGTTCTAATATAGTTTCATCCACTTATTAGCTGTATGACCCTGGGAAAATCAACTTAACCCTATTTGCTTCAGTTTCCTTATCTGTAAATTGAATTTGAGGGAAAAACGGCAGATCACTCTAGTATCTTTGCCAAAAAAACTCCAAAAGGGACCATAAAGACTCAGATATGACTAAAAACAACTAAATAAAAATGGTGAGAGAATTGAAGCAAAATGCAAATTCTTACCAGGTTATTTTTGTTGATAGGACAAATTATGTATATTTCAGTGCACAGTTCATCATAGATAGTATTTTTATCTGTAAAAGTCTATTTCTCCCTTTCTCTGGGCTCTCAAAGATAATGCTTCAATGAAGACAAATTTCTGGGATTCTGTTGTTACTTCTGTTGTAGCCAGTCTGTCTTCATTGTGTTTTCCAAAGGAGCCAGGGCATGTTCTTACTTCTTTCTTTTATTGTTGGTCAGTAGATTTCCCTATTAATCTTGTTACATATTATGAGGGGGCAGGGCAATTGTTTTCTTTTTAAATAAAATATATTAACAGGATCATGTGTATTTTTCACTTTGGACAAAATGTAATTCTCCATACATGTTTTTATTTCATTTAAACATTATCTTTCAAACAAGAAAATCTAATTATTTTCTCATTGTGACTGGAATATGGATTTCTGGTTGTTTGAAAACAAGACTGTGGATGGGAAAGGACTATAATGGCAAGCAAAGATGTACTTAGCACCTTGTTTCAGCTACTTAAGTATTTAGCACCTTGTTTGAGCACCTTGTGATTTGGAGGTGAGAGAACTTGCTGATGCAAGGGAAGAGTGGGACAAGAGGGGCCACATATAAAAAGGAGCACAAGCTGGGATGGAGCAGAATTGTGGAGAGTACTTGTGGTGGTCTGTTTGTCTGTTCTGTCTGTGTTGATTTGTATTTGTGACACTTTGTACAGAAGCCCTGGGACATTACGGGAAGCCCTGAAAGCGTATTTTCTTGTTGTCTATTTACAGGAGTCATGGAGGAGGATTTCAGAGGTCCTCAGACAATGCTGATGATTTGTGTTGACTTCTCAGACCTTGTTTGTGGGCCTGTGTTGATTTCACAGGCAGATAGTGAATTGATGATGGTGCCAGCAATGTGCATGAATGTTTTTTTGGTTCTGTTCAACTTTGTCTTCCTAGAAACAGAAACTGTGAAGGATTTGAAGTGGACTGGACACTGTGAGCTTCAGTATGGAATGGGAACTAGACAAGGAGCTAGACAAGGAGCTGAGAGCTGCCTACCTATGAATCCAGGTGATGGTTGGTTGAATTCAGGCAAAAACTGGGACCATGGAAGAGGAACCACAGAATCTGGGAGCCAGTGGAGTCAAAATGAAAAAACCTCTCCTTGGGTACTTGGTGCTGACTGACAAGAACACGATCTGTGATCTAGTGGTGGGAGAACTTTGTACTTTGTATTTTATACCACTTAAGGGTGATTAAGTTAAGGATGATTGGAAATTAGTATACAGTCAAGAAGAAAGACTTTTTGAGTGAGATATTAAGACAATGCGACCTAGGGGTGAGATACTTTTGTACTTTGTATCCTTTAAGGAGAATTGCTCCTTAAGGATGATCGAGTTAAGGACTTACTGAATGATATGTTTTATGCTACTTTAGTGATAAGTTGTTACGCTATATCATTGTGAATGCTGTACTTTGGTTTCTGTGAATGTTTTGTTTTAGTTTACTGTTGAATAAATAGAGAGTTCACTACACTGTGTGATCAGAACTCTAAAGCTATTCACAACAGTAGTCCTCTGGAGAGCTGCTTGTGCTTGGCTTTACAAAGACCTTAAGGGAATATAAAACACTATATATAGTTGGAAAAGGAATTCCAAATATTATGTAGTTGAACAATAAGCATCTGATGTATGATTGCAGACGCCCAATGAATATGACCTTATTACACATTAAGATGGCCCATTCTAAGCCATATATAATTGATATAGATATAACTGTTAGGAAACAAAGATCTTCCTTTCTTTTAACTCAAATTTTCTATTTGGTAACTTCTGCCTATTTCTATTGATTCTACTTTTCCAGACCACACAGAACAAATACAATCCCTTCTCCACATGAGAGTCTTTCAAATACTAGAAAAAGTCCTTTGTTGTCCCCTTGAGCATTTGCCACTCTGATCTAGAGTTGCTTCTCCAGTTCCTTCAAACAATTTTCATATAACATAGACTCAAGACCTTTCATCATCCAGGTTGCCCCTCTATGAACACTTTCCAGTTTATCAATGACTTTTTTGAAGTATGGATCCCCAAACCAAAAACAATACTCAAGATAAGGTCTAAGGGAAGAATATTAAATTATATCACCTCTTTATGCCTGAAAGCTACCATTTCTCAATGCTGCTCAAGATTAAATTAACATTTCTGACTTTAAAGTCACTAAGCTGACTCATATTGAGTGAAAAAAAAGAATGAAAATATAGATGAAAAAAATACTCAGTAACGTTCACCCTGTTTCAGTCATTGCACTAAGTGTGGAGATACTACTACAGATACCAATATAGTCTTTCCTACCAACAGATTATATTTATGTCAGAAAGAACAACACATATACTGGAGTATTGCTCTGAATTGAATGTTTTGTTCTAGAAAGACATTGGGATGGTGAATGGAGACTTGGAGTGATTTATTGTCATGTCCTTTCCATGAATACTCATGTAGATTTGATTACTGTATTCTGAGGTAGAAAGAAAAACGGGGAGGAAGGGAAGAGATGAATCCAAGAATTAATAATGTCTGGGAGGTATATGTATGAGGATCTGGTTTGGGCTAGATATGGGGAAGTATTATCTATGAGAAGTCCATACTTACAATGTCTGGTTGGAGGTGGAGACTACAGGAAAGAGGCATAGGGTCAATATTCTTGGAGAATAGTGTAATTAGTCTGGATTGCTGTGATGTTGTAATCAATTAAAATAGGATTTTTTTTAAAAAAAGAAAAACTGCTCCCTAACCCTCCTTGCCCCCATTTAGTACTAAAACAGTTAAACTTCTTTATAAAAATCAAAATAAAGAGTTTTATAATCACACCTATTGAAGTTTTCCTTGTTAGGGTCATAAGAACACCCTTTGGACCCTGATTTTCTCATCCAGTGTGTTAGTGGTAAATGCCAATCTTTATCTCATTTGCATATATGATGAGAATACCATCTCTACCTTTATCAGTGGCATGAATTAAAATATTGAACAGAAGAGAGCCAAGAAGAGATCCCTCAGATGCTCCTTTGGTCATTTACTGAATGAACATTTTAAACATTTAAAACTACACGTTAAGTTCAACCAATTAACCAACCATTATTACTGTAAAGTCTGCATAGCTACTTCTATTATTCTGTATTATATCTCTCCTAATTGTCTCCTTAAGAGTAGCACCATATACTTTATTAAGCATTTTTGCAAAGCATGGGTTGCTTTTTCATTCCATGGGCTCTTTTAAACTAAGTAGAATTTCTTTTCCATATTTAATCTGATTTAATCTAATCTTAATTAAACACTGACTGTTCAGTGTTTGGTACTGGGGAATTAACACTGCTTAGACCAATATTTGTCTGTACTCAAAAAATCATTATTTTCACACTTCATTTTCTAGTTCCATTACTTTGAATATCAGTTCCCTCTGTAAAAATGTTCTTTTGAAAGGAAAAAGAAATATACAATACATCCTTAAAACGAACAAATAAAATTGACTCTAGATTACATTTAGAGTTTCTATGGGTCAAATCTGAGCCAAAAGCATAGCCCATAGCATGACAACTATATATACATACACATATACAACTTGCAATCCACCATGAAAAATGTAGAGGAACACATCCTTTGTATGTAGAGGAAATTCTTTGGTGCATCACAGGTTGTGCAGGTCAGAGTCAGGTTTATATGTACATATCTGTATTTCTATTTTTATCTATCTACATCTCCTAGGAAATTTTCTGGTACTCAGCTTTGTTCTGAAATCATTTGTACACAGTAGTAGCAATATTGTATGATCATCAATTGGGAAAGATTTAGCTATTCTTAGAAATACAACGATCCAAGACAATTCCAAAGAACTCCTGATGATAAATGCTATCCACCTCCAATATATGTGTATGTTTGCATGTGTATATGTATATCCACATATATATGTATATATACACACACATACACACATTCACAATTGGTTGTAAAAGTATTTCTTACTTAGCAGGGAATTAGGATAAAAATGGAATAAAAAGAAAGAAGACAATATAAGGTAAGGTTGATAAAAGAAGGAAGTGAAACTGAAGGAAATTTTTTAGCAAGTTGCTCTGACAAATGTCTTATTTCTTAAATATATGTAGAACTGAGTCAAGTTTATGAAAATAAGAGCCATTTCCAAATTAATAAATGGTCAAGGGATATGAACAGGTGGTTTTCAGAAGAAATCAAGTCTTTCCATAGTCATATTAAAAAATGCTCTAAATCACCATTGATTTAAGAAATGCAAATTTAAAAAATCCTGACGTAGAACTTCACACCTATCAGATTGGCTAACATGATAGAAAAGAAAAATGACAAATGCTGGAAGAAGGATTTGAGATATGCTATAGATCTTTGGTCATAAGTAGCCTTCAGGGCTTCATAAAAACATTTTTGATTGTTACTATCAAAATAAAACTGAATTTCATCTGCCTTCTCAATGAGCCAAGAATCCTGCATATCTCTAAGCTTTGCTTGTACTTTACTTTTGATGGAATTAAGTGCTATTTTCTTAGAAATGCTGTATTCTGCTGACATTGATTCTTCTGGTAGTCATTTTGCCTTGGGCCACCACTTTTGCTGAATGTGGATATTTAGCTTGGAGAAGATTTTTATGATCAGTCCAGCACTCACTCTATGCCACATTGCCTTTTTTTACTCTCACCTTCTGTCTCTTCTCATTTTTAAAAATTTATTTTTAGTTTTCAACATTCATTTCCACAAGATTTTGAGTTACAAATTTTCTCCCAGTCTTTCCCGTTTCCCCAACGTCAAGACAGAAGCATACTGAATACTCTTTCCCCCAATCTGCTCTCTCTTATATCCTCCTCCATTGCCCTCTAACTTTCTTTTTTTTTTATTTACTCATTTACTTTTAATTTACAAGATTCAGTTCCACAATCACTTGAGTTTCAGATTTTCTCCCCTCCTTCACCCCCCCCCCCCATGGTGGTGTGCAATCATGTGTAGGATCTGCAAATACTTTCACACTGTACAATAGTTTGGTCATATAGAAGGGTTGTAACCAATGAGTGATCACTGGGAAAAGAAAAAAAAAAAAAAAGCAAAACCAGACATGAAAGAGAACGATAATGAGTTTTGCTTCAGTCTCCATTTAAACTATAGTC
>CM053580.1:589262276-589319065 GCA_028627135.1 Pseudochirops cupreus | reverse complement strand
GTGGGAAGTATCTTTGTGTGCGTTTTGGAGTTCCAGGATTGGTTTAGAGTCCTATTTTATGGGTATTTTGGGGTGGCTATGTGAGAGCTGCGATATGTTGCTGCTTCTACGCCGCCATCTTGGCTCCGCCCCCCACAGACACTTTTGCTTTGGCTCTGTGCCACTGAACAGCAACGAGTCATTCATATTGGTCTGACCAGCCACAGTTGGATACACTACAACTTGACCCTAACATAGTAATGTCATTTTTGTTCCTCTTTGAGAAAGAAGGACAGCAACCCACTTGGAAGTCCTCTATTTCATTAAAGGTCTCCCCATCCCCACAGCATTATACATAATTTTTCCAGATAAGTTATTTTTTTTAGCTATATTCCCAGGTCTTCTGCCTTCTGAAATAGCATATCCCAAACTCTCCATCTCTTTATTGTTGTGGCTGCTACATTCCGTATGATTCTGAATGTAGCTTCTTAGTATTTGAATTCTTTCTTTCTGACTGCTTGTGGTGTTTTTATTTGAAGTGGAAGGTCCATATTTGGCTATAATGTTCATAGGAGTTTTCATTTTAGAGATTTCTCCACTAGGTAAAAACAAAACAAAACAAAACAATTTAACTCTTGCGGTATATCTTCCAGGAATTCTATTTGAGCTTCTCCCCAAGCTGTATTCCCCTTAAGGCTTAATTTAAAATCTTTTGGAGTCATATCCTTCTGAGTTTATATCTTAAATGCCCCTGTCACCATAACAACTTTTAATGGTGATACTCTTTTTTTGTTTGTTCATTCTTCTAGCTTACTTCCTGAGTTCACCCTTTATGTCAGAAGCAGGCTATTGGCACTTCTGTAGAGAAAGTCCAGATTGGTCCTTTTGCTGCTTCCTTGGAATATTGAATGTTGTGTTATTGTAGGCTCTCAGAATCAGCTCAGATTAAGCATATGCAAACTTTTAGTGTTCCCAAAGTGAGCTGATTCAGAGCATAGTCTGATCATACCTGTGTTATTCTGAGCTCAATGGGTTCTTGAACTGTGTTTGGGTCTAAGCAACAGTAGACTGCAGCTAGACTTAGCCCCCATCAGCCAACTGGAAAGCTCTACTGCTTCATAGTAACAAAATTTTAATCTTCCCTTTCATCTGAGATTCCTACCCAGGTTATTTCTCTGCAGGATTCAAATTGGTCTAGAAACTGGAACTGAGATCCTGCTCTGCCCCTGGGTTCTGAGTCACACTGTTTCTGCTTGCTCCTTAATTCGTTCTTTGCCCAGTACACATCCTAGGAACCTCACTATTGTGGAATGCTACCCCTGACCATAGATCCCTTCCTTTATCTGTCCTGGATCTGTGACCTGGGACTGGGTAACAAGAGACAAAACTTTCACTTAGCACTTGTTCCCACACTCTCCAGTGCCTTGGTATGAGTATGGATCCTCTTGCCCTAGTTCACAGCTTTTTCCTTGAGCTGGAATGCTACGCATGCATGGTCATACTCCTGACCAGACTTAATCACTAGTGAATGCAGACCTCTCTATCTATGTTGATTGACCTCAGATGGAAAAAAAAAAGACTCACTGACTTTTTCTTAGATTTTCCCATGAGGATTTGGATTGGGGCATTTTTGAGATCTATTGGGAGGAGGTTTTTGTGGGTGGAGCTCACTGTAGTTTTCTCCTCCTACTCCACCATTCTAGCTCTGCCTTGATCATGGTTATGATCTGCATCATCATTAACTGTTGGTCATACATCAATAAATTAAATATTTCTGGCTGAGAACAACTTTATCCCCTTATGAGTAGGTAATAGTGTAGATGAAAAAAAAAAGACCACCAGGATAGAAGACTAGAGAAGTCCTATTATGTAGTGGAAAGAACTTTGGATTTGGAATCAGTAGAACTTGGTTTGAGTTCCAGATTTGAAACTTATTAACAGTATGACTTTGGGTAAGTTACCAAGTTACTATAAACTTCATTCTCATTAGCAAAGTTGTAGCTTCAAGGAGACGTATTTTATAAGCTGTAATGTGTTCATACTAACTTACATTTATGGAACATTCTAAGGTTAATAAAACACTTTTCTCACAATAGCCCGACAACAGTAAGATTACATCATTTGTCTAATTACTGTCTTTTGAGACGAGAATGATTTCTCTTCACGAATGTTATAAAGGGCAGTAGGGGGAATACAGAATATTTACATTATTTTTGTCTTAATTGAGGATTAGGAGACTAAGCTTGAAACCAGGTTTATGATGGGGAACTGATATTTCTTCTTTCTTTCAGGTCGGGAGATCAGACCTATAAACAAGAAGCCCATTCCAAAACTAGGCATTCCTGTGTTAGAATCGCCTCAGGAAAAACTCACAATTGATTGTCCTTATGTCTCTGATTTGGGAGAATCTTGGGAATATGAAACCAAGTTAGAGGAGGAGAAGAGTTATGAGCAGAACACTCATCAAGGACAGATCATCCAAAGGAAACCACACAGGAAACTGAGAAGCCATGAATATAATAAATATGGTCAAATCTTTGCTGTAAGGCCAATTTTTCTTCCACGAGAGAGTCATCATAGGAAAGAATCTTCCCAAATGTGATGCACATAGAAAAGGATTCAGACTCTATTCTGATTCAAGATAATACAATGGAATCTGTTAAAAAATGACATTTCCTAAGTATAACAAAAGAAGGAAATATTTCAGTTATCATTCAGATCTTATTGACAATCACAGAATGTATATTGGAAAGAAACATCATGAACGTGGGAAAGCCACATCATGGAAGAAAAAACTTACTCAACAACAGAGAATTCATACTATACAGAAAACTTGTGCACATACTGAATGTGGGAGAGCCTATAAGGGGAGACAACTTATTCAACATTTCAAAATTCTTACTGGAGAGAAACTTTATAAATGCAGAGAATGTGGGAAAGCTTTCCAACAGAGTATACACTTCACTTGCCATCAGAAAATTCATACTAGAGAGAAACCCTACATATGTAATCAATGTTCTCCCAATAAGAGAATTCATACTGGAGAAAGACTTCATGAGTATAATGAATGTAGAAAAGCCTTTTACCAGAACATCAAACTTACTAGACCTCAAAAAATTCATTCTATAGAAAAACATGATTCCAATGAATGTAGAAAGACTTTCAACCAGAATTCACATCTTATTCAACATCTGAGGATTCATAATGGAGAAAAACTTTATGAATGTAATGAATGTGGGAAGACCTTGAATTATAATTCATCTCTTCTCATTGTAGAGCTCACAATGGAGAAAAACCTTATGGGTGTATTGAATGTGGGAAAGCCTTTGGTAAACGGACACAGCTTACTGAGCATTGGAAAATTCATACTGGAGAGAAACCTTATGAATGTAATGGATGTGGAAAGGCATTCCGTCAGAACCCACAGCTTATTAGACATCAGAAAATTCATACAGGAGAGAAATCTTTTGAATGTGATGAATGTGGGAGAGCTTTCTGCCAGAAATCACAGCTTACTTACCATCAGAGAATTCATACTGGAGAAAAACCTTATGAATGTAATGAATGTGGTAAGGCCTTCTGTCAGAGCACTGAACTTACCCAACATCACAGAATTCATAGTAGTGAGAAACCTTTTGAATGTCATGAATGTGGCATGGCCTTTTGTCTGAGTACTGGACTTACTCGTCATCAAAAAATCCATACTGGAGAAAAGCCTTATGAATGTAGTGAATGTGGAAAGGCCTTCTTCCAGAGAACAGAACTTACTGTACATTATAGAATTCATACAGGAGAGAAACCCTATGTGTGTAATGAGTGTGGAAAGGCCTTCTACCATAGCTCACAACTAACTCGACATCAGAAAATTCATACAGGAGAGAAACCTTATAAATGTAATGAATGTGGAAAGGCTTTCCGCCAGAGCTCAGAGCTTACACGACATCAGAAAATTCATACAGGAGAAAAACCTTTTGAATGTGATGAATGTGGGAGAGCCTTCCGCCGGAGATCACAGCTTACTTACCATCAGAGAATTCATACTGGAGAAAAACCTTATGAATGTAATGAATGTGGTAAGGCCTTCTGTCAGAGCACTGAATTTACCCAACATCATAGAATTCATACTAGTGAGAAACCTTTCAAATGTTATGAATGTGGTATGGCTTTTCACCTCAGTGCTGTACTTACTCGCCATCAGAAAATCCATACTGGAGAAAAACCTTATAAATGCAGTGAATGTGGGAAAGCCTTCTGCCAGAGAGCAGAAGTTACTGTACATTATAGAATTCATACCGGGGAGAAACCTTATGTATGCAATGAATGTGGGATGGCCTTCCGACAGAGCTCACAACTGACTCCACATCTTAGAATTCATACAGGAGAGAAACCTTATAAATGCAATGAATGTGGAAAGGCCTTCAATCGCAATTCATCCCTTGTTTCCCATCACAGAATTCATACTGGAGAGAAACCTTATGAATGCAATAAATGTGGGAAGGCTTTTCGCCAAAGTACAGGCCTTACTCGACATCAGAGACTTCATGTTGCAGAAAAATCTTATGAATGTAATGATTAAAGGCAGGCTTACCTCTAAAGCAAACATGTCACTTAACATTAGGTCAGTGTGAAATGAAGACTTATGAATCTAACAACCTTTTTTTTAATTAAAAAAAAATCTAATGCTACATTTTGACATGACATTTCCTAACAAACATACTCTAAGAAGTTTTTTGCTTGTTAACAGAAAGGATAAGTGTTCAATTTGCTTTTGATTGTATAGCAGTGATGTTGATCATTGTATCTGACCAGGGTTTTGTTGCCTCATACCCCTGACTTCATTAACATTACTATAATCATTGTGGATGCTGTATTTGGCTGTTTCCAACACTTTGCAACGCTCCATATGAGTCTGTCCCCGTGTGTAATGTTAACAGAATAGAAAGATCTTCCCTGTCCATTAATTGGCCTGTGGGACCTGCTTTGAGTCACATGGGCCTGCGATACAACCTGAGTGACATGGGGCCTGGGTTGCATGGAGTTCAGTGTGGGAGGAGCTTGCCCAATGGGATTTTAACTGCAATAGAATGTTGGGGAGAGAGACAGAGCTGAGTGTGAGAGGCAAAGCAGGGCTCAGAGAGAGAAGCAGTTTGAGTGGGAGGAGGGAGGAACTAGTCTAAGGAAACTTGTTTGTAGCGAGGCCTAACAAATAAAAATGCCCAAGATGTTGGTGCTCTCTGGAGGGATGATGATCAATATCATGTTAAATATTGCCCCCTGGCATTCTAATCCAAATAAATACTTTGGTTTTGCATTTAATGAAGAGAGTTTGTTATATTTTGTGAATTTACCCTGGAAATATGTCAGCAGCATCACGGCAGCTGCTACAGGTATTGCACTGGCATTACATTTGGCGACAAAGAGGATGGGATTACAAAATACGAAACCTCTACTTAGAGACAGGAAGGCTCTAGGGAAGGATATGGGTAGCCCAGGATGGGAGGATTTACATTATTTCTCCTTGGCAAGAGAATGGGCTAAAAGCACCAAACTTTGTGAAAACTGGGAATGGAGGCTACAGAAGGCAAAGTCAATAGACTTAGAAAGATGTTTGCAAGGAATACCAATAGATCCAGGGAAAGGAATGGCAGGGGTATGTAGAAGAGGATGGGTATTGTTAACAAGTTATCATATTATATGTAAAAGTAGAGACAAATCGCTGGAGGAAAAGGTTCAGGTGGAAAAGGAGTTAGTTGATTTGCATGAGAAACTTTCTATGCTACAACATCAGAACTCTACTTTAGAAGAACAAAGTAAAAAGTATCAAGTGGTAGGAGAAAAGGCAACTGGGAAAAAGAAAAGATTAAAAAAAAAGAAGGTGCATACAACCCTTGCACATGCACGGCCTGATTGGGACCCAGACAACGGAGAGGAAGATGAAGCAAATTCAGATGAGAAGCCTTCTAGAAATGCGGACACATGCCCAATAACAGGAAGCAGGAAGAGGTCACACAGTATTTAAGTAATTAACTAGGAATTTTGTTCAGCAGGTCACAGATATTTCAAGCCATTTCACCCCCCCAAAATGGGACAATCACTAGTATCTTAGATGGTGAGAATCAGTGACAAAAGGTCTGGAAGAGTACAGATAGATAACATAGATTGTTTGAAATTCATAGGTATTAGTGAGAATCCCTTTACACAAGTTTTTAGAGATTACAATATTCGAGAAAGTAATAATGGAACTAATTTGTTAGCTTTAGCTGCTGAGGGATGCAATAAACAGTATCCCACTGACTGTGTGGTCTAGTGGAGATAGACCGTGGTATTTGCTTAGAGACTCTTATGAGAAAGTTAAAGGAAGAGGTAAAGAAAACCACCATAATGGTCAGAGATACAGAGGCATATCACAGCACTCCCATTAACAGTTCCTCATAGAAATATAATAATGAATACTGCTTCTCCTGCTTATAAACACATAATTCTGACTACTGATTAGGGACATAGGGCATTTTCATTCATAGGTGCTGGATAAGGTTGAACAGTTAGGTGACTTAGGGGAATGGGGAAAAGATAAATTTCCTTAAGAGAAAAGAGAAAATAGCCAGCAGATTCAAAGTCAGAATAGAATAACAAGGAAAGAAATATTTACTGCTTTATTGAGAGCAGGGGCAGATTATGGAAGATTAGATGATATACCAACTAGTGAACTATATAAGATGTATCGGGAAAAGTGACTTAATATTAGATGGAATAGGGAAATAAGAACTGCCCCTACAAATCCTCCTGAAATGTTGTTTCCAAGTTTGGCATATCTGCAGGGAGAATAAGAAATTGGGCAATCCCCAGCTCAGATTAAAGAAGTACACAGACAGGATTACAGATCCCATATCAGTTTAGCCATATACTTCAAGAATGGATCAATCACCATAACTATGGCATTAATGGATACTGGTGCAGAGGCCTCTCATAAATGGAAACCCTGATAAATTTAAACATGGAACTCTTAAATATCGCAGGACTGAGAGGGGTTGAAATACTAGCCAGACAAGGTAAACAAGGGATGAAAATTGGGCAATTACCTAAGAAAGAATATATGGTGGAAATTGTACCCATTCTTGACTACATCAACTGGAACAGAAATATTGAGAGTTATGACTTTAAATTTGCCTGACGGGAGATACCAATTTGTAGTAAGGAAGATAGGAATTAATGCAGTTCTGGTGGGTAAAATAAAAATGAACCCAGTCACTTTACCTGAACCTTCTAAAGTAATTACTTTAAAGCAGAATCACATAACAGGTAAACAAGATGAAATTACCATTACTATAAAGCAGCAGTTCTCATATTGTGGGTCACGACCCCTTTGGGGGTCGAACGGGGTCACCTAAGACCATCAGAAAACACATATTTCTGATGGTCTTAGGAACCGAGACACCGCTCCTCTATCTGTCTCCAGGCAGGTCCGCCCACATACAGATATGCCTACATACGAGTATTAAAGGGTCACGGCATTAGGAAGGTCAAGAACCACTGCTATAAAGGAGTATGTTGAGGCAGGAGTGTTAGTCCCTACAACTACTCCATGGAATAATCCTGTCTGGCCAGTAAGAAAGTCACATGGCACATGGAGAATGACAGTGGATTATAGACAATTGAATAAGGTGACTCCCCCTTTGTATGCTGTGGCTCCAGATACCATTACCTTAATAGAAAGTTTCCAGAAATATGATGGGACTTGGTAAGTAGTTGTTCATTTAACCAATGCTTTCTTTACTCTGCCAATAGATTCTAAATAATGAGACCAGTTTGCTTTCATCTGGCAGGCAGTCAATATACGTTCACCCACTTGCCGCAAGGATATCTGCATAGTCCTATTATTTGTCATAGAATTGTGGCTAATGGATGAATTAGAACTGCATGGTATACACCTTACCCTATGTAGATAGTATCATGATGCAAGGAAAAATGTAGAAGATGTGGAAAAGAGTTTGATGCTTTTAATTGAGTATATGAAAAGCAAAGAGTGGGAAGTTAACCCTGCAAAGGTCCAAGGACCAGTTCAAACAGTAAAATTCTTAGGCATACAATGGAATAAGGGGCTGCAAGAGATTCTCCCACAAGTCCAACAAAAGTTTCAGGATTTTCCTATCTCTACAAATAAGAAAGAGACCCAAAAGTTTATAGGATTGATTGGATATTAGAGGAGAGCAGATTCTGAAATCTTTATATAAAGTTACTAGGAAGCAATATGAATTTTATTGGGGACTGGAGCAGAGTAAAGTTTCTAAAGAAGCCAAGACTGCTATACAGTTGGCCCTAGATTTATGGCCTGTGCAAAGTGGTCCAGTGGAATTACAAGTACAGGATGACTATGCAAACTGGAGTTTATGGCAAAAAAAAGCAAAGCCAAAACGTACCCTTAGGATTTTGGTCTAGGTAACTCCCTTCATCTGGAGCTCAATATACCCCTTTTGAAAAGCACTTGTTAGCTGCATCCTAGGACATGGTAGGACTGAACAACTGACTCTGGGTCATGAAATAATATTAAAGCCTGGAATACCAATTATGACTTGGGTAATGAGCACTCCAGCTTCCCATAGAATTGGATAAGCACAAAAGACTAGCATAGTTAAACAGAAATGGTACATTCAAAATAGATCTAAAATAGGCAAAAGTGGAATTTCTGCTTTACAATAACACACATAACTATTGAGGGAAATGATACATCCCTTGAATAAAAGCAATAATTGGTATAGACCTTGGTCAAATAGAATGAGGGATATAATGGATTAACTGAAGAACAAAAGAAACATGTATGGTTTACTGCTGGGACAGCAAAATATTTGGGCCATAAAAGACTATGGAAAGTGGTAGCCTATAACCCATGTAACTATGTGGACTTTAGAAAGTACTAGGACAGGTGGAAGTAATCAATATGCTGAACTTACGGCAGTACACCAAGCTATTAGAACAAGGAGGACGATGCCATATATTTACTGATTCATGGGCTGTAGTTACTGAGTTAGCTACAGGGATGCCCATGAGGAAAAAATCAAAATTGGGAAATTCATGGTAAACAAGTCTGGGGTAAAGAATTATGGGAAAATATATGGGATATGTCTTTGGTTACTAATTTGTCAGTTTTTCATGTAGATGCTCACGTGGCCCTCATCACACCAGAAGGTGAGTACAATGCACATGCAAAGGCTTTTGAAACAAGTTTCTTTGATAAATCTTTCATCTCTCAAATATACAGAGAAATGAGTCAAATTTATGGGGGAAAAGAGCCATTGCTCAATTGACAAATGATAAAAAAATATGAAGTTAATTTTCAGATGAAGTAATCAAAGTTGTCTATAGCTATGTGAGAAACTGTTCTAAATCACTATTGATTAGAGAAATGTAAATTAAAACAATTTGAGCTACTACCTCACACCTATTAGATGAGCTAATAGGACAGAAAAGAAAAACAACAAATGTTGGAAGGGATGTGGGAAAATTGAGATATTAATGCAGTTAGTGGAATTTTGAACTGATTCAACAATTATGTAGAACAATTGTGAACTATGCACAAAAGCCTATGAAGCCACGACTCTGACTTATGAATACTACTCCTAGATCTGTATCCAAAAAAGAGTTAAAAAAAAAAACAAGAGGAAAGGAAAAGGACCTATATGTACAAAAATATTTATAGCAGCTCTGTTCTGGTGGGTGGTAAAGAATGGAAATTGATGGGATGTCAATCAGTTGGGGAATGGCTGAACAAGTTGTGGTATATGATTGTGATGGAATGCTATTGCCCTATAAGAAATGACAAGCAGGATGCACTCAGAAAAACCTAGAAGTGAAATGAACAGAACAAGGAGAATATTGTATATAGAAACAGCAATAGTGTATGATGATCATCATATACAAAAGAAAAATCATCATATACAAAATTTCTTGGCTATTCTCAGCAATACAATGATCCTAGACAATTCTGAAGGACTTATGGTAAAAAATGCTACCCACCCTTGGAGAAAGAACATTTGATGCTCCTCATTAGGCCATGCCAGAATTTTTAAAATGACAATGCCACCAAAGTAAATTTATAATTTTAATGCTGTATCAATCAAATTATCAAAAAGATGATATACAGAACTTGATGCAATTTTTAAAATTCACTTAGTGAACATCAAGGGAAATAATGAAGAGGCAGAAATGGAGGAGGAATAATACTTCCAGACTTTAAGTTATGTTATAAAGCAGCAGTCATCAAAACTCTCTGATACTGGTCTGAAAATAGAGAAGCAAATTAATGGAATACACTAGACAAGCGAGAATCAGAAACAAGGAAATTAAATAAACCAGTGTTACATAAAACATAATTACTTAGGAAAGAATTCCAGATTTAATAGGAACTTCAGGGAAAACTGGAAACCAAACTAACAGAAATTAGGGTTACATCAACATCTTATGGTATATTCCACAACAAATTCCAAATGCATACATGACCTTAATATTAAATTTATGATTAAAATATGATTTTTTTAAAAATAGAAAAGCATATTACATTCCTTTCACAGATAAGGAAAGAATTTTTTTTAACAAAACAAGGGATAGAGGCAATCACAAAAGTTAAAACAGATAACTGATTATGTGAATCTGAAAAGCTTCTCCACAAACATTAGTGTATCTACAATAAGAAAGGAAGCAGCTCAATAGGGGAGAAAAAGATTTGTAACAAATGTCTCATTTAAGAATTTAGTATGCAAGATAAAAACAACTAACAGACGCTACATACGTATATGTACGTGTGTATATATGCTGAGGTGAAATTCATGTAGGCGATGTCAAAGTCAAGGGAATGATCAACTCTCTGTGTAGCTAAAATATAATCCAAGTGAAGGCAATTGGAATAGTGTAGACAGAAGAACCTAAGACCTTAGGACATATCAGGAAATACCAATATGTATTTTCACATCTCGTAGTATGAAGGTAGGAGATGGGAAGGAAAGAAAGACTGTGAGTAAAACACTGAAGCCATTAAGAAAGGAAAAATGATCTGAGGGTCTATAGATAACAGCTACCAGGATCTGGGTTTCTGGGTTGGGTGACATATTTGTATATAGTGATACTCAGAGTAGTTTGCTTTGTGAAGGTGAGTTTGAAAGCGGCAATGGGGGAATAAAGAGTATTCTGATTCTCCCACCACAACCATAATGGCCATGGGAAGGGGTAAGTGCCATGTGGAAACGAAGGTATGAGAAAAAGTGTATCTTGTACTGTAAAGGATAGCCGAGGCAATGGTGCTGTCAGGAAGAAGCCACGTTTCGATGAGGGCCAGAAAGTAGAGAACTGAGAAAGTTTATTAATTATAGAACATGCATTCCAGAGGACACAGTGGAAGTGGCAGGCACGTTGAGAAATTAGTGAATAGGTCTGAGAAAGTACTTAGTCAAGGATAGGAAAGTGTACATTGGCTGCTAGTTTCAGGATCACTGGCATAGAGTGAGTAAAAGGAGATGAACACATTCTAACCATTGAGCCTTTATTAGTACTGGAAACTATGCTTATTTGGAGTTAAATTTTTTGAGGGAACAGAAGATTGGATAGTTGGAGTTCCACTGTTGAGGTTTCCCCTCTGTGTGTTTTATGTCCTGAGACCTAAAGAGGCCAGCCTCAGAGCAGGCAGGAAGAGGTGTGGATATAGGAGCCTAGTTGGGAAACTGTACTACCTGGCTAGTTCTGGAAATGTCCTGAGGGCAGAAGATGGAAGAGGTCTTGTACACAGGAAAGTCTCCCACTGGGGTGGGAGGTTAAGCAATGATTCTGCCGCACTTACAAAGTTGGCGGGGCTCAGTGGGAAGATGGCAGGGGAGAACTGGGTGTCTGTCTCCCAGAACAGGTAGGCAGCCCTCCCTGTAGTTCCATCCCCCTAAGATGTGTAGAGTTCTCTTGTGTACCCTGAGGGTACACTGAATCCTGAAGCTGCCTTTCTCTTCAAGTGTCTGTCTTCTTGTCTCACAGCTAGAGTCATTGTTTGTTACTGATGCAGTCTCTTTGTTGACATGATCAATGCTGCAGATGAGAACCCTTCTGGGATCACTTCTCCCCTCCCTTGTTGCCCTCTAGTGCAGGCACAAAAGGTTGGTATTCTCAAAGCATTTCAGAACTTTGACTACCAAAGCTGTTGGAATATTTCTACTGCAATAAGCTCTTCATCTGATACACTGAGGCTCAGAGGTGTATCTAATTCATTCAACAAATCCCAAGACATTTCATGATCTGGTTCCATCCAATGGCCCAAAGTCCTTCACTCCTTCCCTACTTAACGAGGCTGTTCACAACCGGGTGGTTTAGGTCTTTGTCACATTAATTCGATAAGGGTAGCTAGGAATCATTCACCTTTGCTTCCATAATTCAGGAGGTGTAGAGCATCTTACAATTGAGAGGGTATAGAGATATATTAACTTGGTTGGAGTGGGATTCCTCTTAGTTTTTGTTACTGCCCCCAATGCCTGACTCAGTGCTACAACAGCGAATGCTTAATAAATGTTCTAAGTGAATGAATGAAAATGCTCTAATTCTATCCACAAGGTAGCACAAAGTAACATGTCAAGTAACTGTGTTGTTTTGAGATACTGATAATAGTTTGGAACTTGATTATTTCTTCTAAAGTCTTGAATTATGAAGGGGAGGAGGGCAGGGAGCTTAAGCACTTTCACTAGGAGTTAGGACCAGATTTAGGACTGGAAGGCACATTAAAAGCCATTTTTGGTACAACTCACTAATTTTTAAACTGTGGAAACTGAGAAGCTACCTGACTTGCTCATGGTTGGGTACAGAATGCTAGCTTTGGAGTCAGGAAGAACTAGGACGCTTGTCTCTACGATGGACAAGTCATAACCCCTCTCATGTTCTGTTTCTTCACCCAGAGTATGGGGATCTATGCAAGGCCTACTGTGCAGATTTATGAAGCTCAAATGACAGTATGTACATAAAGCATTTTGCACTAGTCACATTCCAAACGCTATTTTATCAACGAGATATTTACAGTTTTAAGTGGGGTGGGAAGGGATCTGTGAACAATGTTGAAATACTTTTTGTCTTCTTTATGGGAAACCTTTTTACCAGTAATGTCCTCAGTGTCAATTAACATTTCAATATCAGTGGAATGGAAGCTACAACTATGACTATTTTCTCATTTCCCCCCAAGAGAATATTAAGATACGACAGGGTTCATTTTGTTTTTTCTTTATCTCCAATACAATGTAGGCATTTAAAACTTGTTTAATATTGTTTTGAATATTTCTTCCCCCAAACTATGCAATATCCACTTGCAGATAGAAACCAGTCAAGCATAATACATCCAACAAAAATTTCTGCCTGAGTTACTTAACAGATTTGTAAAATGAAATTATTGACCAAACAGGATTATGTTTATAAATTCACTGCCAGCTGCAATTGAAGACTGCATAAACATAAGTTATTTCTTATCCCTTTCCTGCCCAACAGTCCAGATCAACAGGTCTAGCAATTCTATTTTTTTCTTCTGTTTATAAAAGAAATTCTGTAAACAGACATGAAACCAAGAAAAAAAAACGCTGGAAAACTTGGGAGAACTTTGTAGTTGGTGTTGCTGTGCATGAAAACATCTGCAAAGTTGATCAGACAAGACTAATCACTGCTATCTATGTTTTTAGATTTACAAACATTTCAGGTGATCCCTAGAATATCTTGAAAACCTTTTTCTCCATTTTACAGATGAATCCACAGCTAGTGCCTAAGTCAAAATTCAAACAAACCTGGATCATTCAGACTCAGTTCAAGAATGCCAGTCTCCATCCACAAACTATTCAACAAAGTTCTGTTTACATGTGTTAATGTCTTCACATTTTGAAAGTTCCAAATATAAAGGTTTAGGTATTTTGTTTTTGTTAAGGTTTGGGCTCATCAACAGGTGAAGATGGTGAGGTTATTCCATTAACACGATAAACAAAAACAAAGAAGCAATATAATTATAACTTTGGTTTATGGGACAATAATTAGGCCAGTTCGCATGGATCCCAGAACACAAGTAGAGGGGAGGAAAACTGTCCAAGTTAGTTTGGAGGGCCTCCAATGCCATTCAAGTCACATCAGTAGCTAATATCGAAGTGGTAGGAATGGAGAGGATAAAGGAGTAAAGGAGAACCTCTGATGTGACTTAGAGCAACTGAACAGTTACTCAGGAAAGGGCCCGAGTAGGCAGGCTACTTCTCGTTGTTCAGTCATGGCCGATTCTTCGTAACCCCATTGGGGGTTTTCTTGGTAAAAATACTGGAGTGGTTTGCCATTTCCTTCTCCAGCACATTTTATAGATGAGGAAACTGAGGCAAACAGGGTGAAGTGAGTTGCCGGTGTCACACAGCTGGTAAGTATCTGAGGCTGTATTTGAACTCATGAAGATGAGTCTTCCCGATTTCCAAGTCCAGGGCTCTATCCACTGTGCCGCCTGGTTGCCCTGCATAGCCACTACTTGGGACCATACACTGCTGTGAGGCAGGCATTATAGTCATTATCTCTGTTTCATACATCAGGAAACTGAAACTCAGGGCAAGTTTGAGCGGACTCTGCCTTGCCCCAGTGTCCCACATCAATCAATATGTACCAAAAATGGAAACACGACTAGGTTGTGTGAGCCTGATGGGACAAGATCAGTGATCTGATTCAAATTAAGAGATACAGGAAGTGACTACACAAGAGACACTGTTATAGAACCAAGAAAGGTTTATTAAAGGCATGAACAGGAACAGGCTGTCCATCAGCAGTCCCATCAGCAGAGTGCATGTCACTGCAGGTCCACTTGGACTAACAGTCCAAACAGGTATGCATCACCCCAGACTTCAGATCCCCAGTTACTGAGGCATAATGAGCCCCAAAGATAAAGCCAACTAGACTGCTAACTACCAAGCAAGCAATGACTCAGGTTCCTTCCAATCAAGCCCATACCCCGAAAGAAGTTAAGGGGTTACATAAGTATAGAGATAACTATTTCCCACAGGTAAAGGAATACAACTGACCCTATGACCCTGAGTTTAATCAGTTTCAAGTTCATATCCTTTCTAACTAGCCTTGCACTGACTCCTGCAAAAAAGGAAAAGGAGTTGAAGCAAGTGGCCCATGCCTGCCCAATCTGGTGGGAAAGCCAGGAAATGATAAGCAGATTCCTGGGAAACAAATTTAAGCAGAAAAACAGAAGTCTAAATAAAAAATTTACCACATAGAAGGTAATTACAACTGTCTTCCTGCTCTATATAACACAAGTCTGTCCTTCAAGTAGAACACATAATAGGTCCTTAAGAACACATGAATAGGATAACTTGTGGTACCACAGCCACAAGCAACAAAATATAAAAAGACAGGAACCTACCCCAAACAAGCCTGATTAGGACCTCAAATTCCAGCCCAGGTTATCGGAGGCAGTGCTGCTATTACAAGTATGCCTTTACCACCTAAGCCTGGCATGGAGAGATGGGGCTCTATTGGCAGGCTAAGAACATAAAGTCTATAAATGAAAGTGTACTTGAGAGCAGGAAGAAGGAAAAACTATGGGAATTTTGAAGTTGTTACAGATCCACTTCTCCTTCTACTACTCCATTAAAAATTCCCGAGGTTGGACTACCTTCCAAGTATTCTTCTGTTTTAGCAGGTTTCTCCAAACATCAGTCTGGCTTTGCAGACATTTTATTTTTCACCTCTACAGAAGACCTTATCACAAAAGGTCATTAGAGAGCAGCTACATAGCTTTCTAAGAATCAGAATGTCCCACGAAGGAAGAAAGGACATTCTTATATTGATAATGGGATATATTCTGGGAATTAGATTGAGCTTGCTTTTTATGGGCCTAATTTGTTCAAATCACGTTTTGAACCAGACAATTCATGTGATAGATTTCTATAGTGTCCAAGGAATATAACAGTAAAGTCTGTGGTCCACCAGCTTGAGAGTTGTCCTCTCAAGAGAGGCAGAACAATGGAATCTTCAGAAAAATCTAGCTGTAACCCTCACAGGTTGATTTCTCCAACCTTTCCTTCTGCTCTTATCCACCCACCAGGGACAGAACTAATATTTAGATACAGTGCTAATGACTTCCAAATGTCTCTTATAAATCCTTTAGTAAAGCAATCCACTAATATCTTTCATTTGTTGGTGAGCTATTGATTCATAACGTCAATAACACTTTCTAGTACCCACGTGTAATCCTCAAGATCAAAACTACCCTAGGTAAAAAGATGCAATTCTCCCAATGAGTTAAGAGGTTACTAGTAGCACAGTGTAGTGGATGGTGTTGTACTTGCAGTCAAGAAGGCCTAGGTTCAAATTCTGCCTCAGATATTACCAGCATATGATCCTAGATGGTTTTCACATCTATAAAATGGAGATAATAGCATCAATCAGGGTTGTGAGGGTCAAATGATATAAGTAGGTAGCGAGTTTTCCCAAGCGCTACAAACGTCAGCTATGCCATAATCTACATGCATTGAAGATATATCAAACTACCTATAATCATGCAGACAAACTTTTATATCTTTACATCAATTTTAGCTAGTTGTCTAATTGGCTTATAGCTAGAGCAGAGTATCCAGTACTTAGTGGACAATGTATTCTTTGAATCTACTGAACTTTTATTAAATCTCCAAAGCTCCAAACTCTTTTCTGCTCTCCCTAAATTTCCAGTCCCACTTCTCCTTCATTGGATCATAGACTTAGAACTGGAAAGGACCTTGAAGGACATCTCATTTTACAAAGGAACCTTGGGGTCTGAAGGGATAATGACTTGTCCAAGGTCACAGGTTGTCAGTGGTCAGAACTGGGATTTAAACCCAGGTCCTCTGTCCCCAAATCAAGAATTCTTTCCATCACATTACTATAATATACCACACAATGATAACATATTCCAAACCAAATATCAATGGTAAAAATTACAAGAGTAAAACAAGGTAATATGATGCAACAATATAGAATAGGTAGCTACTGGGTCAAAATAAATCAAAACTATTCAATCAAAAGAGGGGATCCTTTAACTGTTCATTACAATGAGACCAAGTTACATAGGTTCCAAACAGATCCATGCATAATTCAATGTGCATCCAGATTTTGGAAAATAGGTTACAAAGCTCAGAATAATCAACACTTCAGTCCACAGTGCAGTCAGTTCCTTATGGATGATATGAAAAATCAATGGCCACAGCTCAATTTTAGCGCTGTCATTAAGTTTTACTAAACATTATATACCCTCACAAATTTAAAGATCTTGTTAAAATTTCTCTAGATGTTCTTGATGTTTCATGCCTTGATATTAATTTTATAGTCTAAACCTATAAAATATTCCTTTGGTATGTATGTTGATATACATCTAAATATAATTTATCTATAGGCACAGCCTAGTCATTAACAGTGAGTTTTTCCTCTAATTATTTAGGACTTATTTCTGTAAAATTGTCATTTATGCAAGTCCTGTATGTGTACTGGTAGGTTAATTTCCACATAGCTACTGCATTTTATTTTAAATGGTATTTTTCTTCTGTGATTTTGTTTAGTATTATACAGAAAGGTATTATTACTGTGCATTTATTTTATATCCTGCTACTTTACTGAAGCTATCTGTTTCAACTTTCTTATTGCTTCTTTAGAGTTCTTTAAGTAAACCCTCATATCAACATCAGTTCATAGTGGAGAGAAAAACCTTTCAAAAACAATTAGTGTAAAGCTCACATATTAAAGGAAATAATTGGGCGGGGGGAGGAGAATGGGAAATGGAAGGGTACTTGTTGATACCAGATCCCAAAACCTATTAACAATAATTACCAAAATTACCTGGCATTAAGTAAAAAATTTTAAAGCATATCAATAGAAAAGACTAGACAAACAAAGCCTAGAAAAGAAATTATACAGAAGCAATCTAGCACTTGATAAACTCAAGAACACAAACTACAGCAGTAGGGACTCTTTATTTAATAAGAGCTGCTGGAAAAACTATAAACTCTAGTAAAAAGTTTAGATAACCATCTTAACAGTATACACCACACTATATTCCAAATGGCTCAACTAACAACATGTAAAGTCACACCATAAAAAAATAACAACAAAAAGCAAAATAGAACCAAGAAGAGAAGATTCTTTTTCATAACTAAGGATAAAGGGAAACGTTTGTAACCAGTTATGGGACAGATTATGAAACATAAAACAGACATTTTCAATCAAATAAAATGACAAACAAAATAAAATAAAACACAAAACACCTTTGCACAAATAAACTCAATGCATCTAATCAGAAGACACATACTGAGAAAAAATGTTTTCTTTAAACATCTCTGATAAAAATATTGCATCCAAAACCAAAAAGGAATACAAATCTGAGATCAAGAGTATTCTGAAATAGACAAATGATCAAAGGACAGGAACAGTTTTCAAAAGGAGATATAGTTTAACAAAATTCATCTGAAAAATGTTCAACATCACTAATAATCAGAAAAATTAAAAGTAAAACAACCCTGATGAATCACTTCAATCCCAAAATAGGAGAAACATAGTTGGAAAGGATGTGGGAAAGCAAACAGATTATTTGACTTCTAATTAACTATAAAATGGTTCAATTAAACGGGAGCAGAAAACTGAAATTATGAAAGGAAAGTTACTAAACTGCTCGTACCCTCTGACCCTGAGATTCTATTCCTGGGGCTGTCTGTATCCCAAATAGGGCATTTACAACAACAATAAAACCCAGGTGCTCAAAGAATATTCATCACATCATGGCATATAACAAAATCTGGAAACAAAGTATGTGCTCAACAATCAAAGAAATAACTGAACAAACTGTGATATAGGAATGTAATTACATATTTCTATGCTGTAAGGAATAAAAAAAATAGAGAATCACAGGGAAAAGCTCATATGAAGCACTGCAAAGTAATGAAAGCAGAGCCAAATGACTATAACAAGGTTAATTAAAGTTAGCATTAGGAAGCAACAGAACTCTAGTCAATTACAACGGTCAATGTTACTACTATACTATCAAAGGCAAACAGAGCATCCGTTCTTTCTGTTAACAAAAGCAAAAAACTTTCTGGACAATGTTTGTTGGGAGATGTGTCAAAATGTAGTATTACATATCTTTTTAAAAAAAGGATTAAAAGATTTACAAGACTTTTCACTTCACTAATGAACTGATGTTAAGATAGCTGTTTTGGAGGAAAACCTTCCCTTAATCATTACATTCATAAGATTTATCTGCAACATGAAGTCTCTGATGTCGAGTAAGGCCTGTACTCCGGCGGAAGGCCTTCCCACATTTATTACATTCATAAGGTTTCTCTCCAGTATGGATTCTGTGATGGGAAACAAGGGATGAATTACGATTGAAGGCCTTTCCGCATTCATTACATTTATAAGGCTTCTCTCCTGTATGAATTCTGAGATGTGGAGTCAGTTGTGAGCTTTGTCGAAACGCCATCCCACATTCATTACACACATAAGGTTTCTCTCCTGTATGAATTCTATGATGTACAGTAAGTTCTGCTCTCTGGCAGAAGGCCTTCCCACATTCATTGCATTCATAAGGTTTCTCTCCAGTATGGATTTTTTGATGGCGAGTAAGTCCAGTACTCAGGCGAAAAGCCATACCACATTCATGACATTCAAAAGGTTTCTCACTGGTATGAATTCTATGATGTTGAGTAAGTTCAGTGCTCTGACAGAAGGCCTTACCGCATTCATTACATTCATAAGGTTTTTCTCCAGTATGAATTCTCTGATGGTAAGTAAGCTGTGATCTCTGGCGGAAGGCCCTCCCACATTCATCACATTCAAAAGGTTTTTCTCCTGTATGAATTTTCTGATGTCGAGTAAGCTGTGAGCTCTGACGGAAGGCCTTTCCACATTCATTACAGTCATAAGGTTTCTCTCCAGTATGAATTCTCCAATGCTGAATAAGCTGTGTCCTTTTACCAAAGGCTTTTCCACATTCAATACACCCATAAGGTTTTTCTCCAGTATGAGTTCTATGATGAGAAGCAAGGGATGAACTATAATTGAAGGTCTTCCCACATTCATTACATTTATACGGTTTCTCTCCAGTATGAATTCTCAGATGTCGAGTAAGGTGTGAACTCTGGTGGAAAGCCTTCCCACATTCAGTGCATTCATGCTTTTCTCCAGTATGAATTTTTTGATGTCTAGTAAGTTCTGTGCTCTGGCGGAAGGCTTTCCCACATTCGTTACACTCATAAGGTTTCTCTCCTGTATGAATTCTTTGATGAGAAGCAAGAGAAGAGCTGTGGTTGAAAGCTTTCCCACACTGATCACATCCATAAGGTTTCTCTCCAGTATGAATTCTCTGATGGGAAGCAAGGGAAGAGCTGTGGTTGAAGGCTTTCCCACATAGATTACATGCATAGGGTTTCTCTCCAGTATGAATTCTCTGATGGCGAGTAAGGTGTGCACTCTGCCGGAAAGTCTTCCCACATTCACTACATTCATAAGGTTTTTCTCCAGTATGTATTCTGAAATGTTGAGTAAGTTGTGTCCTCTTGCAGAAGGCCTTCCCGCATTCAATACATGCATAAGGCTTCTCTACAGTATGAATTCTCTGTTGCTGAATAAGCTGTGTTCTCCATAATGTGGCCTTCCCACATTCATAAGGTTTCTTTCCAGTATGTAACCTATGATACTCAATTAGGTCTGAATGATAACTGAAAGATTTCCCAGTCTCATTATACTTAGAAAATACCTTCTTTGAGGAAATTTTATTGTATTTTCTTAGATCTGAATACAGTCTGAAGCTCTTTCTGTGTGCATCATATTTGGGAAGATTCTTCCCTATGGGTACTCTCTGCTGTGGAAAAAGAACTGGTCCTACACCAAAGAGTCGGCCATATTTATTATATTCATGGCTTCTCAATTTCCTAGGGGCTTTCCTTTGGATGATTTTTACATGCTGAGTTTTCTCCTCATCACTCTGCTCCTCTTCTAACCTGGCTTCATATTCCCAGGCTTCACTCAATTTAGAGTCACAAGGACCATCACTTGTAAGTTTTTCCTGGGATGATTCTTCCATAGGAGCCCAGTTTTGGAGTAGACTTCTTCCTTATGCCAATCTGAAAAGAAAAAAAATAAATGTTAATATCCCATAGTAACTTTGGTTTCTGGCCTAGTCTCCTAATCTGAAAGAAAAAAAATCTAAGCATCCTCTGTTCCCTATACTACACACATAGGTCACCTGTATCATATTCATAAAAAACAAAAATAAAGCCAATAACAACTTTCTAACTTCAAAGGATAGTATTAAGACAAATAATAAAACCTTACATTTGCAGGGTTGTTGGAGAGAAGTGCTTTACAAAACTTAAAATGTGACATAAATATAAATTATTAGTCATTATATCTTATTAAATACCTTACACTGAGACTCATGACTACATGAAGACAGTAGTGCAAATGAGGGAGGTTCAGAGTGGACACGTGCCCAGAGTTACACTGTCAATAAAAAGTGTCCAACACTATTGACTCCAAAATCCAAAGCTCTTTCTACTATATAATATTACCTCTCTAGTGTTCTATCCCAGTGGTCTTTTCACTACACTGTTACCTCCACCAAAAAGAATAAATCCATCCTCAGCCAGAAATATTTACGCTTGTAATAGTAATGGAATTTGAAGATCCCCTTGTAATTGGCAAGCAAGCAGGTACTTAGCACTTAGTTCCAAGTTCATGATTGTGTTAAGTATTAAGACCCGGAACTTGTGAATCCCACAGTGGGAGGAACTTCCTGTTATAACAGGAAGGGGCAGAACAGGAAGGAGCTAATACCATCCAGAAGGAAAAGCCCAAACTAGAGAACTTCAGAACTGCTAGGAGCAAGCATTTGGAGGGTGGGCTGCTACTGCTGCAGACAGAGAAGAGAACTAAGAACTGAACTGAGAAATGAGAAGAGAGGAGAACTGGGAGGAGACATGGCTATGGTGTCAGCACTTTGTCTGTCCTGATGCTATTCTGTCAAATTCGTCTGCTGATAGAGGATGGTCCTGTTGTTACAGAAGCCCTGGCCCTTGTTGCTGGTTCAGAAGCCCTGAAAGAGGATTTTCTTGTTGTATGTTTAAAGAAATCCTGAAGGATTTCAGATGATTTCAGAGGTCCTGGGACTATACTGATGATTTGTGCTGATTCCTCAGACCTTGATTTCACAGGCAGAAAGTGAATTGATGAGGGTGCCAACAATGTGTATGAATGTTATTGTGGCTTTGTTAAGCTTTGTCTTCCCAGGAACAGAAACTGTGAAGGACTTGAGGTGAACTAGACACTGTGAGATTCAGTATTGAACAGGAACTGGACGAGGAGCTGGACAATAAGGAGCTGGAAGCATGGAAGGGGAACCAGGGAAGCGGAGAACCACCTCGAGTCAAGATGAAAAGATCTCTCCTTGGGTATTTAATGCAAACTGAGAAGATCATGATTTACTAGGGGTGAAGAACTTTGACCTTTACATTTAGATGACTGAGTAAAGAACTTACTAATTAAGGATAATTGGAAACTAATCTCCAATCAAGAAGAAAGAAGACTTTTTGATTGAAGAGATTAAGACAATGTGACCCAGGGATGGAGGACTCTGACTTTTGTACTTTGTTTCAATTAAGGGTGACTGAATTAAGGGCTTACTAAATGAAGGACTTAATAAATGAATGTTATCTTTTGCTTAAAACTATGTGACCACTTTGGTGAAAACTATGTGGCCATTTTAGTGATAAGTTGTTATGCCATAACATTCTGAATGCTGTACTTTGACTTCTGTGAATGTTTTGTCTTAGTTTGTTACTGAATAAATAGAGTTCACTATACTGTGTAATCAGAATTTTGGAAGCTGTTCATGGCAGCAGTCCTCTGGAAAGCTGCTTGTGCTTGGCTTTACAATGCTACAGCTGGAAAACCAAAGTTTAAGAATGATACAGAGTAAATGATAGAGCAGAGCAAGATGGCAGAGTAGCAAGAAGTACAGCCAGTTTCCCTCCCACTCCGCTAAACTCATCCAAACATACCTAAAAAACTGCACCACACAAAATCCTGATGGAAAGATCCAAGAAAACGTCAAGTGAGTCATTTTTCCAACCCAGTGGATCACCAGCAATTATGGAGGTTTCCAGAATTATCAACCCATAAATGCTGAAGAAAAAGTGAGAGGTCAATGGAACTCTGCTAAACCTGAAGGGGATGGAGTGTGGTCCAGCATCTGCTACCAGAGCGAAAAGCAGCAAAAGTGTGGCGGCCCTGCAACCACCTCCACGTGGCTGTTTCAGAGCTCCTGGCCTGCAGATCGTAGGGGGAGTCAAGGAACCATTCAGAGGCTAAGCACTCTTGCCTTAACCTGCCTGGATCTGGATTGTGGTCTTGGGTGGTGGTCCTGATGTGCATGACCAGTGAACTAAAGCTGGTGGGGGCTGCAGAGACGGCACCCTCCTAATAGCTCTGGCAGCTGTGAAAACATCAGTGATTTGGGACAAAGCTTTCCCCTCTGGAAGCAGAGTTGTACTGTGGCAAACAGCTCAAAAGTCAATTAATTGAGTGGCAACATGAGCAAGCAAAGAAGCAAAGCAAGCACAGCCATCCAACTTTAGATTCCTTTTTTGAGGACAAAAAGGATCAAAGCATGGAATGGGAGGAAGACAACAGAGTCAGAACTCCTGCACCAAAAGCTTCCAAGAAAAATATAAACTGGTTGCAGGCCATAGAGGAGCTTAAGAAGGATTCTGAAAATCAAGTAAGAGAAGTGGGGGAAAAACTGGGAAGAGAAATGAGAACGATGCAAGAAAATCATGAAAAGAGAGTCAACAACCTGACTGAAGAAAATAACACCTTAAAAAATAGACTAACTCAAATTGCAAAACAGGCCCAAAAAGCCAATGAGGAGAAGGATGCCTTAAAAAGCTGAATTTGCCAGATGGAAAAAGACTTTCAAAAGCTCACTGAAGAGAATAATTCCTTCAGAATTAGACTGTAGCAAATGGAAGCAAATGACTTTATGAGAAATCAAGACACCATTAAACAGATCCAAACAAATCAAAAATAGAAGGCAACACAAAATATCTCATTGGAAAAACCACGGACCTGGAAAATAGATCCAGGAGAGACAATTTAAAAATTATTGGACTACCTGAAAGCTATGATCAGAAAAAGAAGCTAGAAATCACCCTTCAAGAAATTCTCAAGGAAAATTGCCCTGATATTTTGGAACCAGAGGGCAAAATAGAAATTGAAAGAACCCAATGATCACTTCTTGAAAAAGATCTCAAAAAGAAAACTCCTAGGAATATTATAGTCAAGTTCAGAGTTCCCAGACCAAGGAGAAAATATTACAAGCAGCAAAGAAAAAAGAATAAGAATATTGTGGAAACACAATCAGGATAACACAGGATCTTCTACATTAAAAGACTGAAGAGCCTGGAATATGATATTCCAGTGATCAAAGGAGCTAGGATTAAAACCAAGAATCACCTACCCAGCAAAATTGAGTATAATGTTTCAGGGGAAAATATGGTCATTCAATAAGGTGGAGAACTTTCAAACATTCTTGATGAAAAAAACAGAACTGAACAGAATATCTGACATTCAAATACAAGAAGCAAGAGAAGCATGAGAAAGTAAACAGAGATAAGAAATCATAAAAAACTTATTAAAGTTGAACTATTTACATGTCTACGTGGAAAAATGATCATTGTAACTTATGAAACTTTTCTCAGTATGAGGATAGTTGAAGGGAATATAAATACATATATATCTATATAAGAGGGTATATATGTGTATGAATACACATGTGAGTGTGTGTATATATGTGTACAGGTATATATGGACAGAGGGCACAGGATCAATTGAATAGGAAGGGATGATATTTAAAAGGTGAAATTGAGAGGTGAGAGAGGAGATGGGGAGAGACAGAATGGGTAAATTATCTCATATAGAAGAGGCAAGGGATAACTGTCACAATGGAGGAGAACAACAGGAAGGAAAAAGGGAATGGGTCAACCTTACCCTCATTGAATATGGCTTAGGGAAGGAATGACATACAATCTATCTTGCCCTACAGTTGAGTAGGAGGAAAGGGGGGGAAAGGGGAGATGATAGAGGGGAGGGCAGGTTGGGGGGCAGGGTAGTTAGAAGCACACACTTTTGTAAAGGGACAGGATCAAGTAGAGAATAGAACAAGTGGGGGGAATAGGATGGAGGGAAATATAGTCAGTATTTCACAAAATATCCACTATAGAAATGTTTTGTGTAACTATACATGTACAACCTATATTGAATTGCTTATCTTCCCAGTAAGGGTAGAAAATGAGGGAGGAAGGGAAAGAATGTGGGATTTAAAGTTTTAAAATCAAATGTTTTTAAAAAATATTATTATTATTATTATTATTATTATTTACATTCAACTGGGAAATAAGATATACAGGCACTGGGGTATGAAGATCCATCTTGCCCTTCCAGAAAGTCAGAGGGGACATGGGGGAGGATATAGGACAGAGAAGATTGGGGGAGGGAGTATTCAGTGGGATCACTGTTTTGGGGTGGTGGGTAGGGGAAAGACGGGGAGAAAATTTGTAACTCAAAAATCTTGTGGAAATTAATGATGTAAAGTAAAAATAAACACGAAAGTCAATTAAAAAATAAAATTAGTTATAGCTATGGAGTATGTTTCTTTTTTTTAAATAGCATTTTATTTTTTCCAAGTACATGTAAAGACAAATTTTAACATTCATTTAAAAAAAATTTGAGTTCCGAATTTTCTCCTTCCTTCCCTCCCTCCCCAAGACTGTAATCAATGTGATATGTTATGTATGTTCAATCTTGTAAAATATATTCCTTTATTAGTCATGTTGCAAAAGAAACAGACCTGCCCACCCCCCAAAAAAAATCCAACACAAAAAACATAAAGAAGTAAAAATAGTCTGCTTCCATCTGCATTCAGACTCCTCAGTTTTCTTTGGATGCAGATAGCATTTTTCATCTTGAGTTATCATGACTACAGAGAAGCTGAGGCAAATTACTAGGGGACATAACCATTCATTCATCTGTACTATTTAGTAACAATGGAGGTGACATCTGCCTTTATTTAGCAGCAATGACTTCCTTAAATTTGGTCATTTTCACAATTCCAAGGTAAAAGTGGCACCCTCGAGTTCAAGAATATCTGAAATTGTTACATGAACTGACTCCTGACTGCCTGGTGCTACAGCTCTATTGTTTCCATTTATCCTGTTTCCATTTATCAAATTCCATAATTTGAGCTCAACTGAATTCAATTCAACATGTATTAAGTGCCTTCTAGGAGTCCGGCACTAGGCTTGGCACTGGGGACAGAGGCAAAATCCAAACAGTCCCTTCCCTCAAGGAAGGTTTCCATGTGACCAAATTTGCTATATTACTACCAGAGTCTGATAATGAGTCTTCAGTTTAATTTGTAGGTCAGTTCACAAATATTCAAGTATTCAAACCTACACATCATGACTCATTTCACAATGGAAGAAATTAAGCAAGTTAACAACATTCTGAACATCAAGATCAAATGCTAAGCAATTCTGAACTGGCTAACCGACTCGATAAGTAAAATATCTGCTCAGCTCATTTCCACTAACGTGCAATACTACATGGCAACTCAGGAGAGTCTCCAGCCAAGGGACAAGAGGTAACCATCCTTTGCCAAATCTTTACTACTTACAGGGTAGATAACCTCAAGTTCAGAGTGATAATTTATTAGAAAATTCAACATTTATGGTCATAATTCTCACATACACAAATGAATGGAATCATGAAAACTCTATTATGTCCATCCATTAACCCAAACCCAGAGAGAACAGCACTAACTGGTTACACAATCTCTTGATCTGATGATGTTTGTGTAGTTCTCAAAGAGAAACACGACATAAGGAAAGTGATGCCATGACATGCAAGTGAATTGGATTTAAGTGAGGGAGGGCTATGCAGTCACCAGCCTCACATTCTCCTCTAGAGTCATCTGGGTCCACAGGCCAGATAAACATTAGGACTAGAGATGGCCCAGGATGCAGTGGAAGACTTTGGTCTTTTAAAGCTAAGCTCTTTAGCAGATCTCCTTTTGACTGAGTCAGCTCCCATTCAGTGAGAGAAACGAAGGAAGAAAGAGAAAAGGGAATTATGGCTGAAGGGGAAAGGACTCCCATATCAGGACAAGTCTCAGGATACTGTATGCAGCAGATCTGTTTATCCTCATTATCTCCACTAGGGGCAGTGAGGTGGCACCGTGGATAGAGTGCCAGACCTGGAGTCAAAGAGGTTCCAGTTCAAATCTGAACTAAGACACTTACTAGCTGTGTGACCCCAGGCAAGTGACCTAAGCCTCTTTGCCTCAGTTTCTCATTTCTAAAATAGGCTGGAAAAGGAAATGGCCAACCACTCTAGTATCTTTGTTAAGAAAACCCCAAAGTGGTAAGAGTCAAAAAAGACTGAAATGATTAACAATCACAAATTATCCAGATGCAGGTGATCTCAATGGTGAAGGTCCATGAGTTCATGCCTTATGAAAGTTGAAAGAAATGGGAATAGTTAGCCTGGAGAAAACTAGAGGAGAAGAAAAACTAGGTTCATATTTTTGGGGCGGTGGGGGGAGGAGAGAGAAAGACCGAAAGGAAGGAGCATTACTATTAAACTTGTACTTAGCCCCAGAGAGAAGAATCAAGAACGTTTAGAGGGCCGAGGGATGGCAGAAGCAGATTTAAGTTTAAGATAATGAATTTCCTAACAAGGAGTGGTGTGGGCTGTTTTGAGAGACAGAGTTCTACCTTATTTGAGAACTTTAAACAAAGGTCATCATGATAATCTGTTGAAAATTTGAGTAACATGGAACACTTGCTTATAGTCAGAACAGAGCCCTAAAGCCTAGCTGGGATGGATTGACACCCATTGTGTGAACCTGATTCAGTTTCTTCCACCATCAGTTGAGGGAGCAGGACCAGCTGGTTTCTGAGGTTCCTTCCTGACGTGCATATCTGAGCATGGCACTTTCCTCCTCAATAACCTTCAGAGACTCTTTATGGCTCCTGGATCAAATACGAAATCTTCTGTTGGGTCTCAAAGCTCTCCACAGCCAGGCCCCTTTCTACCTTTCCAGTCTTCTTAAACCTAATTCCCTTCCATCTACTCTACTATCTATAGAAATGGCTCTTCTTGTGATTTTTCATCTCTCATCTCAAGCCTTTTCACTGTCCTCCAGGCCTGGATTGTTCTCCCTCTTCACCTCTACTTCCTTTTCAGACTTGCTTAAATCCCACCTTTTACAAGAGGCTTTTCCCATTCCCCTACTACTGTCTTCCCTCTGGAATGATATATTACATATATACATATATATATATATAATAATATGTGACATATATAGTAACATATATATTATATAATAAATTGTAATAATATATTATATAATAAATTGTAATAAATGTAATAAATATTATGTAATGAAAATGTTATTATGAATATTTTTATTATCATGTAGTTGACATGCTGCCTCCCCCATTAAGAAGTAAAGTCCATGAAGATAGAAAATGTTCTTTTTCCACCTTTTTAAAAATCTGGAACACAGTTAAGTGATTAATTAAAAGCTTGATTGACAGAGAAATGATTCTATGACCCCAAGCCATGTCCTTCTGCAATGACAGGAAGACAAATATCCTTCTCTTTCTGGATGACATGGTTTTATTTTCTCTGGCTAGTCATGGTTTCAAGCAGCGTACACTTCTAACAGTAACTAGCCCAAAAGGTCTACTTGAGAAACACCAAACATCAACTGGGCCACATCTTCAGCACTGTCCAAGCTGAAAAGGATCAAGTCCAAGTAAACTTGCCAAGTCAGTCAATTCCATTTATTTGGTGATTAACTTTATATCAACTTCATTAAGGTGGACCCTTCAGGATAGTTTTATTTTCAATCAGGCCTATTCACTGACTGGGCGCTATCTCACTCAAAGTGAGAACCTAAAAGGCCTTAGCCTAAAAGGATCTCCCACTGCATCCTGGGCCATCTCCAATCCTCCTGATGACTATCTGGCCACTGGACCTAGATGGCTCTGGAGGAGAAAGTGAGGCTGGAGACTTTGCATAGACTTCCCTCACTCACATCCAAGTCAACTGCAAGACAAGTCATCATCTCCCTGATGCCATGGTCCTCTTTGAGAACAAAGGACAAACACAACAATCACTACTACTTTCAATCGGAATTCCATTGGAGCCACACTGAGGTTGTTCCTCCATGGAGAAATTGGCACTGTAGAACACCTGTGCCCACAGTGATTTCAGGCTAAGGTAGTTACTGGCAGACAAAGCATCTCTGGCAAATATGCACGCAAGGGTTTAAGAAGAACCATCCTTTTCTCCGAAAAACGTGCTGTACGAACTCATATGCAGCTTTTCATTATCTTTCTCTGAAAACTGTTTCCCATCTGAACTTCTCAATTTCTGTTCACTGCACCTTAAGGCCTCACAGCTCCCAATCGGCTGCCAAATGTTCTTATTTCTGCCCCTAGCACAGCTCCTACCCTACACCAGGATCTCACTGCCTCTTCTCCTGGACAATTATTTTAGCAGCTTCCTAAATGACTTTCCTTCCACAAGGCTTACTAGAGACCATCATCCATCCCAACAAGTATCAAAGTGACCTTCCTAAAGCATAGGTTGGGTCATATTCCTACTACTGCAACAGCCAAGCTCTACACCAAAAATAAGAACTTCTGTTTGATATTCAAAGCCCTGAACTTGTGCCAAGAGGGGGAAGGGGGCAGGGAACACACATTTCTGTAACATCTCCTGTGTGCCAGATACCCTGCTAAGGGCTTTGTGCAATTTTATCTCATGGATCCTCACAACGGTTGCGAGGCAAGTGCTCTTAATATACCCATTCTGTAGTTGAGGAAACTGAGGCAAAGATAAGTTAAGTGACTTGCCCAGGGTCACACTGCTAGTAAGTGTCTAAGGCTGGATTTGAACTCAGCTTTTCCTGACTGCAGGCCCAGCACTTTATCCATTGTGTTGCCAGCTGCCCACTGAACCTACCGATCGAACCTTATTCTCCATCAGTCCCTTTAGATCACTCTATGGTGAAGTGAGACTGGACTTCTGCGGCCAATCCAAGCCTGGGTCCCAGGCGGGCCATAGGCCTGGAATTCTTCAAGCCTCTTAGAATCCTTAGTTCCTTTTAAGATCCTAACTGCCGCTGTCCACAGAAGGCCTCCCAGAATCACCTCTTCTCTACTTACTAACTGCTCTAAATGTTTATCTATGCAAACAGCTCTGCTTTTTTATTTTACATTCCTTCAGAGCAGGTACTCATTCTGGCCTCTATGTCCTCACTGCATCCTAGTCAAAAGGGCTTGGGGCTCAATATATGGTTCTTGATACAAGAATGACACTTAAAACTGGTGCAGGAGGCTCACAGTTCTCAAACACAATTTCAGTACTTTGCCTAAAGTTGGCTTAAAATATCTAGCACTGTAGAATAAGAGTCTATTGGGTATGTTAGGTATTCCCTCTTCTAGATTTGCCAAGTTCAAATACTAGATAATAACTGTAATAGCATTTACAGAGTGCTTTCAGGTTTGTGAAATGCTTTACACATATAGGCTATTTTATTTGATCTCAACTATAACCCTAGAAGATAGGTACTGTTATTATCCTCATCTTACAGATGGGGAAACTGAGGCACAGGAGTTCCGTGTCTTGTCCCGGGTCACGGCTCGAACCCAAGTCTTTTGTGATTCTAAGTCCAGCCCTCTATTTACAGCACCATTTGGCTGCCTCTACTAAACTAGAATAAGAGGGGGCAGAATAAGGGAACCGTGTCTCAGCCACTTTCTCTCCCAGACACCTGAATGAGTCCAGAAGCAGGTCTTTGAGGGTATCCAGTCCAACTCCCTGAGTAAAAAGAGGAAGAGAAAGCCCCCAGAGCAGTGACTTGGCCAGGACCAATTGTGTCTGAGGGGCAGAGCAACGCTCTCAGACTCCTGGCTCTGGTGTCACTTGAGTTCTCAAGGGGGCTCTGCAGGGAGAACACGCTGGAAACCACTGACTCCTCATCTAAAGGTCCCTTGGCCCCAAGTTTGCTGGGGGCCGTTTAATATTCTGCACTCAGGTCTCACAGAAACTAAAGACTCGAGTCACCCAAACAGCCTTTGTGTATACTGAGTTTTGTTCATGGGAAAAAAAAGTCTTTGCAGCTGACTTTGCAGGTTCTTTTGTTTGCTCAGCCAATGACTACTACAGGACCCCAAGGGTTGCCAAGAAACTCACAAGCAAATTCAGTGTCCAACAAGAGTCCTCAGCTGCCTGGAATGCCTGGTGACAGCTCTTTTCCACCTTCTATGGTGCCCATTTCTGAATAGTCTCTCTGGTTTTTACACTCCACTGGCCTATTTGATGATATTTTTAAGTTTGTAGCTGCCTGCCATACTTTGGGAAGTGCCAAAAATTTAAGAAAAAGAGAAACCTGAAATTTCTAAGACAAGTTTTCTTGAGTTCTGGTGCTCCAAGAAAAAAAAGTAGGTTTCAATTACAGAAAGACGAATAAATAGCAAAGGGCAGTTTGAGGGGATTCTGAAAAGCTCGGGTAGCTGGGCACCGTCCAGTCAGAGATTCGGTTACTTTCTTTGGGGCACTTCCTTGTTATTACCAAATTACCAATAGCTTTCCTGCTATTTCCCAATACGGAGGGTGTTCTGGGATGTGCTAAAGAATTGTTCTAACTACAAGCCTAGACCTCTAGTAAGGTGCTCTCTGGGTACGGTGGTTGACAGCAGGGGGTGGTAATGTGAGTTAGAAAAAGCAAGCTGGAACACAGATAAAGTTTAAAGGCAGCTGCTTGTCAAAGAGCAAAAGCTTAGTCTGGAAGGAGACTCCTCTGGGTCTAGCTTCTTAGCCTCTAAAAAGGAGGCCTTGAAGTCTAGAGCAACAGGCAGAGAAGGTAACTTCACTAAGAAAAGGTGAGTACAGGAACACATTTCCAAAAACGGAGAATAGAACTCTCTCTAAAACTGACAAACTGCCTAACAGTGCAAATTCTAGGACACAACACACTGAATGATCAATCACCCGAAAAAGTGATTGGGACCTGAGGCTCAAAGGGATAAATCTGGGGAGGCCAGATGGCAATGCAGCAGTCTGACTGGTTGGCTGTTGTCCTTCAGTCTTGAAGAGGACTGAAATGACTCCACTAAGCTGGGATCAAGGTAACGTGTATCCAACTGTGGCTGATGAGACCAATATGAGCTCGGAATGCTCTACCACAGGTTGGGCACAAATAGTCCGTGTGAACATTTGGGCTGGTTCTCTAAATCTGTACATCTCACATTTCTTTTGAATTACTTCGATATCGCTTTGCTCTTAGAGCATAGCACCTTCTCTGATGAAGTCAGGTCATGCTGGGCCATCCACTGTCAAGTGTCCCCCACACCACACAAATAACTCCAAAGTTCTTGAGAGAGACCTTGTAAGTGTCCTTGTACTGCTTCTTCTGACCGTCACGTGAACACTTACCCTGTGTGTTTTCCATAAAAATAGCCTTTTAGGAAAGCATGTGTAACCCTAACTCTAACCCTCCATCTTTAAACGTAAATACATATGGCTGCCTAAAAAAGAGCATAGTAGTCATTTGATAAAACTATTTAAAAACTGCAAAAAGGTACTAATACAAAGAGTAACTCTGACACCAATGATATCATTGCCCAAATTAAACTCACTTCAGTAATGTATACTGGTAAATTCTCAAAATAAACACCAAAGAAAAGTCATATGCTAACTGCAGGGAAAAGGGAAAGAGAGGGATGAAGTTTTAAGGTGAGGCCTAGGCTAGGGAGAAGGGGGGGTGGCTGCTAATGAAACAATTTCTGGAGCTTCCTGGGAGAAGATTAAAATCAGAAGGGATTTAAAAGTGAAATGGATGAAGGCATTTATACAACATCTTTGGGAACTGATGTAAATTTGAAGAAATTGGGATTTAGCTGTTCAAACAGTAACATGGTTCCCCCCAAATCCCTAAAACCTTCAAATAGTTCTTAGTAATGATTCTTTCGTCATGGAGGATGAGAAGGTGAAAGGCGCCTGCCTCTGACTCTTCCTTCTTTAAGACTGCAAGGATCTTAGATTTCCACGGGGCTTCTCCCTTCTCAAAACCCCCTCCATCTCAGCAGACAGTCTGCAAAAGTTAGGAGACTCTCTAAATTGGACGGGTACTCAGAAAACAGACAAACCACTACATCCAAAGCCTCCAAAAACAAAAAAATTAATTGATCTTGGGCCATGGAAGAGCTGAAAAGGGATTTTAAACATCAAGTAAGCGAGGTGAAGGAAAAAAAGAAGAGAAATGGAAATATTGCAAGAAAATCATGAAAAAAGAGTCAACAGGTTGGTAGAGGCACAAAAAAAAATGAAAAAAAAATAACATCTCAAAAAACAGAACAGACCAAATGGTAAAAACAAGCCCAAAAATCCAATGAGAAGAATGTCTTGAAAAGCAGAATTGGCTAAATGGAAAAAGATACACAAAAATGCACTGAAGAGAAGAACTCTTTAAAAAGCAGGATTGGCCAAATGGAAGGCGATACAAAGTTCACCGAAGAAAATAATCCCTAAAAAATTAGAACTGGGCAAGTGGAAACTAAGGACTCCTTGAGACATCAAGAAACAATACAACAAAACCAATAAAATGTGAAAATATCTAATTAGAAAAACAACTTGACCTGGAAAATATATCTAGGAGAGCTAATTAAAGAATCATTAAGAGTACTGACGGTCTAGAACCAGTAAAACCGAAGTTAAAAGGATCCACTGACCCCTGAAAGAGACCCCAAAATGAAGAGGAATATGATAGCCAAATTCCAGAGCTCCAGGTGAAGGTAAAATTCTTGCAAGAAGCTCAAAAGAAAACAATTCAAATACTGAGGTGCCGAAGTCGAGATTTAGCAGTTTCTATGTTAAAGGATCAGAGGAGTAGGAATATGATATTCTGGAGGGCAAAAGAGTTACAATTACAACCAAATATCATCTACCCAACTAAGTAGTTGTATCTAAGTATAATCCTTCAGGGCAGGGGTTCTCAACCTTCCTAATGCCACAAAGCTTTAATATTCCTATGTGGGCATATCTACATGTAGGCAGACCCGCCTGGAGACAGAGGAGCCGTGTCTCGGTTCCTCAGAACACCGGAAATATGTATTTTCTGATGGTCTTAGGTGATCCCTGTGACCTCTGGAAAAGGGTCGTTTGAGCCCCAAAGGGGTCGCAACCCACAGGCTGAGAACTGCTGCTTCAGGGGAAAAAAATGGATATTAAAGGAAATAGAGAACTTTCAAGCATTCCTGATGAAAAGACCAGAACTAAAAAGAAAATGTGACTTTCAAGTACAAGACTCAAGAGAAGCATAAAAAGGTAAAACAGGAAAGAGAAATCATAAGGTGTTCAATAACGTTAAACTATTTACCATCCTACATAGGAAAATGTTACTTGTAACTGCTAAAAACTTTCTCTTTATTAGGGCAGTCAGGACATAGTCACAGACAGAGGACATGGGTATAACTTGAATATAATGTGAAGACTATTTAAGAAAAAAAAGGAATGTACTAGGATAAAGAAAAAGGGACAGGTAAAATGGGGTAAACTGGCTGAGGCACAAAAGAACTTTTACAGTACAGGGGATCACAGGGGAAATGGCAGGGAGCACATAAACTTCACTCTCATCAGAACTGGCTCAAAGAAGGAATAACATACACACTAAGCTGGTTATAGAAATCTTTCTTACCCTATAGGAAAGTAGGAGGGGAAGGGGAAAAGAGGAAGAAGGGGGCTGAGAGTAGGGAATGCAGATTGGGACAGGTAAAAGTCAGAAACAGGGCTAAAAGAGACAGACAGAATAAATGGGGAAAATAGGATGGAGGCAAATACATAGTCAGCAATCATAACTGGGAAAAAAATTTACAGCAAGTTTCTCTGATAAAGGAGTCTCATTTCTCAAATATATACAGAATATAATCAAATTTATAGAAATAAAAGCCATTTCTCAATTGGTAAATGGTCATAGGATATGAACGGGCAGTTCAGATGAAATAATCAAAGCTCTCTACAATCATATGAAAAAATGCTCTAAATCACTACCGATGAGAAAAATTCCAAATAAAACAACTCCTAAACACCACCCCATATCTATCAGATTGGTTAATATGACAGAAAAGGAAAATGACAAATGACGGATGGGACGTGGATGCTTGTATACTGATTCAACCGTTGTGGAGAGCAATTGGAACTACGCCTAAAGGGCTATAAAACATGCCTACCCAGCAACACCACTACTACATCTGTAGCTCAAAGAGATAAAAACAAAACAAAAATATTCATAGCAGCTCTTTCTGTGGGGCTAAAAAACTGGAAACTGAGATGTTCATCGACTGGGGACTAGTTGAACAAGCTGTTGTGTATGAGTGTTTTGCGACGGTCTTAGGCAACCTCCATGCCCCACAGGTTGAGAACGCTGTCCTATAAGAAATGACAAGGAGGATGCTCTCAGAAAAACCTGGAAAGACTCATATCAACCAATGCAAAGTGGACTGAGAAGAACCTGGAGAACACTGAACATAGCAACAGCAATAGCGCAGATGATCAACTGTGAATGACTTGACTGTTCTTGGCGATGCAATAACACAAGACAATTCTGACGGACTTATGATGAAAGGTCCTCTCCATTTCCAGAGAAAGAACTTATGGAGTCTGAATGCAGAGGGACGCATATTTTTTTTAACTTTAATTTTCCTTGGGGTTTTTGTCTGTGTTTTCTTTCACAACATGACTGACATGGGAATATATTTTGCATGACTGCATATGTATAACTGACATCAAATTGCCTTCTCAATGAAGGGGGGATGGGAGAAATGGAGGAAGAGACTTTCTAACTCAAAAATTTTTCCAAAACATGTTAAAAATTTTTTTACAGGCAATTAGGAAAAAAAAATATTTATTTTTTTAAATCCAAAAAGCAAAGCCCTCCATATATGTCTGCACAGTTCAGCAAAAAAAAAAAACGCCCACGTTATCCATGTCCAAAAATATGTCTCTTTCTGCATTTCAAGTTCATCACCTTTCTGTCAGGAGATGAGGCGTGAAAACCTTTCTTTTCAAGACCATAACAGTAACCTCTTTCTCCTTATTAATTTGAAGAAAAAACAACAACGACGAATAAAAACACCCAGCAGGTCCTATCTCCAAAACTGACCGGAAGTAGACGCAATGATACTTGAACAGGAGTCTCCTCTACAGTATTCCCTTAAATATCCATCTAGTCCTCTCTTTGAAAACGCCCAATGAAGAGGCATTCCCTGGGGGAGGAAGACCATATTATTTTTGCAGAGGTCTAATAACTAGGAAGCTTTTCCTTACATCAAGGCCAAACATGCCATTTAGTATTGCTCCCCACTACTGTTTCCAACACAGTCAGGTGTCCTAGTGGATAGAGTGCTGGGCCTGGAGTCAGGAAGATCTATTTCAAATCTAGCTTCTGATAGTTACTGGCTGCAAGACCATGGAGAAGTCACTTAAGCTGTCTGCCCACTGAGTGTTGAAGGCTGGATTGGAACTTAGGTCTTCCAGTCTCCAGACTCAACACTCTATCTACTGCAATACTTAGCTGCCAGTAGTAGTGGTGGTGGTAGTAGTAGTAGCAGCAGTTGTTATCATCGGCATCATGGTGGTGGTAGTGGTGGTGATAGTGGTAGTAATGGTGGTAGTAGTAGTAGTAGTGATACTTGGGTAGATTCCACAGGCAGTTCTACTTGTGGTGTACTAACACAGAATTCAAACTACTTTCACAGAAGATTGAGGTAACTCAGCATGAGAGCCTTCAATTCCCATCTTCTATGCCTCACAATTTCTGGTCATTACCCCCATTCTCTCTCCTCTACCTCTTCTGAAAAGGGTCTTTCTATTCCTTATTTAAACTAATCCCTCTATCTTTGCCTTACCTGCTTTGATATAAGAATCATTTCCTTCTCATGAATCTTCAATCTTCCTTTCTCCCCAGTTCCTGGCTATTTGTCTACATACATGTTCAGATTTCAATACTAAAAAAAGGTTTTGGATTCCCTGTCACAAAGTGTGTTGAAAAATCTACACACTCAATGCCACCACACTTCATCCCTAGCTACCTGCTTAAATACACTTTTAGTGCCTCCTATTTTACTGAGAATTTGGTCTCAAAGATCACCCAACTACTTCCTCCTCACCAAATCTCTTTTGAAACGTCCCCTACCGCTTGCAATGTTTGACAAGGAAGGAGACCATTGCCTCTTTCCATACACCTGCTTTCTCTGGACTCACAAGTCTCTCCCTAAACTGGTCCCTGCTTCTTCACTCCCTAATTTATACCATCTTTTCCACCCTTCTTCATGGGTGTGCCACAAAGTTCTCTTAAAGGCTCTCGGGTTCTTCCTACATTCTTCCCTTGGCAACTTCATCATTCAGCAACAACCACATCGCATTACCTCAATTCTCAGGACGACACTGTACATAGGGCACTTTGCAAACCTGACAGTGCTTCATGAATACCAGCTGTTCTGGTAAAGAATATCCAAAATCCTACCATGCTTTTTCAGCATTATCTCAGTTATGTCTCTTCACTGTGCTTTGACCAAAAGTGACAGCTACTCTAGTCCCCAACACTGTTTCCTAATTTTTAATGTATTTATGTTATTGTGTGTTTTTTTAGATAATTCTTATTTTATCTCCGAAGCAGATGACTCTCTATGGGAGAGTAGGACCAACACCTCATCTAATTTTGGACCTTCTGTACACGACAGGTACAGCATAGTGTTTACTTAGCTGAAGTGGATTTCTCCAACTAGACTAGTTATCCCTCACAGCAACAGCTGAACACTTGACCTTGAGGCGGAAGAAGTTACTAGATTTGGAAACAAAAAGGAACAGGCTCAGGGCTTGAAGCAGGTCACTCCCTCTCCCTGGGGGGCACTGCCCTTCTCGGGCCTCATCTCCAAGATCAGGAGCCCGTCACAGGGTCACAAGGGCCTGGATTCTAAGCGGAAGATGACCCTTGGCACCCACTGACCACTAAGGAGGAATGTGAACATCAGCTCACAATGCACACAGCCCCGAAGCTTCTGCAGTCACTCATTTGCTCTTTAGAACTAAGGGAGGAGGGGGGTCTCCTGCAGCTAGAAGCCTGTGATCCTGGGACCTAACTCGGCCTGTACCCGCACAAGAAGCCCCTTTCCAACCCAAGGCGCTCACACACCCCTCTAACAACCTGGCCTCTGAAGGCGGGGGCTACTACTATCCCTTTTTTACAGATGAGGAAACTGAGGCAGGCAGCCAGAGAGGAAGAGCCTCGCGCAGTTAAGGAACGTCCGCAGGTGCAGGTGACCGCGGGTCTTCCCAAGGCCAAAGGCAGACCCCGAAGGCTCTAACGGGCCCTCGTTGGAGACGTGACTCCGCTGAGAGCCCGATCACCCCGTTGTACAGATGAGGAGCCAGACCCGGAGGGAACAGGGCTGACCAAGGCTCAGGACTCTGGGCATTATTCCCAGCGGGCTCCTCGGTCAGTAAGCGTCTGTTCACAGGCACTCAAGGCCGCAAAGCGGCCCGCTCAGGATCGGGGGCCGGGGGCGGCCGGGAGGGGCCCCGGCCTGAGGCCGCGCGGCTCCTTGACTGTTTCTCGGCCGGTTGGATATAATGGGGAGGGAGGGCGCCCCCCAGGGCCCGAAAACTCGGGGAGGGGGCGGGGTCGTCTCGGTTGAGATGTTCGTATGGGTTAAAGTTCACAGCGACGGGCAGACGGGCCCAGGCCAGGCAGGGCCGGAGAGAAGCGCAGGGGAGAGAAGAGAAAGGGGAGAAGAGGAGGGGGAGGAAAAGAAGGCCCCATCTCCTCCCCGCCCCCTCCAGCGGCACCGCGCCGCGCAAGCGCACTGGGACCGAGCCGGTGGGGGAGGGGAGGGGAGGGAGCCGGGCCGGGCCGCCCCTCAGCGCCTGACCCAGGGCCCGCCCCGGCCCCGCTCCGCTCCCCGGTCCCCGCCCCGCGGTCGCAGTAACAGCGGCGCCAGCCAGAGCGCCGGCCCGGCCCCGCTCCCAAGACTCACCAACCGAGCGGCGGCGCCTCAAGCTCTGACAGAGCGAGCTCCTCCACAGAAACGGCTCCAGGGAGCTCCCGAGCCAAGCACCGCGAGAGCACGATCGAGCACGGGAGCGCGCGCTTCCGCGAGGCCACGCCCCCTGGCGCTCTAGCCCCCGAGCCAAGCCGCGGGAGCGCGTGGCCCCGCCCCTCAGCACGCGGCGAGGCGAGGCTCCTCCTCCACTCGGAGCTCATGGCCCCGCCCCTCAGCGGGGGTCGGGTGGAGGATCGGCTCCTCTCTCAGAGAGCAGGGTCGCATCTCGCAGCATGCGGCGAGGGTGGTGGGGAGGGTAGGGGGGAAGCCCCCTCCTCATCTCTCCCGAGTTCCGCCGAAAGCCCAAGACCTTCAGCGATAGCATCCCAGGTCTAGAACGGGGAGGGACCTCGGAGGTGGTGGAATCCAAGCCCTTCATTTTACAGAAAAAGAAACTGAGTCCCAGAGGGTGAGGGGACTCGTCCAAGGTCTCACCGAGTCACCCCGGTAGAGAAGGAAGGCCCCAAGCGCTTATATACAGAAAGGTTGCGGGAGGAGTCTAGGGGTGATCTCCAGGAGGAGTTTGCGGAGGGTCTCCAAGAGTCAGATGAGGTCTGGATCCAGTGATTGAGGGTGGGGAGTTGCTGGAGGCTGCCTGGGGACCACAGACCATGGCGGGCCAGGCTAGTTCTAGGGTGGGACAGGAGGTCAAGGGTGGGAAGTTGCTGGACGAGAGGGCTAGCTAAAGACTTGGGCAGAGCCACAGTGAAAGGCCCACGGCCCCAGGCCAATGCCTTCCGTGGGAGGATTCGCGGAGAGCTCACGGGCTCCCGGAGCCTGCACCACGTCAGAAGGAGCCCCAGCCCTTCATCGTTATCCCTCTGGGGACCCAACGTTCAGGTCCTAGTAGGTAACGGGTAAGTGACTGGAGAGGGAGAGACTTACAGTAATATATGGAAGTCACCCTAGAGACACTTACGTTATGTGCAGGGGCACGGAAGGAGCATCCAGGGAAGGCCAGCGCTCCGTGGGAGGGCTGCTCATCCGGCTTTGGGGTCCACCTGGGGCTCCAAGGAGCTGGAGCAGCCAAGGCCCCCCACTGTACCCAGGGCTGTCCCAGGTTGTGTCACTCAGATCCTGCTCAGGTCAGTCACCTGTGATGTCCTGGGTCCTCTAAAACCCAGGACAAACCCCCACAGTATTTGCACCGGTTGCTTCCTCCCCTCCCCCACTGGAATGTCAGTGTATTGGAATATAAAGTTCTCTGGATGGTGACTGCTTTTTTTCTTGTTTTTTAAGGTGTCCCCCTGGCTCCTTGTCTCGGTGGTGGGCACATGGTGAATGCATAATCGATGCTGATTTGATTCCTCATTTTGCTCCCCTTCACCCACTCTAGGACTCAGCCAGACCAGACCAAACCAGACTATTCCTCCTTGTTATTTTTAAAGAGGCCCTGAGCTCAGGCCTGTGCCTTTACTTAACACCATTTCTTTTGTTCTGAATGCCCTCCCTCACCCTCTTCATTTCACGCATTTTCTGGGGCCTTCCTTGGAGCCTGGAATGCTCTCCTTATATCTGTCCCCTGGCTTCTCTGGCTTTCTTCAAGTCCAGTGACACTGGCCAGGACATCCGGCCCTCCAAAAGTCTCCCTCTTCATCTCACCTCTGAGCTGCCCTAGTTTCCTTCAAGTCTCAGCTAAAGTCCTACCTTCTTCAAGAAGCCTTCCCTGGTCCCACTTCATCTTAATGCCTTAGCCCTAAGAGTCTCTCCTTTATCCTGTGTGTATCTTGTTTATACTGAGGAGTCTGATTGTGGTCTCCCCACTTTGCACTCAAGTGCGGAGACTGTCTTTTGCCTTTCTGTGTAGCTTCAGCAGCTAGCACCGTGCCTAGCACAGAGTGGGCACTTTCTCGATGCTTGCTGATTTGACTGGTTAACTTCTGTTTTCTCTGCTAATGGTAACATCCTCCTACCAGAAAGGACAAAGCCAAAAAGTGGAGAATAAGTGGGTAAAACCCAATATATAGAACAAAAAATGGAGAGAGAACTCAACTGCCTTTGACTCATTAAAGTTACAACATTAGAGTAGGAACAAACTTGAGAAGTCCATCTGATCAGTGAGCATCTCCTCCTTTATGTATTTGACAAGTGCCCATTCAGCTTTTGCTTTAAGGCCCCTAGTGAGGGGAAACCACCACTTCACAACGCTGGTCATGCCACATTCTGACTGATCTAACTGTGAGGAAGGTAAGTCATCCAAGTCTTTGGTGTCATGGTACTGAAAGAGAACTGGAAAGTACTGAAAGGATTTCAAAGGTGGTTACTGAGTCACTGACAGATGTTTGAAAGGTCCTAGGAATGAAATAGTGCCTTAGGGATGGAGAGAGGCAAAATGCCTCAATTTTTGAAAAGGAAGGAAAGAAAGAAGGAAAAGAGGGAGGGAGGGAGGAAAGAAGGAAAAAAAAGGAGGGAAAGAAAGGAAGGCAGGAAGAAAAAGAAAGAGAAAGGAAGAAAAGAAGGAAGTATGAGAAATGGCAAAGGGTTAAGTTTCTGCAGAACCGCTAAAAGCTACTAAGGTAAAGGCTATTGATAACACATTGTGAGAAAGATGAAGAGTCAAGTTTCCATAGAACTGCTAGACATCACTAAAGTAAAATAACAGAAGTTAATATGTCGCAGGTGGACCTGACCAGTCAGAAAGTAGACAGCCGCCTGGGGACTCTCAGGCTAGGATAAGGACAGATCTGCTTTGAACCAGTGAGGGGTCAATGACCTTGTGTATATTATCTGACACACCCAGCATAGAATTAGAGCCTCATTAGCAACACCTGGGATGTATAATAATGTATGCTTATGGAGGGGCATACCCTGAAGAGAAGGAACCTCTCCATCCTCCTGAAGGGCATGGAACTAATTGCATAAAACTTGCTTGCTTTTGTACCCCCCACTCCTCCTTCCAGAAGAAGGGCGGAGTCCTCCTCCGGCCAGAGGTATTCAGTTCTGAATTTCTCCTTGATAAACTTCTTTTGATAACCAACCAGATTTTGGTATCAATTGTGTTTGTGTTTCCAACAGAAGGAAGGAAGAAAGAAAGAAAGAAAGAGAGGGAGAAAGAAAGAAAGAAAGAAAGAAAGAAAGAAAGAAAGAAAGAAAGAAAGAAATCGGAGACTGCAAAGTATGGGGTGGTCACGTTGACTACAATTCCTGGCAAAACTCCAGACCACTATTTAGAGTACAGTTAGTGACCATTCAGGAAAGGAAGTGAAGGTCACATAAATCCATTGTGATTGGTTACACCACATCGAGGACATTTCCTCTTCTCTCAGTATTTCCAGACAGAGTGAATGAAAGGTGGAGTTCACCTAGATTTCAGAAAAACATTGAGCAGACGTGTTTGTGCTTGATAGTGAAGGCCTTTTGAGAGGCTAATGTCCCTTTGGGATGAGGCGGTGACCTTGCAAATCTCCAGAGGTTGGAATGGTGGGAGTTCCCATCCCATGGGCAGGGTTGCAGTTCCTTGGAGCAATTGCTGCTGCTGATAGCATCTATGTGAAGATTTGAAAGATGGGTAAAGGACAAACTATGTCCACCTAGGAAAGGCCAGTTCAGAGAGCTGGGCAATTCCCTCAGGGAAAGTGTCAGCAATGGACTGCCCAGGAGCACCTATCGTATGGTGCTTGAACTAACAGGAATTTCCTGAGGACTCCAGCAAGCAGGAATGCCTCCTCTGCCCTATGGGTTCCCCGAGTGTGTGCTACACTCTCTTTGTGCTTGACATTGAAGCCCACTCCTTCTGGGGACACTTGTGCAGACGAGGGGAGAGGCTACCCCCTCCAATCCCCTTTTGGTGGGGTTGTTTTTCTAAACAGCTGTCTTTGATATACCTGCTTACTAACTACCCCATCTCAAAGCTTATATAGTCTGCCTGCTGACCAAAAGGACGCATATTAGTGTAGGCTTGTGAGTTACAATACTAGACACCCAGGGTTACCCCTAGAATCCTGAAAGTAGAGGTAACCAACTGCCGTTTGGGGACCTGGCCCAGTAATCTGAGTGGGGATTTCAGAGTTGTTGTTCAGCTGTTGTTCAGTGGTGTCTGATGCTTTATGACCCCCTCTGGGGCTTTCTTGGCAAAGTTACTGGAGTGGTTGGCCATGTCCTTCTCTAGCTTATTTTACAGGTGAGGAAACTGAGGCAGACAGGGCATAGTAACTTTCCCAGTGACTTACACAGCTACTAAGCATCTGAAGTCAGATTTGAGCTCAAGAAGATGAGTCTTCCTGATTCCAAGCCTATGCTCTGTCCAGTAATTGCCACTGACTACAGTTGGGGGAGGGGGAGACATTTTCTAAAAACAGAAGGAACAGAGACCAAAAGTAAGTATCTTTCTTATTCTTACTTTACTTATTCTTTTGTTCAAATTTTGTGCAGGCCTGCAGGCTCCTAAGACTCCCCAGTCCCCTGTATAGGGAGCCCCCAGGGTTTGGGGGGGGGTGGCTACCTGTAATGTTAATGGGATTGAAAATCTTCCTTGTGTATTAATAGGCCTCCCATGGAGCCCATCAAGGGAAACTTGCTTAGGGGAGGCTCACTTGTAGAAAGGCTTTCATACCTTTTGCTAATTTCTAATTAGGTCCCAAGTCAAGATGGATGGGATGCCTTTTGGCTCTGAGAAGTGTGTATGTACTGTAAGTTGGTATTTTGCTTTGGGGGCTCACTTATGAGAAGGAACTTGTGATTCCCTTGTCCAGATTTGGAGTGGCTGCATGTTCAGACTTTCCTACTGTTCAGATGTAAATGCTCTCTTGATCCAGGGGTATATGTTGTGTTTGTCCTTTGTTTATGAAGAGGACCATGGCTTCAGGGAAATGATGCCGTGACTTGCAGTTGACTTTGATTTGAGTGAGGCAGGGCTGTGCAAGGTCACCAGCCTCACTTTCTCCTCCAGAACCATCTGGATCCAGTGACCTGATATTCATTAGCATGACTGGAGATGGCTCAGGATGCAATGGGAGACCCTGGCCCTTTTAGGCTGAGGCCTTTTTGGGCACTCAGAGTGAGGTAACACCCATTCAGTGAATAGACCTCTTTAAGAAGTGAGTCAAGGGATGGACCCTTTAATTAGAAAAAGAGAAAAAGAAAAAAAAATCATGCTAGGAGGGTTAGACCCTCAAGCTTGCAGTTCCAAAGAGAAACCATTACCATTGATATTCACTCTAAGCCAAAAGGGCCCAAAATACAGCCATTAAGTGGAGCTTCGGCAGAGACCTATTATGTTCCAGTCTATGAGTTTCAGAGTGAACTGGAATTAAGGTTTTGTGAAAGGAAGGAAGGAAGGAAGGAAAGAAAAATATATAGCACTGTTGCTTTGATTCAGGCAGTAAGAGCCCTGTCTGTTGGTATTTATTTCCCTGCTTGTATTTTCTCTGAAATTCAGGGTACTGACTTGCCCTGAACTAGTGAATATAATTAAAAAAGATTGTTGACTCCCTAAACATCTATCTTTCCTAGTAAAGCAGATCTGAGTTCCTGTACTAGCAGCCATCCTGGGTATGCCAGTGTGGTTGCTAGACATTGCCCAGGTCTGCAGGCTCCCCCTTGTCTCTTTGGGAAAAGAGATCCTGGGGTCAGGTGGACAGCACTGGGATGCAGCTTGTCTCACTCAGAGGTCGATGGCACTCATCAGGGAAGCAGCTGAGGGGACTGGAATCCTTAAGGGAATTGCTCAGGGCTTCCTGGGGCTTCAGGGTCTCCTCTCCCCAGGGGCTGGCTCCTTAGGACTGGAAGGTTTGGGAAAAACCCAGGGGCCAGGCTTAACTGAGAAAGAAGAGGACGAAGAAGATGAAGGTCTGGGACTCTTGCAGTGCAATTTCTTCTTGGCTGGGGTAAGCTCTGAGGGGCTTCCCTCTAGGACAGCTTCCTTGAGGGCAGGGGATGGGATAAGGACCCTTTTCAGTGCCACCTCAGGGTCGTGTGGGAGGCCAGTCCTGGTCAATTCTTGTCCATTGGCCACCCAAACTCCTCCATGGGAGACTGGGGGAGGGGGAGCATCCAAGGAGAAATCACAGAATGAGAAAAGAGTTACTAAATGTGAGAAATAATTCATTCAGGTTCAGGAGGGATGGAGATAAAAGTTAAGTTTGTTACATGGGACCGACCGCAGTGGGTGGCAGATGTCTCATGAAATAGTCTATAGAAACAAAAGCAAGGCTTAAAAACCTATGCCCAGCTGCAAAGTCAGTCCCCTGTCTCCCCACTGGCTGGGTAATACAGGGTAATGCAGCATCCCGATACTCCTGGTATGTGCCCCCTTCGGCTGCGTGCATCGTATGACCGCCCATATGAAGCTTTAGTCCCCGCAGAGGAGACGTTAATGTTCATAAGCTTATTACCCATGAACATTCCAAGCAAGACTTAACTTTCACTCTGCTTAGCTGACTTCTGACTTCCAAACAAGATAAAACCAGGCAGATCTTTGCTTTGCCTGTTTATCTTCTGTGCAAGATGTAACTCCTTCCTTATGTCTCCCATTCTGCTGACTGTTACTCTGAATTTATGGAAACAAATTTCTCCCTCACATCTCTCAATTTCCTTCTTCTTCTGGGGGAAGACAGCCTAGTACTAACCTGTGGTGAGAGTCTCCCTCTTTAAATGTCCCCTCCGTAATGGCCACAGGCAGAGACATTCTGCTGATTAGCTTGCTCTCTTCTACCATCAACTTATTCTCCTGCATTTGCTGCAAGTTGAAAGGCTTTCTGGTATGTTTGGATCGCTAGATTTCATAAGTCGTGTATTACATAATGTATGCGGAAACAAACGTTTTAATCGTTCCTCACACTAAGTAATTAGTATATGCCAACCATCGGGCACACAGAGTGAAAATCAGAACGAAACCTGATCTCAAGGAGCTCACATTAATGCAGGACACAAGAACTATAATAGTAACTGTTAGATATGACAGATAAGTAGCAACTGTAATTATAGCTATGACAGGCCATACTTCTGGCGGTGATGGTGGCATTTATACAGGGCTAGGGCCTAGCTACATTGTTATCCTTTTGCTTTTGCTACATTCCTGGACTATGTCCTCTCTGGGTCGTATATTTCTGGTCCCTTCCTCTATTTTTCTTTTTCTGCTCAAGTCTTCTTTGGTAATATGATGCGACCCATGGGCTCCTACTATACACTTCTCCATTTGTTTGGGGTGTGGCCCTCAACTTTAATTCGTCTCCTTCTTGCTTTATCTGTAAAGTGTTAAATAGTTAAATGGACCTGGGGTGCTAGTTACTGGCCATCTCCAACAGGAGGAAGACAACTGGTCTTCTGATAGGGAGAAAGGATACCCCTTTCCTTCAGGGTCCCCTGGGGGACACAGATGTATTCTGCTTGGCTCTAAGAGACCAGAGCCAGAGAGCCTGTGTTATGACATCCTGAAAGACTCACCCCAGGTGCCACTTCTTGCAAGAAGCCTTTCCTGATAACCCCATGTTTAGTGCTATCACCCCTTTGTCAATCAAATTATAGACCAGGATTTGGTGGGGGGGTGGAGAATGGCCAGTGAGAGCCAAGGCCTGTGAGGACATCCATGTCACTGTGTTCTTGTTAGCCAGTCCTCCTTTACATTTGTTTATCTGTATCGATATTATTAAGCAGAGGTTTCAGATGGCATTGGGATATGCTTAAGAAAATACATTAAAATAAAATACAACACCGAAACTTAATTTGTGGTTTTCTAAGTCTATATGCCACTTCAGAGATCCGTCTGAGTCCGGCACCATTGTTGTAACAAGACAGGTGGGCAGAGAAGAGAGAAGACTGAGTTTGAACTTGGACATCAGAGTTCGAATCCTGCTTTTGTCCCTGGCTGTGCTTTTTGTTTGTCTCTTGACAAACCTCTAAGAGCCTGTGATGCTATGAGTTTTCCTGTGATGTCACAGGCAGTTCTGATCTGCTTTTGAGGAGGCATTTTCCTATACTGAAGTATTTCTTTAGTAGAAAAAATGTAAGTTCCTTGAGGTCAGGGCCAGTTTTTCCATTTTTGTCTTTGCTTTTCCTCTTGCTTAGCATTGTCCTTGTAAATAATAGCTCCTTGTTGAATTAAACTCACAGAATCAGAAAATTGATGATTGGAGGGTTTCAAACAGAGGCTAGATGATCACTTGTTAAATATGTTCCAGCGGGGTTTCCTTTTGGGCCATAGGCTGGACTCTGTACTTGATGAGGACTCTTCTAAATCTAGATTTTCTGATTCTATGAATTTAATTAAATTCTGGAAGTATCCCAGTACCCTGATGAACAGTTCTAGTCATACAAAACCTGGAATTGAGTTGCATATTGTGACTTTACAACTTTTAGTCCAGACAGATGTATGGTTTCATCAGTGATAGGGAACTCCCGATGTGGAAATATCCTGAAATTCATCTAAAAATTATTACTATTTTAATTTTTGGAGGGTTCCAGGAAGGTAGGGCAGTTGGAGTTGTGACTTGCCTAAGGTCACACAGCTAGTAAGTGTTAAGTGTCTGAGGCCAGATTTGAACTCAGGTCCTCCTGCCTCCAGGGTTGATGCTCCATTTGCTATGCCACTAGCTGGATCTAAAAGTTAATTTTTTTTAGAGCCACCTCAAGTCCTGAGAAATTGATCTTTTAGTAGGGTTTAGAATTCCCTTTTCAGGGAAAAACATATAATTGATGCTGTTACTTCCCATTTAGACCACAAAGAACAATGAGAAAAGAATTAAAAAAGAAAAAAAAGGATCTCCAAAAAAGACTTCTTTTAGACAAGGGAGAGAAAAATTTAAACAGAGAAAGGCACCCAAAGAGTTGCCTAAGGTAGCCTTACTGAGAATACCATTTTTCTAATTATTAGTGATCAGAACACTTTTTATATGACTATTGGTAGCTTGGATTTCTTCTGATAAATTTATTTATATACTTTGACCATTTTATCAATTAGGGAATGGCCTTTATTCTTACAGATTTGAATCAGTTCTTATTTATGTTTTGGAAATGAGACTTTTATCAATTTTTGGCTGCCAGGAAAAGTTCCTTTAAATATTTTTGAACAGATGGGTCCTTTTCCTCTTTCTTTAACCTTTTTGGGGCCATGTGCCTAGTAGTAAAATGGCTGGGTCAAAAAACATGCACAGTTTAGTAACTTTTTAGGGCTCCAAATTACTTTCCAGAATGGGTAGACCAGTTTGCAGCTTCAGCCACTATGCATTAATGTACCTGCTTTCCCACAGCCCTTGCAACATTTGTAATTTTCCTCTATTGTCATCTTTGAAAGTCTGGTGGTTGAGGGTGGTACTTCATAATTGTTTTAATTTGCATTTATCTAATAATTAGTAATTTAGAGAATTTTTATATGATTTTTGATAGCTTGGATTTCTTTCAAAATTGTTTGGAGATTGTCAGGGTGGTGGAGAGAGAGTAAGAATTTTTGCCTAGTTTTCCCAAACTCTCCACACTAGCCTAGAAAACACACGAAGGTGAATTCTAGTTGGGAAAGCCAAGGGGGGGGGGAAAAAAAAATCACAGTAATTCACAGTGATTCATTTTTACAGCCCGGGTAGCTTAAGAAGACAGACACTGAGGTGAGTGTTGACTAGGAGTGTGGTATTGAATAAAGCAGGCAGAAAAAAAGAATTCAAAAACCATGGAGCCAGAGTTGGGAACACACAACATTTAGCAGCCACCACCATAAGTGAATGGAGGATTTGGAAAATAATGTTCTGGAAGGCAAAGGAGTTAAGATTACAACCAAGAATAATCTACCCATAAAAACAATATAATCCTACAGGAAGAAAAATGAATATTTAATAAAGTGAAGGATTTTAAAGCATTCCTAATGAAAAGAACAGAGCTAAATGGAAAATATAATATTCAAACATAGGACTTAAGAGAAACATAAAAATTTGAACACATGGGAAGATTACACATGTAGTCTCTCAGAGCTTTATCATCACTTGACCCAGGATTTATTCTATTAAGTTTAGATGATCTAAAAGGAAAAATGAAAGAGTGGCAAAGAGGAATACACTAGGGTGGGGGGAAAGGGAGAGGAAAAATATCTCAAATAAATGGGGCATGAAAGTAAAAGTTTATACTTCAAGCCCCACATGTGACCCTTTAGGTCCTCAAGTGTGGCTGTTTGACTGAATCTAAACTTCACAGAACAAATCCCCTTAATAAAAGGATTTGTTGTGTAAAACTTGGATTCAGTCAAAAAGCTGCCCCAAAGTTCCGATTATATTGATTAGTTTAAATTTTGGAAACAAATAGATAAACCATTGACTAGGTTGATTTAAAAAAAAGAAAACCTAAATTACCAGTATCAAAAAGGAAAAAAGATGAATTCATGATCAACGAAGATGAAGTAAAAGTAATTCTTAGGAGCTACTTCATCCAATTGTATGCCAGTACAATTGACAATCCGAATGAAATAGATGGATGTTCATGAAAATATATATCGTCCAGAGTACAGAAGTGGAAATAATTTAAACAACCCTATCTTAGAAAAAGAAACTGAACAAACCACAAATACATTCCCTAAGAAAAATATCCCAGGACCAGGCTGATTTACAAGTGAATTCTATCAAACATTTGAAGAACATTTAATTCCAATACTACATAAATTATTTGCAAAGATAAGTAAGGGATCCTACCAAATACCTTCTATGACACAAATACATTCTTAATACCTAAATTAAAGAGAATCAAAACAGAAAAGGAAAATTGTAGACCAAGTTCCCTCCTTGATCAATAAATAAACACCTACTCTGTGCCAAGCACTCTTCTAAGTGGTAGAGTTGCAATGTACATTTCTGTGTGTATATATGCATCTGTATCTTTATATCACAAAGATCATACACTGTGACCAGGCTAGATTTATATGAGGAATGCAAGGTTGGTTCAATAATAGGGGGAAAAATTATGCATATGAAAGTATAATTGACCATATTAACAACAAAAGCATAAAAAAACACCTTATGATTGTTTCAACAAATGGAGAAAAAGATTTTGACAAAATCCAGCATTCATTCCTGTTTAAAAAACACTAAAAAGAATAGGAATAAACAATGGTTTTCTTAAAATAATAAGTGGTATCTATCTAAAACCAACAGTAAGCCTCATATATAATGGGGATGAACTCAAAATCTTTCCAATAAGATCAGGGTGAACAAGGATATCTGTTAGCATAATTACTATAAAATATTGTACTACAAATCCTAGCTATAGAAAAAGGAAAGAAGACTCGTGTACAAAAATGTATTTATAACAGTTCTTTTTATGGTGGCAAATAATTGTAAGCTGAGGGCCCATCAATTGAGCAATGTCAAACAAGTTACAGTGTATGAATATGATAGAATACTACTTTGTTTTATGAAATGATCAAGTATATGGTTTCAGAGACACCTGGAAAGACTTGTATGAACTGATAGAAAATGAAGTAAGCAGAACCAAGAGAATAATTTATACAGTAACAGCAATATTGTAAAGGTAATCAATTTTGAAAAATGTAGTCACTCTGATCAACAGAATAGCTGGCCGCAATTCTAAAAGACTCATGATGAAACATGCCATTCATTTCCAGACAGAGAACTGGTTGACTCAGAATATAGATTGAAGTGTATTTTCTTCTATTTCCTTCTTTTTCTTGTTCTTTTTTTTCTTGAAACATGGATAACATAGAAAAAATTTTTGCATGTCTGTATATATTTGTAATGGATTTTGTTTTTCCTGCTTTTTCAATGAGTGGGGAAGGAGAAGAATTTGGAACAGAGACTAATATAAAATTAAATTTTTAGAAAGCTACCTGCTCATTTCCTTTGAACATTTACTATGTATAAATTTGAATCTTGGGAATGAAACTTTTATCAGAGAAATTTACTATAAAAGTTAACAATATAGACATATAGTCTTTAGATAGGAAAACTTAATCCCATGTGAACACATTATTTTGGAGTGATAGGACAATTCCTTAACACTTTGTAATTATATATTATAATTTTATATCCACCTCAACTGAGGTTCCTCATTTATACTGTAGATTAAGTCCGATGAGGACAGCTTCAGTGCAACTCTTACTATTTCTATTTCTGTTCCCAGAAGTTCCTGTTTTAATGGAAGACTTAGAAGGCAGAAAAGCAACCAACCAGATCTTGGTCATGGGGAAGCACGGGAAGAGATTGATGAGCAATGCGCCATAGCAATAGTAAGTTTCATCCTTGTGCTGGATCCCACAGATGATCAAACACTATTATTGGATGCATCTTTGGTCCAAGAGAAATGTGTGGAGACCCAGGAAGCCTGGAACTTGTTTGAATCTGAACATAAATGGGAGGAGGAACTTGAGGGAATCTGCTGGAAATAGCCAGATGCAAATCTGGGACAAATATGGGTTTTCTTAACTATCCCCTGAGTCCTAAGTCTCGGGTGACATGGGAAGGATGTGTCTTTCAGGGGATGTGGCTGGGGTGTTGGGATACTTTAGCCCAGCCCAACTGAAATATCATTTGTGAGTGATCATAGGGTTAGAACAGCCACAGTCACAGCCAATTGGGCTGATCCCCACCCAAGATCATCAGGCTCCTCATGCATTCATTGCCTTCACAGGACCAGTCTCACTGTGTCACCTGTTGGCTACAGGACCTGCATCCATCATGCTCTTGCAAACCATGTATCATTTGGAAGTGAAATTAGTTCCATGGACACAATGTATAAAATGTTTTCAGTCAGAGCCCAATCTCCCCATTGTATGGGGTTGTAGAGGGGAGGAGTCCCTAGATATTGAAATATATTCAGCTTTTGCATGTGCTATATCATCTCAGTAAATATCACTTTATTAAAAATAATCATGTGAATTGATCCATTAGAATTGGTCCAGTAGGGGAAACAGCAGAATGGGAGCTTGAGCTCACACAAATAGAAAAAGGCTCTTCTAACCTTTACCTCAGAGAAAGCCCCAGAACTCTGAGAGAAAATGAAGACTTTCTCAATGAGCCAATCTTTGGTGTAAGTAGGAGTTGGGATGAAGGCCTCAGACCTTTGTCTGGGACAGGCTTTCCTGGTCAGGAGTGAGGCTTGATTTATGGCCCCGTGGTTCCAACCCATTTCTGGCAAATGTTGTCTCACTCAAGTCAGTGCATTGTTTTCAATCCACACTTGCAATTAGATGTGTACACAGAGTCTTTGAATACTCAAATACTGAAATGCCACGTTTTGTCCCCAAGATGCCATCTGTTTATAGGACAAAAGCTGGGGTTGACTCAGGAGAAGCCAACCCTGTCACATGTGTGAGGAAGTTGGCCTTTTCATCTGTTCCTTCTGGCTTTCTTCAAGTTCTAGCTGAAATCCCACAATCTACAAGAAACATTTCTCCATCTCTCTTAATTCCAGTGCCTTCCCTTGATTAAGTATCTCCAATTACCCCTTTATTTCATTTTGTTTGTACAGAGTAATTTACATATTCTCTCTCTGTTCAGGCTCTAAGTTCCTTGAAATAAGGGGTTATCTTTTCCCTTGCTTTGTGTTTCCAGTTCTTAGCACACTGCCTGGCACTCAGTAGGTATTTAACAAATGTTTGTTCATCGATTGGCTAACTGTTGCCAGTGCCAGGAGAGGAGAAAGTCAATCAATCAGTCAACTTTTGTTAAGACCCCACTGTGTCCCAGGCATTGTGCTCAGGGCTGGAAATGTTATTTAATAAACTCTAGTTAATTTCCTGGTAGACTCTGCTTAAGGGGATTGGCAGGCAATGAAGAGAAAAGACCATGGGGGCCTGTAGTACCTCAAGATGGGGTTGTTTTGGCCGCTCCAAGTGTACTTCATGGCTGTGCCCTTTCTTCCCATTGATTCTGGGCCCATTTGTGGGGGAGTCTCCTCAAGGCTCATGTGGGCAATTCTTTTAAATTGTTTTCCCCCAGCTATGGCCCTTAAATAAATTCCATTGCTTCAAGCTACTTGTGCCCTCTGTCTGACTACTGAACATAAAGACATTAGTGGATAGTCTAGCACCATAATTTGAGGTGTGTGAACCTACACATGATAATTAACCTTTTGTAGTTGTATCCCAGGGGTCCCAAGTTGCTAGTTCCATTGGGAACTAGGGGGAATGACAGACTTAATGATAATAACAGCAATAGTGATGGGCCTTTACGCAGTATAAATGTTTGCCCTTAATTCTCTTACTGGTCAATTCCCCTCTCACACTCACCTAGCAGGTTCCGGGTCATTTTTTTTTTTTTTGCCTTTCCCTAGGAGTTAAGTATCTTCCTTGAGGTTTGCTTTCTACCCAGTCCTCTGTTCTCACCACTGGTAATTTCAATGTATACATTCAACTCATGAGATGTGAGGATGGAGGGCACTCCTGGTACAGGAGCATTCAGTGTGAACACACTGGGTTAGGAGATGGAGTACCCAATAGAAAGAATGGCAAGAAGGTTGAGCCTCCTAGACCACGATGGCAAGGGCCAGGTGTTTAATAAGTTTGGAAAGGAAGACTGAGACCAAGTTGTGAAATACTTTGATAAAATGAGCAAACAAAAGAAAACAAGTTGATCCAGAATCGTTTGACCCAAATACAACCATCTTCTGTCAGCAAATCTCAGGAACCCCACAGCTACAAGAAGGACTCTGCTGGCTGTTTCAATGGCTCCACCTCTAGCCTTCACCCTCTTCTATGCACGAAGCCTAGCACTCACCATAGTTAGGCAGCAGTGGGCTCAATCACTGGACATTCTGGCACCTCCAGATTCCAATTAAGTAACATTCCCAGCTTTCTGAGAGGTCATTAGAATTGCCAGAGCTCTTGTCAGGTACAGAAATTCCTCAGTATACACCATCCTAGATAACCCTCCTTTTCTTTGTTGTTCTCACCTCTCACTTCAGGAAATGGACGTGGAGTTGAGTTTTGAGGATGCTGTTAATATTTAGGTCTTTACACTGGTCACATACAGGGTTATTGTGTTTATTTGCTGCTGTAAATTGTATTTCTTCTCTATTCCATTGATCTACCTTTCTGTTTCTTGGCCTGTACCAGATAGTTTTGATAATTATTGCTTTATTATACAGTTTAAGATCTGGTACTGCTGAAACGCCTTCCCTTATATTTTTGTTCCCTTACATTATTTCCTTTCAAATGCTTGATTGTGTTTCCAAATGAATTTTATCACTTTTTCTCATTTACATTCAAAGTCATAATTACTTTTTGTGAAGTACGCTCCATCTTATTTTTACTCACTATTTTCCTTCTCAGCTTACCTTATGGGGTTGCCTTACCTTCTCCCCTTATCCTCTTATTCCTAATTTTAGCCAAGCCTCTAAAAGTTCCTCCCTTGTCTATTCATCCCTCAGTCTTAATCTAGATACATTGCTTAAAGTCTCTCTGACTCTATCCCCCAGTTTTCTCACCTCTCTAGAAGTTCAGAAGTTTTCTTAACGACTTTATATGTATACATAGTTTTGTATTCAACTCAGGTGAGAGTTAAGTTCCAATGTTAGCAGCCCTCCACCCAACCCCTGGCTTCCTGTGTATTAGTTCTTTTTGTGCCCTCTTTTCATAAGATAGTTTCACTTCTTATCTTTTTCCTAACCAATTTTGTTTCTTAGAATCACTTCAGTCCCAACCTTTCTTTCAAACTACCTTAGTAATGATAACAGCTTTAAGAATAGCCCTCCTCCCCTACCCCTTTTTCTTGTACGTATTCATATCTTCTCTGTCCTTTGATCCTTTCTTTTCTGTCACTTTCTTTTAGCTTTCCTATGTCTGGGGAAGGGATGGGGCACACCTTGGAATCCTTGACTTTGAACATCAATTTGGATTTCCAGGATTAGGTTTCTAGGTCCTGCTGGGCTTGACTGTGGATAGTCTATGATCTCAAGTTTGTCCTCAAAGCCAAGACATCCCATCTTCAATTTTGGGGGCTCTACAGTTCAGAAAGGGTCAAGGGGAGCAACTGGATGAGAAAGAGAGATCAGGAAGCCTAGCCTCCCGTTTCTCCAGTTGATCTCTCCCCTATTCCAAGGCATCTGCCAACCTGACATAGCATTGGGGGTGATCCTTGCTCTGTAGAAGCTGCCAAGGACACGGCTCCAATCTTCCTTCCAGGGAGAGCAACTAGCAGCCGACAGGCCATAAACCCTGCCAATTATTTTCGTTTTAATTATCTTTCTTTCTTTTTTTATTGTTATTTTGTTCTTGTATTCCAGAATAGTATTCACATAGAATCCGTCTTAGGACAAGTTGCTATCTCATGATTACCCCTGTACATTTAATGTTCTGTTGGGGACACAGTGACTGTTTCTTATAATTGAAGAAGAGATTGGGACATCGAATCATCTTACATAAATTCAGGAAAGCATCCTTGAGACCAGTCCAGGAGCCCACAGGATGATGTATAACTCATCTGATCTCGACACAGTTTTCTTTTTGTACTGGTTTCTTTTTTTCGTTCTATAAAATAATTTTGTTGATATTTTCTATTTGTTAAATCACTATAGTATTCCATGTACACCACTGCATTATGGAGCTGTGAATTAGTCAATAGTCTCAGTTCCCTGATGGATTTTACCTCCCTTGTATGGTCCAGTCCTTTATAGATTAGTTCTGAATAAAAAAAAAAAATCAGCTGCTCATTACCCGAAGATGCAGTCAGCCATTCTGGAGAACAATCTGGAGCTATGACTCAAAGAGCAATACAACTGTACACTTTTTGGCTCAGAAAATTGCTACTACATATGTATCCAAACAGATAAAAGAAAAAAAAGACATGCAAAAATGTTTGTAGCAGCACCTTTTCCAGTGGCGAGGAGTTGGAAACTGAGAGGATATCCATCTATTGGGAAATGGCTAAACAAATTATGATACAGGAATATGAGGGACTACTACTGTGCTATGAGAAATGAGGAAGGGGACGGCTTCCCAAGAATCTGAGAAGACATTAGCAGATGCAAAGTGAAGTGAGAAGAATGAGAAGTCCAGTGTACACAGCAGTGGCCATATTGTAAAGATAACCCACTGTGAAGGACTTGACAACTCTGACCAATACAACATTTCACCACAGACAATGAAAATGCTACCCACCTCCAGATAGAAAATGGATGGACTCGGAATGCAGATTGAAGCATATATTTTTTTCTATTTGTTTTGCACATAGCTAATGGGAAAAATATTTTTCATGACTTCATATGTATAATGAGTATCCTATTTCTTGCCTTGTCAATGGGTAGGTGTTATGGGAATCTGAAGATCTTCCCTGCCCCTAGGCCCTTTGCTAAAGTGGCTACGTGACCCTGAGGACCCCTGGATATTTGAAAGTATACTCTGTTCCCTGATAGCTGAATGTGGTCACGTGGAGCCTGTGGCGCCAGGCTTGTTTTCCAGGAATGCCCGTGCCTTGTAGCTTTGTGATTGGGCAGTGGGTCTAGAGGGCTGTGACATTCTCCAAGCCAGGAGAAGGCTATATATACGCCCTGATGTGAGGTTTTGGTTTGGGGCTCACTTTGGGAAGAGTTGTGTGATTTGGCCAGACGAGACTCTGGGCAGCCGTGGAGCCCCCCGGCTGTGAAAAACCCAGATGCTGGTGCTTCCCTCTCTGGTAACTGAATAGGTGACTGATGTAATGGTCAGATGCTGGAAGCTGTCTG
>CM053580.1:589244893-589261776 GCA_028627135.1 Pseudochirops cupreus | reverse complement strand
CCAGACGAGACTCTGGGCAGCCGTGGAGCCCCCCGGCTGTGAAAAACCCAGATGCTGGTGCTTCCCTCTCTGGTAACTGAATAGGTGACTGATGTAATGGTCAGATGCTGGAAGCTGTCTGCTGATCTGTTTTTCTGTTTGTTTGTAACTTCTGTTTGTATTCTCTGAAGTTCAGGGTGCCAACTTTTCCCCCTGAACTAGGTAAATGATATTTGATCAATTAAAGTAAGATTGTTAACCCATTTTGAGTTGCTTTCCTTTAGAAAAGCAGATCTAAGAACCTGTGCTAGTAGCCGCCCTAGGTATGCTAGGGTGCTTGCTGATACAGTAGGGAAGGGATGGAGGGAGGAAAATAATTTGGAACTGAAAATAAAAATGAGATTTAAAAATATAAATAATCAACTTTCTGGTACAAAAAATGATTACATTCAGATGAAGGAATTGCTGTTCATGAATATGAATGGAAAGCTTGTGGATGACCAAGGGCAATGTCTGTCTCCTTTTACAGGTGAGGTGGAGTTGAGGAATAGATCATGTAAACTGAGGAACTGGGAAGTTATGGCATTGAAGGGATCATCAGTAGTTATGTTGAGTTATATTAAAAAAATAGAAATAGTACAAAAATTGATGTGCAGAGAAATACTGTGAGTCAGATATTGGATTCAATTATGAAGGAGGGGAAATGTTCAAGATAGGGATAACATTATATTATAGGCAGGAAGAAATTGGGTTGGCTGCCGGCTGCCTGATTTTGGATGAGAGAGAGAGAGAGAGAGAGAGAGAGAGAGAGAGAGAGAGAGAGAGAGAGAGAGAGAGAGAGAGAAGGAGGAAGGGAGGGAAGGAGGGAGGGAGGAAGGAATGTTGAATGATGAATGCTGACAGAGAGCCTAGAAGCAGCAATGAGGTAGTAAAAAAAAAATATATTCTGAAGTCCTCACTCCAACAAATAAATTAGGTGATAAAGGGACATGACAGAATGTGTAACCAGTCCTGGAAAGTGTGATGAAGGAAGGATTGTCATCTGGAGAAAAGTATGTCTCAGAGTGTGCTAGAACATGAAAGGAGAATGAAGGAAGAAGGTTTATGATGAAAGGAAGATTGTTTATTATGCAGCAGACATTCCAAACAACACAGTGAAAGGGAGGATGAAATATTGAGTAGAGCATTGATGGGAATTTTGAAATAGATAAAAATGAGGAAGGAGAAACATGATATTGAAGAGGGGGGTGCTATTTGGAAGCTGGGAGTTCAGTGTTACTGAGATTGTTCAAATAAAAATGGGTGGTAGTGTCCAAATATTTTGTTATCAGTCTAGGCAGTATGTCAGTGAATGACAAAGTGTCTGTTGAAGAAGACAGGTGATTAAAAATGTCACTGTCATTCCTCAATCCTGACTTTATGGTAAATAGTGTTTACACATCTTGAGAAAAGTCAGGAAGCTCATCTCAGGACAGGCACAGACAGGAAGAAATATGGTGTGGAATTCTACAGTCCTGGACAGGAGACAGGTGGAATGTCATAGAGTTCCTGCTACATTGTTATACTTATCTTTAAAACTGATTATGACTCTGGTAGAAAGTAGCAGGCATAGATGCAGAGTGATTCCTGCCCCTGTGATCTACTTTATTCTTGATATTTTCCTGAATGTTTCTGTCTAGTTTCAGCAGAATCATGTAACACTTGGGAATAAAGATGCAGCTCAGTAACCCAGCACTGGATGCCAGGATGGAGAAGATTTCCACAGTAACCATGGCCTTCCCCTTTGTGCTTTGGTATGTTGGGAGGAAGGAAATCCAAACACTGCAGAACACCAACATGCTGAATGTGATGAACTTGGCTTCATTGAAGGTGTCAGGGAGGTTCCTGGCCAGGAAAGCCACTGTGAAACTGCACAGAGATAGGAATCCCATGTAGCCCAGGACAGAGTAGAAGGCAATGACAGAGCCCTCATTGCATCCAATGATGATGTGATGTGGCTCAGACTGTGTATCTATGTCTGGGAAAGGCGGGGAGATTCCCAACCAGATGCCACAGAGAATCACTTGAATCCCAGAACAAATGATGACGACAGAGTTGGCCACTCTGGATTGTACCCACATTCTACCTCTGCTCCCTGGTGTTGTAAGCCTAAAAGCCAAGACTACCATGGTGGTTTTGGCCAAAATAGAGGACACAGCTACAGTGAACACAATCCCAAAAGTTGGTTGTCTAAGAAGGCAGGAGGTTGATGTAGGACGACCAATGAAGAGCAAGGAGCAGAGGAAACAAAAGTTGAGGGAGATGAGGAGAGTGTAGCTGAGAGTCCAATTGTTGGCTTTCACTATGGGTGTGTGCTGAAACTTCACAAATACCCAGAGAATCACAGCTGTCATTAGAGAGAAAGAAAGAGCCACACAGTTTAGAGCCATCCCCAAAGGTTCTGAAAAATCCAGGAAGGTCGCAACCTTGGGGATGCATCCATTTCTTTCCTTATTAGGATATTCATCTTCTGGGCACTTCACACAGTGCTTCATATCTGCAAGGGACAAAAAGTTCTTAGGGTGTTAGATTCAACAAATTATTCCCATTTCGATTTACAGAAAAAATAGGCACAATTGCTCAATGTATTTCTTACTTCACAAAGCATGATATTTCTTTCTGTGGTGGGAGATGGTCATTGACAAGCAACCCAGTGCCCAACCCAGGTTCACTTTATTTATAATGATTATTTTTAAAGTTGATTTTATTTTATTTTTTAATACTCCTCTTTTCTTATATAACACAAGCTTTTCCTATGAGTGCACTGTCTTAGCACAATGAACGAAGACACTCTAGTCATTTTATACTGTTCTCTTCATATTTTCTAAATCCATTAGATTGTAGCCATAACTCCAGATTTTGATAGTCTGAGAAGTTTGCCAGATATTAAGCAATAAATCAACTAGCCATTAACTGCCTACTGTGGGTCAGGTGCTTGAGTTTCAAAGACAGAGAGTGAAGTAATGCCCACTAATAAGGGCCCTACATTGTAATCAGATATGGCTAGTGGTGAAATGATCTTTATGGTGATGTCCAACAAATGTATAATACTTTGCATGTAAGTATGGCAGTCACATGAGTAAGTCAGTCAAATCATACACTTTTACTAAATTAAGTCATAATGGGCTATTCCTTCATCTTGTAATGATACATCTCAACTGCTCACTACATGTGTAAGCAGTGAATGGATACATCTCTAGATGTGACAGGCAAGTGGATTGGGATAGTTGAGGGGCTTGGCCTCATTTTCAAGAGCCTGTACAATTTCAGGAAGCTATTTGGCATAGTAAATACTAGTTCTTGGTATTGGATGTAAGACACACTATTTGAGACAAACTGCAGGATGTAATGGATTAGATTAATCACTCCTATGGCCAAGGGAGCCTTGGCAACTGTGAAGGAACAGGAAGACTCAGACTTCTTTCTCTGGCGTGGCTGTATCTCCAGCATAATGGCTAACCCCTTTATCTGAAGTGAAGGACAGACGTGATATTGAGAGGAAATGAGATTTATAGCTCTTTGAATTGTGACAGTGGTTCTCAACCTTCCTAATGCCGTGACCCTTTAATACTTGTATGTGGGCATATCTGCATATGGGTGGACCCGCCTGGAGATGGATAGAGGAGAAGGGTCTCAGTTCCTAAGACCATCGGAAATATGTTTTCTCATGGTTTTAGGCGACCTCGTTCGACCCCCAAAGCAGTTGCAACCCACAAGTTGAGAACCACTGGTGTAGAAGAAGAAAAAAAGGCTACATTATACCTGAGAACAGATGTTTAGAACTCTACCAAAAAGATTTGCAGGAGTTGTGAATTACCCTCCCCCCTCCCCACACACACCTTGTTACATTTGCTCTCAAAGTCTGACCTCATTTCATCCGAGGGGTTTTCTTTTTGGGATCTTTTTCAAGGGATGCTTAGTGAATTCTTTCAATGTCTCTTTTGCCCACTGGTTCTAGAATATCAGGATAATTTTGCTTGATAATTTCTTGAAGGATGATTTCTAAGCTCTTTTTTTGATCATAGCTTTCAGGTAGTCCAGTAATTTTAAAATGATCTCTCCTGGATCTATTTTCCAGGTCAGTGTTTTTTTCAATGAGATATTTCACATTGCCTTCTATGTTTTCATTTGTTTGGATCTGTTTTATAGTATTTTGATTTCTCATAATGTCATTAGCTTCCAGTTGCTCCAATCTAACTTTGAAGGAGTTATTCTCTTCAGTGAGCTTTTGAAATTCCTTTTCTATCTGGCAAGTTTGGCTTTTTAAGGCATTCTTTTTCTCACTGACTTCTTGGGCCTCTTTTGCCATTTGAGTTAGTCTATTTTTTAAGGTGTTATTTTCTTCAGTGTATTTTTGGGTCTCCTTTAGCAGGCTGTTGATTTGTTTTTCATGATTTTCTTGTATCAGTCTTATTTTTCTTCCCAATTTTTCCTTCACTTCTCTTACTTGATTTTCAAAATCCTTTTTGAGCTCCTCCATGGCCTGTAATCAGTTCATATTTTTCTTGGATGTTTTTGATGCAGGAGTTCTGACTTTGCTATCTTCCTCCTTCTCCATGCCTTGATCCTTTTTGTCCCTCAAAAAGGAATCTATGATAGTTTGATTGCATTTCCTGGGCTTGCTCATCTTGCCAGTCAATAACTTGACCTTTGAGCTCTTTACCACAGTAGAACTCTGCTTCCAGAATGGAGAGAGCTTTTTCCCAAATCTCTGGAGTTTTCGCAGCTGCTGGAGCTGTTAGTTGGATGTCCTCTCTACAGACACCCCATGCTCTGGCTCACTGGTCACACACCCCAGGACCACCACCCAAGACTGTGATCCAAATCCAAGGAGGTTAAAGCAAGAGCAGTTACCCTCTGAATGGTTCCTTGGTCCCCCTGCAATCTGCAAGCCAGGACCTCCTGAGGCAGCCAGGCAGCTGCAGCTGCAGCTGCACAGCTGCCATGCCTCCACTGCTTCTCACCCTGGGGGTAGGGGCTGGACCGTGCTCTTGGTCCCCGTGTTCCCACAGAGTTCCACACTGGCCTTTTACTTTCTTTTTTGGTTTCTATGGATTGATAAGTCTGGAAACTTCCACAGCTGCTGGTGATTCTCTCTCCTGAAGTCTGCTCCAGGTGTGCAGTTGGTGGGGGCTGCCCTGGGGCCAGGGAACTGCATGGCTCACATGGGGCTGTGCTCAGCTCCCAGCCTGGTGCAACAGATCCTTCCTGTAGGCCTGCTGGGCTTCTTTCAGTGGGAGCTTTGTTTCTCTTTGTCTCCTCGTGGGTTCTGTAGCTCTAAAGTTTGTTTTGAGTCATTTTTTTACATGTATTGGAAGATATTGAAGCTGGAACCTGCACCAAGTTTGTGCTTCTACTCTGCCGTCTTGATTCCCTTAAAGTTTTTTTTGTGAATGTTGAAATCAGAATGTACTTAAACTCAGCTCTACACAATCACAAATATTTTGCAGAGCACATACTCCTCCACACTCCAGCTAACTATCCCATTGCACTTGAAAACATAACAGGACCAAGTAAATATGTTTAAGAAAGAGGTAGGGAAACATAGCTCCTTTTTCATTTTGTTGGTTTTATTTTGAATAGTCAAGTGATACTAGACATCAAATTCTAACCATGTATTCAATCCACTTGCTCTTAGCTCTGAACTTTCCCAAACTCATGTTGCTCCTGTATATCTTATTCTTCAGGTAGTGATAGAGCTGTTACATAATCCTAACACTAAACATCAGTTTATTTGGTCCAGTGTAGAAGGAAAACTATCTGCAGGCACTTACTCATCTGACTGGAGATCTCCCCCTCAGGGCACAGAGAGCAGTTGAAGCAGCAGATGGGTTGTCCCTCCAGTGGGATTTGCCTGAATCCAGGACCACAGCTCGCACTGCATGTGGAATGGGGAATCTAGTGAAAAGGAAGTAAAATGAATGATGGTTCTGGAAACTAACAGGACAGAGCATGGTATACATTATCAGAGAGTGAATGGTATTGATTTGGGCCAAAGAAAACTTATTCTGTGGGAGAGACAGCAGAATTGTTCATACATCAATGGAATGTGTCCAGAGACCTGGATGCTAGTCCCATTTCTTCCACTTGCTGAGGAAAACTGCCTGAGACTTTTAAACTTCATGGACTTTAATCATTTGTAGAAGTAGGAGTTTGAACAAGATACTGTCTCAGGGTTCTTATCTATCTAGAATTTCGTAATTCTCAGTGTCAACATTTTTTTTTTTGGTTATGATACAAGTTACTAAAGGGAATATAAGTGATTGACTTTAAATATATTTAATCAGCCTGCATGTAGGATGCAGATAACTCAAAGATGATACTGATTTCATTGTTCAATTTAATGGAGAAGGTAAATTTCACAGTCCTATAGAGAAACAACTTGGGTTTAGAAATGGAATGTGTTTCAGAAATTTTATGTGAAACTCATGGCTCCATAGAGGTATGATGATTGAATGAAATGTTTTCACTGAATTAAGATGAATGGTTGGGTATCATCATTCACAAAAATTCTAGATATTTGACAAAAACACTGGCCTTGGGATCAGACGATGTTGGGTCAATCACTACCTTTGTGTTTCAGCTTCTTATTTCTGTCAAATAACATGGCTGGGCAAGATGAGCTCTGAAGTCCATTTCATCTCTATCTTCAATGGCGCTAACCATCCCAAGTTTAAAATCACCTGATAGACTGGTTATTTGACTTTTTTTTACCAACATGCTTGCTGCAAAGGGAAAAGAAATCAGTGTTCAGGGAGCTTTTTCTACCTGTAAATAGGCTGAGATTGCAATTATTTCTGACCTCATAATATGTAAAGCTCCACACTATGGCCTCCTCATTAATGGTGAAATCTTGGCCAAGTTCAGCCTTGGGGATAAACTGTCCAACTTTCACCAGGGCTTCAGCATCCACATCAAAGGTTACATAGTTCAGAATGTTATATTGAGCCTCAGGATTTCTATTCTCATCCATAAACACCTGGTCACCAGCACTGTTGTTAAATTGGATGTTCTTTAGCAATGAATGGAGCTGTAAGAGAAGAGAAATCCCGATCAATACCTGGTGCCTAAGTTCAGTAGACCTGAGTTACTTGTGAGTTACTCAGAATTCAGTCCATAGTCAACAAGATTTTATTAAGTATGTATTATATTTTTGTAGCAATAGAAGAAATGAAGATGCAAAGGAAGATGAAATCAGTCTCTGCTCTCAAGGATCTTATATTGCAACTGTAGAGAAAAGATACAGATAAATAAAAACATATGTAGTCTCTATAAGCTTGAATATTATCCATACTTGGATATTTGTCATTTTCCTGAAGAAGGCTACATTTTGCCTTCAAACTTTCAGGTATGTTATTGAAGGGGTCTTGGTTTCTCTATCCACTGCCATCAATTTAAGCTTCTCCCATATTCTATTAAGTTCTTCCAAAAGTTAAACACAAGTGATTAGTGCCCCATTTCATTTAACCTATTAATATCAGTTAACTTTTACTTATTTCAAAGTTATAACAAGGATAGCTATTACAAAGCATTTCCCTCTGAAATAGGTGTATTCCAATTTCCCATCTATCACTTCAATCCTTAGGAAAAGTTGGTTCATACTTAAAGCATTTGCCTCTGTAATGACAAGCAAAGTAGGACTTTTTTGCTGTTTTTCTGGCTTGAGTCTCAGCCAATCAAGTGCCTTTGATTGAGTCTTGCCTTTGATTGAATCAAGAATCTTTGATTGGAAGCAATATATATTGTATTGCTTGGAAGGAGAGGATAGAGTAGAGAGAGGAACAGATCTGAGAGAGAGAAGGGAGTGTGAGCAGGCTAGGGGAACTTGTTTGTGGGGAGGCCTAACAGAAAGAATGTTTGTGATGGTGGCATTCTGTCTGTTGATCTGTGTTAATTTCTCAGACAGAATCCCTGTCTGTTGATCTCTGTTAATTTCTCAGACACAAACCTTGTGTGTTGGTCTTTATGAGTGAATTGAGCTGAAGAATGGGGATCTGCCCATGGGAAGGAGGCTTAGCTTAAGCTCCTTTTAAGAGCTGTTGAAGTGAATTGAAATGATAGTGTTGGTAATGTGTATAAATATTGTTGTAGCCCTATTAAGCTTTATTTTCCTAGAAACAGAAGGACTTGACCCCCCAGAGCCTGCTTTCAGGCTGGAGCTTGGAGTGGAGCAATCCCCCTGAGATGAGATATGGAGCAGGAGCAGAGAGGTCCCTACTTGTGAATCCAGGTGAGAATCAAGACTGGTCAGCCCACAGAGGAAGAGCCATGGGGTTTGGAAGTCAGTCTTGAATCAAGATGAGACCAGACTTTACTCGAACTCTGCTCTGTCCTGCTGCCTCGGAAACTCTAATTCCTCTCCATTTTCCATATCTTGCTCTTAAAACTGCAATCAAATTACCTCTACTATTGCCTCTGGAAAGGTCTGGTCAATGTACTGCCCTAATGCTCTCATCACCACACCTGTGACTTATCAGAACAGAAGGGCCCAGCCTTCACTGATTTTCTGCACTAATTCGCCAGGTCTTACCTGACTTCTGACTGCACCCTGCCCACACTGGCCTTCCCAAGGTACTGCCTCATGTTACCAAATCAGGTCCCTTCCATTAGTACGAACCCTTACTTTGAACCTATGGAACTGCAGGTGTCACTTAACTATTGTGATAGCCAGATGTATGTGTTCTCTAGAAAAAGAAACACATAGCCCTCATATAGTAACACTAATTCTACAAATTCAGTCGCTAGGAGAATGAGGAGGAGGGAAGATATTTTGACAATATTGCAGTTATTCTCCAAAGTCTTCTTCATTCCTTCATACCAAGGACTGTATAGTCTCTGCCCAAGCACAACTTCAACTGATATATTATGACATTATATGGAGATTTCAAAACCAATATTGATTTCTTCTAAGTTATCTGGGTTAATTCTCATTAAAAAAATCATTTATATTTTCCCAATTTATCCAGATAAAAGCCTGATTTAACTGTCATTCTTCACAGTTATGGGCAGATACTATTGGTGTTGGAGCAAATACTTTCTGCTTCATTTCTGTGATATTTTGCAGATGTTGCTCATCCGCGGGTCTCTAGATTCAATCTGCTCCAATTGCTTTTGACATGATATTTTATTTTGGGAAGTTCTTGAAATAAGAGATTTTCTGATTAGATCCCATAGCCGGTTTCCAGGACATGGCAGGAGATAACTCATTTCATTCTGCCTCGCTTGGACCAGTCCGAGTCAGTGCCTTCAGTGTGATGTAATGAACAAAGTGCTTAATATCAAATAAGGAAACCCTGCCTCAAACACTGTCACCCTGGACAACCTTTTCCACATTTCTCAGCTTCAGTTATCTCATCTATATCATCAGAGTAATAGTAGAAACTAACTGTCATGGTTCTTCTAAAAGTGAAATAAAACAATGCATTGGAAGTGTTTTGCGTTCTTGACATGCTACACAAATTCAGGCCATTATAATTATTTTGAGTAATAAAGTTTAGTAAGGGAATAGTAAGCTAGCGGTTGTTCTGATAAGGGCAGCCATCATTGTGAGGCCTATTTAAACCTTGGAATACAAGAATGATTTTGATAAAACTGGGATGACTATTCTGAGAAGACAAGTGAAGCGAGCCAAAGCACCAGATCCAGGAATCAGGCTGGTCCTAGATAAGTTAGCTCTGGGTTTTTACTGTGGCTGGTTCAAAGTGACTATTCCTGGCTGTAAATCAGTTTTTCTGGTATTCTGTGATCCAGGGAGGTGCTCTGTTCTGGGATTACTGCCAGAAGGTGTTAAGCTCTCCCATACATTCTTAGATACTATTCGTATGGCTTGGAAATCATCAGAGGACATGGTTATCTTCAAGGCCTGGAACACTGACATCACCGTCTGGCATCTTGAAATTGAACAAAGTGATCAATAACTAGTCATTAGTCTCATTAGTCTATAAAACCTTGCTCATGCTGTCAATAAACTGATTGCTCAACAATCACGTCTGGACTACGATTTCTCGAACTTTCATGGGCTAGTGTCAGGTTAGAGCTGGCTTAAGAAACCACTCATTTGGCACCCTCACAGGGACCTGAAAGAAGATACAAGGAAAGTGCCTTCCCTGGGACTCCAGAGAAAAGAAATCGTCATCAGAAGAGGTACCTCAGTGGCCACAGTGTTGTGGTAAGAGGTTAAGAAAGGGAAAATTTTGCCCTGTATCTAGCAGTTTTTAGGGCTAGAAAAGAAGTGGGCTATTAGAGAAAGCTTTTAGCAGTCTTAGGGCTAAAAGAATCTCCAGGCTTAGTGGTAGATGAGGGACTAGAAACATTAAGATAAGGACCCAGTCTCAGTAAAAAGCTGTCAGGAAAAAATGGGACAGGTACAAAGTGAAAGAAGAGACCGAGAATATTATCTTAGACTATTAAAAAGAATAGTAAAAGAAAGAGTACTCATCCCTAGCAGTCAATTACAAGAATTCTTGGAGAAGGGGACAATGGACTTGGAAAATTGGGAACCAGACAGGAGGCATAGGAGTGAGAGATTTATGGAGGAGGGAGTCCAGCATTTCCCCATTTCTGCCTTTTTTCTATGGAATATATTAATAATATGTTTGATATCAGAAATGAAAGCGCCAAAGGCAGCTCAAACCATTCAGTGTGATACAGCTGTCTCTATTAGAAACAAATTAAAAGAGAAGTATCAAGTAAGTCTTTCCTGGTAACTGTTTTAATTTTTTTCAGGAGATCTATTATTCTGTAAGCTTTTGGATCCATTCTTCTCTTTTTCTGTAGCTATCTGCTTTATTTTTTATGTCGGTATGTAAATGAGTGTGTGAGAGTAATTTGTCTTTCTGTAAGATTTAATATGCAGCTGGACTGCATGGAAATGTTGTTATCTCATATCCTCATACCCTCCCCCTCCCCTTATTGCCTGCCAGAATTTACAAACGGCTGGCGGGAGATGAGGGAGTACAAGAGGGAATAGGTATTTCATTATATGATGATTGTGGCAAAAGTGTAGAAGTGACAGATTAGAATTAGAAAGAAATAAGGTATGTGTGGTTTTAAAGGGGATTTTATCAAAGTCCAGCAAAAAAAAAAGATGACAGTAGGAAAAGCAAGGAAGTTTAAGTATGTAGCAGTGATAGGAGCATGGGTAGGAAGTTTAAGATAGGTATAAATTATTTGCTATTGAATAAGTGTGAACAGAAGTTGTAAGAGAGAAGGCTTAGAGGAGCCAGGATGACTATTGTATACTTTAAGGGCTTTCATGTGGAAGAATCGAATTTCTCTGTGACAACAAAGGACATAGTTAGGAACAAAGAATGAAAAGTATGGAGACTTCTGATTTTATTTGATGCAATAAGCAGACTCCTAGCCATAGATTCTCTTAATGTTTTTATTTAAAATAATTTGTGGAGTAAAACAAGCATTTCTGTAACAGTACAATAAAAAAAATGATTGCACTTGAAACTGCAAATCAGTTATGTCCAACTTCCCATTCCATTCAAATATATAATAAAGTTATCATGTAAATTAACCATTTTCCCTCCTCTTGCTACCATTAGACTACCATTGTCTGCCACTAGACACAAATGTATATGTATATTTGTATATATACATATTTCTACATGTACACACATGCATATGTAAACATATGCACATATATGTAAAATTATTCTATCCATACTTCTATTTCTCAGTTCTTTCTCTGTGTTCAGATAGCATCTTTTTTCATATGTACTTTAGAGTAAATTTGGCTATTTATAATAGTCAAAATGACATTCACTCAAAGTCATTCTTAGAATGATATTGCTTTTGCTGTATACACAGTTCTCTTAGTTCCGTGCATTTTACTGTTCATTATTCTATGCAAGTCATTCTGTGTTTTCCTTTCTTTTTTTTTCTTTTTGCTTGATTTTTGAAATAATGATGAATTTCAAAATGTTTAAGTGCCTACTATTTGCCAGGGACTGGGGGAAAAATTCGAAAGTAAGGCAATATCTATTCTCAAGGAGCTTATATTCTAATGGGGGATCTGCAGCACATAGTGTGATGGTGGATTGTCAAGTGAGTTTTTGTCTGTTTCAAGTGAGTGCCTAATGACTGAGCAGATGTCAAGATGCCCTGGTAATGCTTGAGTAGATGAATATCTTTGGTCTAGAGCCACCTTGATAAAATGAATTAGGTGAGTTTCTGTAGAGAAATTTGTAACCATGCACAAAAGGCTAAAAAAAAAAATCATGCATGATTTTTTTTTTAGCCTTTTGTGCATGGTTACAAATTTCTCTACAGAATGGTTGACTTTGTTTACAACTCTGCCAACAGTGCATTAATGTCTTATTTTTTTCCCACATTCCCTCCAACATTTGACATTTACTTTTTCTGTCCTGTTAGAAAATCTAATAGATTGAGTTAGTACCTCAGATTTGTTGTAATCCAATCAATAATGAGTTAGAATTTTTTTTTCATATTACTATAGATAACTTTGATTAATTCATCTGAAAACTGATTTGAATCTTTTGATCATTTATCAGTTGGGGAATGACTCTTATTTTTATAAATTTTACTCAGGTCTCTTCATGTTTGAGAAATGAGGCCTTTATCAAAGAATCTGTCTTTTTATCCTGTCCCTCCTCAAAAGTCCATTTTGCTTGTGAACATTGTCTCTCTGAAACTGCTCTCCATTGTTCTCCTCCCATTTCTCTTATCACTATGTCTATACCATATTTATATAAATATAAGTGTGTGTGTGTGTGTGTGTGTGTGTGTGTGTGTGTGTGTGTGTTTGACTAGTATATTCTTGGAGCTTTCATTTTATTATCTCTTTCAGGAGGTGGTCAGTGGATTCTTTCAAATTCTATTTTACCCTCTGGATCTCAAATAATTAGGAAGCTTTATAGTTTCTTGAAATATAATGTATAGGCTCTTTTTAAAACATGGACTTCAGATAGTCCAATAATTCTAGAACTCTCTCTCTTTGAGATATTTTTCAGGTCAGTTGTTTTTCCAGTGAGATATTTGATATTTTCTTCTTTCTCTCCCTTTTTTGGACTTTGTCTTATTGTTTCATGATGACTCATGGAGTTGGAATTATTTTCTTGAGTGAATTTTTGTACCTCCTTTTTCAATTGGTCTCTTCAAATGGAGCTACTTGATCATGTCTTAAACCCAAATCATTCTGAATCTCACTGATTGACCAATAATTGGTCCTAGACCAAGCCTTACTTTATTATTGTTTTGGTTTACAACCAAAGATAACTTACCTAGCAAAACTGAGTGTAATCCCTCAGGGAGGAAATGGATATTTAATGAAATATAGGATTTCCAAGTATTTTTGATAAAAAGCCAGAATGGAAGAGAAAATTTGTCATTTAAGCGCAACTCAAGAGAAGCTTTGAAAGGAAAACACAAAAGAGAAATCATGAGACCCAATAAGGTCAGTTTACATTCCTGTATGGGAAGATGATACATGTAACTCCTAAAATCATAGTGCTATAAGACCAAAAAGGTCTATATAGACAGGGAAAATAAGTAATAGTTGATTATGTTGGGAAGATCTTAAAAAAAAAAAGAAGGGGTGAGAAAGAGGGACACACTGTGAGAAGGGAGAAAGGAAGGGAAAATTCAGAAAATTTCCTCACCTAAAAGAGGCTTGCAAGGAAGAGATTTTACTCTGGAACAAGAGGCAGGGGGCAACACTTGGACCTCACTCTCATAGAAATCGATTCAAAGAGGGAAGAATACACATTTGCACAGGTGGATATAAAAATCTATTTTACTCACCCGGGAAGTGGGAGGAGGTGATAAGAAAAAAGATGTTTGATAAAAGGGAGGATGGATTAAAGGAGGCAGTCCTTAAAAGAAAAACAGACTTTTGAGGAGACTGGATTAGAATCCAGAATCCAGCAATATGTTGTTTACAAGAGACACACTTGAAACAGACACACTCAAAGGCAAAATAAGGGGCAGGATCCAAATCTGTTATGCTTCATCTGAAATGAAAAGGTAGAAATGGAAATCATGGTCTTATACAAATTAAAAACAAAAATAGACCCAGCTAAAAGAGATGATCAGGAAAACTATATTTTGTTAGGAAGGTACCATAGACAATGAAGTAAAACAAAAATATTTACAGGAAGCTTCTTTGATAAAGGCCTAATTTCTCAACTATATTGGGACCTGAGAAAAATTTATAAAAACAAGAGCCATAACCCTATTGATAAATGGTCAAAGGATATGAAGGCAGTTTTCAGGAGAAGAAATCACAGCTATATATGGTTTTTTAAAGAGCTCTAAATATTGATTAGAGTAATGCAAATTAAAACAACTCCCAGTTATCACTTCATATTTATCAGATTGACTAACATGACAGAAAATGAAAATGACAAGCTGTAGGGAAAGTGTAAAAATAGGGACACTAATGCACTGTTGGTGGAGTTGTGAACAGCTCCATTCAACCATCCTGAAGAATTTGGAACTATTTGGAAGTATTCCCACAAGGTGATAAAACTGTAAATACCCAGTGACCCAGCAACGGCAATACTAGGTCTTCATCACAAAGGTATTAACAAAAGGGGGAAAAGGATACATGCACACAAACATATTTATAGCAGCTCTTTTTTTTTTATGGTGGCAAAGAATTGAAGGGATTCCCACCAATTGGGGAATGGCTCAAAATGTGTGTGATTGTGATAGAAGACAACTGTGCTATAAGAAATGGCAAAGCGGATGGCTTCAGAAAACCTTGGAAAGATTTACATAAACTCATGCAAAATGAAGTGAGCTTAACTTGGAGAATGATGTACACAATAACACTGATATTGTGATGATGATCAACTGTGAAAGACTCAGTCACTTTGAGTAGTGCAACCATCCAAGACACCTTCCAAGGACCTGCAATGAAAAGTACTATCCATCCCTGGAGAGAGGAGTGACGAGTTCTGATTGCTGATCAAATCATACTTTTTAAACTTTATTTTCCTTTATTTTTTCCAACATGGTGAACATAATTTGCATGACTTTGCAAGGATAATCAAAATCATTTTCCTTGTTCTCAATGTGTGGGAGAGGAGATGGGAGGACATTCTAAAATAATAGAATGTAAAAATTAATGTGTGTAGTAAATAGAGAAAAGCATGGAAAGATCTACATGGACTGATACAGAGTGAAATAAGCAGGGCCAACAAAACTATAAACAGTAATTACAACAACATAAATGGAAAGAACAGTGAATCACTTTCAAAATCACAAGCAAATGTACTAAATTAATAAAGATCGAGCAGGACTCAGAATGAAGAGAGGTAAAAAGACATTCCCAACCTACTCTTTTGTGAAGGTGAGAGGTCCACTGGTGTCACACATTACACTGGGTTTTCAGACTTTTCAAATTCATCAATCATTTGTGCTGATTTATTTTTCCTCTCAAAAATTCTATTGAGGCAGTTCTCAACCTGTGGGTCCTGACCCGTTTGGGGGTCAAGTAACCCTTTAAGAGGGTCACAGGGGTAGCCTAAGGCCATTGGAAAACACATATTTCCAATGGTCTTAGGAAACGAGACACGGCTCCTCTATCTGTCTCTAGGCAGGTCCACCCACATACAGATACACCCACATATGAGTATTAAAGGGTCGTGGCATTAGGAAAGTTGAGAACCACTGTACTGGGAGGGATTTATAGGATACTATAAAGATGTAAGAAACTATAAAGATGTATGAAAATGACAATAAAAATTCATTTAAAATAATGTGCTGGGGGGGGGGCGGAGCCAAGATGGTGGCATAGGAGCAGCAAGGTACCGCAGCTCCCACATAGCCACCTCAAAATACCCATAAAATATGACTCTAAACAAATTCTAGAGCTCTAAAATGCACACAAATATACTTTCTGCTGAAGGCAGCTCGGCTAGGAGGGACCACCTCAGTGCTGGGAGCCAAAACCAGCCCACCCTGAAATGGCGGCTTGGCCCTGGGGGCAGCCTGATGAGCCAAGCTGGAACTTCAGGAGAGTGGATCTGCGGCAGATGTGGCAGTATCCAGAATTATCAAGTCATAAGAAAAAAAGGACTAAGTGATAGGTCAATGGAACTAGGCTAAAATTGAGAGAGATAAGTGAGTCTGGCCAAACGGCCTCCAGGGCAAGGAAGCAGCAGAAACAGAGGCCCTGCAGCCACCTCCACCTTGCTGCTTCAGAGCTCCCAGCCTGCAGACTGCAAGGGGGCCAAGCGATCATTCAGAGGCCAAGTGCTCTTGTGTTGAGCGGCCTGGATCCAGATCATGGTCTTGGGTGGTGGTCCTGGGGTGTGTTTTCAGTAAGCCAGAGCTGGTGGGGATGCGGCAGCCTCCTAAAAGCACCAGCAGCTGGGAAAACCCCAGAGATTTGGGACAGAGCTTTCTCCTCTGGAAGCAGAATTCCACAGAGCTAAAAAATCAGTGACTGGGCAACCATGAGCAAGCATAGGAAACAAAGTAAGAACAGCAAGCAAGTTCTAGATTCCTTCTTTGGGGAAAAGAAGGATCAAAGCAGGGAACAGGAAGAAGACAACAGTCAGAACTCCTGCACCAAAAGCTTCCAAGAAACATGAAGATTGCCTAAAAGCTACAGATCAGCTTAAGAAGGATTTTGAAAACCAAATGAGAAGTGGAGGAAAAATTGGGAAGAGAAATAAGAATGATACAAGAAAATCATGAAAAGAGAGTCAACAACCTGACTGAAGAAATTAACACCTTAAAAAATAGATTAACTCAAATGGCAAAAGAGGCCCAAAAAGCCAATGAGGAGAAGAATGCCTTAAAAAGTCGACTTTGCCAGATGGAAAAAGAATCTCAAAAGCTCTCTGAAGAGAATAATTCCTTCAGCGTTAGAGTAGAGCAAATGGAAG
>CM053580.1:589225831-589244393 GCA_028627135.1 Pseudochirops cupreus | reverse complement strand
TCTGGCCAGACTGCTTATCTCCCCCTTTCACAATTCCCATTCACAGCTGCTGCTAATCTGCTCACCTGAAGCTCCTCGGCTCCTCCCGTCCAGCTGCCCCAGGGCACAGCCGTGGCTTCAGGCCAGGCTGGTTTCGGTTCGCAGTGCTGATATGGTTCCTCGTAGCCAAGCTGACTCTAGTGGGAAGTATCTTTGTGTTCGTTTTGGAATTCTAGGATTGGTTTAGAGTCCTATTTTATGGGTATTTTGGGGTGGCTATGTGAGAGCTGCGATATGTTACTGCTGCTACGCCGCCATCTTGGCTCTGCCCCCTATAATATAGTTTGAGAACTGGTACAAGTAGGCCGCCTTCCTTTGCATTTTAAAAATTGTATATCTTGATATTCTCGACATTTTCCTCTTCCTAATGAATTTTGTTATTAATTTTTTTAGCTCTATAAAATAATCTTCTGGTAGTTTGATTGATATGGCATTGAATAAGTAAATTAATTTAAATGGAATTGTCATCCTTATTATATTGTCTTAGCCTACTCAAGAGCAATTGATATTTTCCAGTTGTTTAGATATGACTTTATTTGTGTGGAAAGTCTTTTATAATTATGTTCGCATAGTTCCTGGGTTTGTCTTGATAGGTAGACTCCCAAGTATTTTATATTGTCTACAGATACTTTAAATGAAATTTCACTTTTTATCTCTTGCTGCTGTGCTTTGTTGATAATATACAGAAATGAAGATTTATGTGCATTTATTTAATATACTGCAACTTTACTAATGCTTGAGAGGAATGATTACTAATAACAAATGATTTGGGGACATTCAGAGTTCTAATATTTTTTCTATGTTAAGACCTCAGTCTCTGAAAATTGGGTTAACCTTCTCTATCCAACTCCACCTAACCTTACAAAGAAATTCTCCTCTAAGTTGAATTCCCCTGAATCAAGCATTGGTGAAGATAGACCCTTTTGTCTAAATTGAGCACAGTAAACCAGAAAGAGAGCTTGGGACAATGAATCAGTAACAATAGCAACTGCTTTCAGAGTTCTCAGTCTGCAGATGGTAAGAGAGTCAAACAAATTCTCAGAAAAAGGTTACAGGGGTCTTTTTGCTAGTACTGAGTCAGAACTCTGTTGCTTTGCCCATGATCAAATCTGGGTCATAGTCCTGACTGGCCATCCCAGGGCAAGGAGGAGTACTAGCACATGAGAGCTTGTGGCCACAGTGAAACGGGGGCCCTCCTCATAGTTCCAGGACAGAAAAGAGTGTTTTGAGTTCCTCATAGACCAGAGCACAGGTCAGGAAGGTAGTAAATGCACCTCTCATTAGATATACCACTGTGGAAGAACTGAAAACTTACAGGTCGCTAGAAGTATCTCTGATAACAGATTCACAAAGATTCTGAAGCTTGGGACAGTATGCTTTCCATGCTGGAAACAGAGTCCCATTTTAGCAAAAAGTTAAAAGTCAAGAAGTAGCCTTAGAAAATGAGCAAACAACAGAAAAATTCTGACTACAGGAAGTTTATATAGTGACAAGGAAGATCAAAACCCACACTCAGAAGAATATAGAAAAGTAAAAATGTCTACATCTGAAGCATACAATTTTAAAAATCAAGTAAGAGAGGCAGAGGAAAAATTGAGAAGAGAAATAAGAGTGATGCAAGAAAATCATGAAAAAAAGTCAACATCTTGGTAAAAGAGACAAAAAATAATGAAGAAAAAATACCCTTTTTTGTACTTAGTGGTTATTTAATTTTTTCCAATTACATGTAAAGATAGTTTTAAGCATTCATTGTTTTGTATAATTTTGAGTCTCACATTAGAAAATAATACCTTAAAAAAGAGAATAGGCCAAATGATTAAAAAAAAAAGCCAATGATGAGAGGAATGTCTTGGAAAGTCCAATTGGCCAAATGGCAAAGGAAGTCCAAAAGATCACTGAAGAAAATAATTCCTTAAAAATTAGAAAGGAGCAAATGGAAACTTTTGACTATATGAGAAATCAAGAAAAATAAATAAAAAACAAAAGAATGCAAAGAGTAGAAGACAATGTGAACTGTCCCATTGGAAAAACAACTGACCTGGAAAATAGACCTAGGAGAAAAATTTTTAAAAAATATTGGACTACCTAATAACCACGATCAATAAAAGAGACTCGACATTATCTTTCAAGAAATTATCAAGGAAATTTGTCCTGCTATTCTATAATAGAGGGTAAAATATCCTAAGAACTTTCTTATTATTAGGACATTTAGAAAAAGTATATGCGGACAGAAGGCACCAATGTAAGTTGGATTTGAAGGGATGATATCTAATAAAATTAAGGAGTGAAAGATGAATGGAAGGACTGTGATAGAAGATAGTGAAACGGAGGGGTACAGTGGGGTAAATGGTGGGGTACAATGGGGTAAATAATCTCACATAAAAGAGGCAAAGAATGACTTTTGCATTAGAGGGGAAGAAGGAGGAGGTGAGAGGGAGGGAGTGAACCTTACTCTCATCATAATTGGCTCAAAAAGGGAATAACATACATACTCAATTCCGTATAGAATCTGTCTTACCCTATGAGAAACTCGGAATGGAAGAGGGTAAGAGAAGGGGTGGGTTATAGAAGGTAGGACATTTTGAGGGAGGGTGTGGCCAGAAGGAAAACGCTTTTGAGGGAGGACAGAGTGAAAGGAGAGAGAGAGTAGAATAGATGGGGGGGGGGGCAATAGAATGGAGGGAAATGCCATTAGAAATAGAAACTGTAAAAAAAAATTTGAAGCTGGTTTCTCTGATAAAGGTCTTATTTCTCAAGTATATAGAGAACTCGGTAAAATTTATAAAAATAAGATCCATTCCAGTTTTCAGATGAAGTCATTGGGGCTATTTATAGCCATATGAAAAAGTTTTCTTACTATTGGTTGGAGAAATGCAAATTAAAACAATTCTGAGGCACTATCTCATACCTATTAGATTGGTGAATAGGACAGAAAAAGAAAATGACAAGTGGTGGAGGGGATGTGTGGGAAATGAGTCATTAATGCACTGTTGGTGGAGATGTGGACTGATTATACATGTGTGTGTACATATACATACATGTGTGTATTTATACGTGTGTGTGTGTGTGTGTGTGTGTGTGTGTGTGTGTGTGTGTGTGATTTGACTCCTTTCTGGTTCAAAGAATTGGAAATAGAGGGGATGCCCATCAAATGGGGAATGACTAGACAAGTTATGATATATGATTGTTATGGAATATCATTGTGCTGTGGAAATGGATGAGCAGGATACTCTTGGGAAAGCCTAGGGAGACTTGCACAAGCTTATGAAAAATGAAATGTACTGTGTACAAAGTAGCAGCAGTATTGTAAGATGATCAGCTGTGAATGACTTAGATATTCTCAGTAATACAATGATCCAAGACACTCTGAAGGACTTATGATAAAAAGTGCCATCCATTCCCAGGGAAATTCCTGATAGTGTCTCAGTCCAGATTGAAGCTTACTTTTTTTTACTTTGGGGGAAAATAAAATTCTAAATAAAAATAAAATAATAAAAAAAACTCTCTACATAACCAAAAGTGCTGGGAAAACTTGAAAAACAACATGGCAGGAATTAGGTATAGACCAATATCTTACACTGTATACCAAGATAAAGTCAAAATGGGCATAGGATGAAGACATAAATATTGATACCATGAGAAAATTAGGAGAGCAAAGACTAGATTATTTATGAGATATGTAGAGAAAGTAACAATTTTTTTACTAAAAAAGAGAGATCACTACGAGATGTAAAATTGATAATTTTGATTGTATTAAATTAAAAAGTGTTTGCACAAATAAAACCAATACAACCTAGACTAGAAGGAAAGCAGAAAACTGTGAAAGAAGTTTAATAGCAAATATTTCTCATAAAGGCCTAATTTCCCAAATGTATAGAGAATTGAGTTAAATTTATAAGAATAGAAGTCCTTCCTCAAATGATAAATGGTCAAAGTATATGAACATGTAGTTTTCAGATTAATAAATCAAAGCAGACTGTAGTCAATTAAAATATGCCCTAAATTGGTATTGTGTAGAGAAATACAAATTAAACTAATTCTAAGTTATTATATCACATCTATCAGATTAGCTAACATAATGGAAAAGGAAAAATATAAATGTTGGAGAAACTGTGAGAAAATTGGGACAGTAATATACCATCAGTGGAGCTGGGAACTGATCCAGGCATCCTGGAGAATAATTTGGACCTGTGCCTAAAGGACAATTAAATTGTGCTTACCCTTTGATCCAGCAATGTCACTACTATATCTGTATCCTAAAGAGGTCTTAAAAAAAGGAAAAAGGATTACATTTACAAATATATTTATAGTAGCTTTCTTGTGGTGTCAAAGACTTGGAAATTGAGAGGTTGCCCATTAACTGGGGAATGGCTGGAGAAGTTGTGGTATGTGATTGTAATGGAAGACTATTGAGCTACAAGAAATGATGAGCAGGTAGATTTCAGAAAAGCCAAGAAAGACTTATGCAAAGTATAGTGAGAAGCACCAGGAAAACATCATACACAATTTTTAACATTCATTTTTAAGACTTTCAGTTTCAAATACTCCCCCTTCTCATCCCATCCCATTGAAAAAGCAAGCAATTCCATATATGTTTCCTCTACCTCTCTTACTTGTTTTTCTAAATTCTTTTTCAGCTCCTCCATAGCCTGAGACCAATTCAAACTTTTCTTGGAGGCTTTGGATTTAGGAGCCTTGATTTTGTTGGCTTCTTTTGAGTGTATGTTTTGATCTTCCTTGTCACCATTGTAACTTTCAACACTCAGAATTCTTCTCTGTTGTTTGTGCATTTTGCCAGCTTATTAGATGACTTTAAGTCTTTGTTAAAGTAGGGCTCTGCTTCCAGGGTGGAGAATACACTGTCCCAAGATTCAGGGTTTTGTGTGGTTGTTTTCAGAGATAGCCTTAGGGTCAGTTCTTCCAAGGTGGTATGATCTAAGGAGAGGTGTTTACTATTCTCCTGGCCTGTGTTGGGGTCTGTGATAGACCACAAGCACTCTTTTTCTGCCCTGGAATTGTGAGGCAGGTTTCTGCTCCACTGTGGCCACAAGCTCTCGTGTCCTAGTGCTCCTCCTCACCCTCAGACTACCACTTAGGACTAGGATCCAGATATGGGTAAAGCAATAAAGCAGTGCCTCAGTGATAGCAAAAAGACCCCTGTGTTTTCCTTCTAACCAGTTGTTCAGTCCCCTTACTATCTGTGGACTGAGAGCTCTCAAAGTATCCATTGCCACTGCTGATCAGTCATTGCCAAGGCCTACTCCTGGTTTGCTATGGCTGTGGCTGTGCTGGCGTGGCCTGGGTTAGACTGTGCTCCTCTCTCACCCAGGTTCTACAGACTTTTCCTGCTGACTTTCCTAGGTGTCTTTGGAAACTGTGGGAAGTTTCCAGTGTAACAAGAGATTCAGTCACCCTGAGGCCTGCTCCAGCTTTGCTGGAGCCCAGCAGCCTGTGCAAGCTGCATTGGATTGTGCTCCTCTCTCACTCTGGTGCAAATAGACCTTTTCTGTTTACCTTCCATGTTGTGTTCAGCTGGAAACTGGTTTCACTTGATTTTTTTTTGTAGGTTCTGCTGTTCTAGAATTTGCTTAGAGCCATTTTTAATGATATTTGGAGTTGTTTGGAGGAGTGCTGGGGTGGGGGAGGGTCCTCTTCCTGTACTCTATCATCTTGGCTCTGCCTCTGAAAACAAAATATTTAGAAACAGAACAGACCAAAGAGCAAAAGAAGCATAAAAGTCAAATGAACAGAAAAATTCCTTGAAAAGCAGAATTGGTCAAATAGAAAAAAGATATGCAAAAATTCACTGAAAAGTAGAACTCCTTAAAAATCAGAATTAGTCAATTGAAAAAAGTATAGAAATCCACTAGAAAAAAAGAACTCCTCAAAAAGTAGAATTGGTCAAATGAAAAAGGAGATAAAAAAGATCACTGAAGAAAATAACTCCTTAAAAATTAGAATTGAGGGGTGGCTAGGTGGCACAGTGAATAGAGCACCAGCCTTGGAGTCAGGAGGACCTGGGTTCAAATCTGGCCTCAGATACTTGACACACTTACTAGCCATGTGACTTTGGGCAAGTCATTTAATCCCAATTGCCCTCTGAAAAGCAAAAAAAAAAAAAATGGATTGAGCAATTGAGCAAGAAAGTTAATGCCTTCATGGAAAAAAAAAAACAAAACAAAACAATGAAACAAAACCAAAGGAATGAAAAATCAAAGGAAATGTGAAGTATCACCTTGAGCAAACAATTGGTCTGGAACATAGATCCAGGAGAAATAATTTAAGAAATATTGGAGTGGGCCAGAGTCAGGATGGTAGAGTAAAGGCAGGGACTTGCTTGAGCTCTCCCCCAAACCTTCTAAATACCTTTAAAATGACTCTAAAGAAATTCTAGAGCAGCAGAATTTACCAAAAAAAGAGTGTGAAACAAATTTACAGTCCAAGGTAGCTTGAAAGGCCAACAGGAAAGGTCTGTTGCACCAGGCTGAGAGAGGAACACAGTCCAATACAGGCTGTACCAGCACAGACTGGGCCCCAGGAAACCCAGAACAGGCCCCAGGGGACTGAATCACGGGAAGCTGTGGTGGTTTCCAGACTTCTCAACACACAACTGTAAAGACAACTTTGGCAAAAACAGAAAAAGGTCAAAGTGAGATTATTTTTCTGTCGTAACGAAACATTGGAGGTCTGTAGGAGACCTCTTTTACACTGGTATGAATGCCCTTTGAGAACCCATACATATAGAAGCATCAACAGCATACCCAGAAACAGCAACAGCTCTGGGAACCCAAATATGGTAGGGGAGTCAGTCAACTGATGAGAAAGAGATTGTAAGGTGTTCTTTCTTGGATCTGGACACAGTCACTGCTGATTGGTAACCTATTGTCCATAAGCAGATCTGGATCATAGTGCCGGGGTAGAGAGGAGTACTGGTGATCAGTCACAAGAAATTAAGGATCCTTGTTTTATGAAGTTCCTAGGCAAAGAGGAGTTCTAACACTTGTAGCTGCAGAAGACCAGGGACCCTTCCTTAGTAAAGACCAGAGCACAGATTGAGAGAGTGGCGACCATACCTCTACCCAGATTATACCACTATGGAAGCACCACAAACTTGCAGACCCACAAAATTAGCTCTGAAAACAGCAGAATAAAAAGCCAGAAGCTTAGGGCATTGTCTCCCCACCCAAAGTGAATAGACTCCAACTTCAACATAAAGTTCAAAGTTTAAAAAATAGACAAAAAGTGAGCAAATACAAAAGAAGAAAGAGCTGAATTATAAAAAGTGACTATGATGGCAGGAATGATGGAAGACATAAATTCCAAATAAGAGAGCAATGTGGGGGAAAAAAACAACACAAAGACTCAAGAAAGTGCTAATTGGACACAATCCTAACAAGAATTTCTGGAACAGTTAAAGAAATAGATGAGAGGTGGAGGAAAAACTGAGAAAAGAAAAGAGAATTGTGGAGGAAAATTATGAAAAGAAAATTGACAGCTTGATAAAAGAAGTGCAAAAATATCAAAAGAAACAATATCTTAAAAAAGAGTTGGCCAGTTATAAGCTAATGACTACTCCATGTGACATCAATAACAATATAAGAAAGTAAAAAAAGAATGAAAGTGCCCCAGATAATACATTGAGGAGAGAGAATTTAAGAATTACTAGAGATCCAAGTGTTAGGGAGAGAGAAAATATGTATTAATAGGCTCTCTTATTTAGTGAGTGCGTAGTTTTATTGAAGTGCTCTTCCTTTCCACTTTCCAGCAATTAAAAGATACTCTCATCATTGCTCTGCTGAATCTGAACTTTTCACACCAATACTCAGTATTTCTTTTACTGAAAGGAGTATAATTCAGAAAAGACAAATGAGAGCCATATGCACAGACAACATATAGTTGAGGGTGAAACACAGATAATGGAATGTTCTGCTCAGACAATGAACTGGTACTGAAAATGTATGGGTTTTAGTCCCAGCTCTTGAATCAATCACATGTGAGACTTTGACAAAGCTGTTTCATTCCCCTGATACTCAGGAATTTTCTCTGAATAATGGGGAAGTAGGCCTGCAGAATCTCTAGGATTCATTCATGTGAATGCATAGGGGTAGAGCACTGGACTTGAAGGCAGGATGACCTGAGTTCAAATTTGAACTCAGACAATTATGAGCTGTGTTTCCCTGGGAAAGGCACTTAACTTTGATTGCCTTAATTTCCTTATCTAAAAATGAGCTGGATAAGAAAATGGCCAACCACTCCAGCATCTTTTCAAAGAAAACATCAAATAATCACAGAGATTTAGACATGATGGAAATGACTGAACAAAAGCTACAAAATACAATAAAGGGGTGGGAGGTGTGGTGCCAGAAGGAAGACTCATTTTCTCCCATTTATAGGTTTAAAAATTTTGCTGTTGATGTCATTGGTGTAGGAATTTCTAGGAAAGATGCAACTTCTACCAATTCAGGTTAGCACCTTCTCTGAAATGGATAGCCTCTGAGAGTTGCTTAGAGTATCATGAACTGAAGATACTTGGCCAGGGTCACTCACATATGGTACCATATGACAGAGGTAGCTTTTTAAATTTGGACCAATTGCCTCTGAGCTCCATTCTCTATCCATTGCACTATGCTCCTTCTTAGGGGTTTGATGAAGCCTCAGAAGGTTTAAGGATTAATACTACTCACCTGTGGATACTTGTAGAGTTCAAGCAGAGTCCCCATCTGGACAGCCAGAGCTGATGTGGCTCCTCCAATGACAGCCACAGTCTTGTCCTGCTCCCAGCAGCTGTAGTTAGGGATGCGTTGACCCTGCTCAGACAGCCAGTGCAGGGAGCTCTCCAAGGTTTTCTCATCACTGTGGTAGGTGTTGTACAGGTGGAAACCCAGGGTAAGATTGGGCAATAGGTTAGGATTCCTGTTGATCTCCTCTACAGCAAACATTAGGGCCAGGGCTTGTTGGTAATTTTTGTATAACCACCTAAAGGGAGAGAGTAAGAAAAAGCCTGTAAAAAGAATTCATTTAAGAAAGGAGGATATTCTAGCCACATGAAGGTCAAGTCTAAGGATTCTAGTTAATTTTTAGTGTATTAATAACAGCCTTCCTAGTTCCTTTACTTCTCCCCCTTTTTTTTGGTTGGAATGATGAGGACTATTTACTTTGAACCACTGGTAGAGTTCTGCCTTACAGTGTCACTAACTCATTCATTCATTCAAATAAATATGTAATGAATGTTTACCATTTTAGAATCAGAGAGTCTAAGATTTTGAAAATCATCTCATCTAACCCATTCTTAAAAGGAATCCCTACTGTAACATTACCTGTAAGGAATATAGTAGCCTCCCCTAAGAGATAAATGAAGAAGTCCTAGGAAATTAAAAAAAAATTAACACAATCCTGAGTCATCCTGGAGGAGAAAGACAAGAAGTGACTGCCAACAGTCATGTTCTCTTCTGGAGTCTGTGTCTGAATATAAATTCACTCACAATTTCCCCTTGTCCTCATCCAGCTTTAGTTAGCACCAGTAAAGAATCTCGGTCCACAACCCAAGTATGAGCTCCCATAGTCCCTGGTTCCAAAGACTGATCCAGCTTGTCTTTGATAATAATCCTATATGTCTACCTTTCTTCATACTACTCAAACACATAACACTATCCAGGACACCAGAAGAATGAAGTGTGTCCACCCTCCCTGCCCATCTGACACCTTTGTGAACATCTCCCTGATCCCATAAAAATCTTTCTTCCTATAGTTTCTCTATTTCTGCTTCCTTTTGGTTCTAACACTGTTGTGCCTTCTAGGAATGCCTGTACTTGTAGATTTCTCTTCTGAGAAGCATCTGTGACTAACAATTCCATATCTGCCCCTCTTTCCCAAGTATTCTAACTTAGGGAAAATCGAGAACAAGGGATGAATTGGGAACCTGGTACCTCCGTGTCACTGTTTCCCTCCATTTTCTTGATACCGGGGCTGTGTCTAGGCATCTAATCTGCATGGCTTTTCCCCACTAATATAAGTGGGAGATAGGGAATATTGCTGTCTTTCCTGCTTGGTATTCTGAATAATCCTGATTCTGTGCTAGGATAATACCTAAGAAGAGTATGTAACCATAAGTTAATCAAACATACCCTGTCCCCAGGAAATCTAGAATATAGTCAAGGGAAATATTATAGGTACACAAACCTGTCATACAAGGCAGTGGCAAATATTTGACCTGTGACTGGTACAGAGACAGTTAGAAATGCTGAGCAAGGGAAAGCACTTTTGCCAAAGAGTTCATGAAGTATTTACTTCATAACCCTGGAAGGGTGGGGATTTTCATGGGTGGAGATGAGGATCTCCAGGAGAGAGAAAGCAGTGGACAAGGGCACGGAAACATGTTTAAGAGATAAGAAGAACTCTGATTTTCTACCCAGAGAATGTGATTAGCAAGTGTTGTCCAAGTGTCTTCAGGTCAAGATCAGGTCAAATCATTCAGGACTCTCATTTTCTTTCCTCACCTTTTCCCTTATCTGAGGGGACTAATAAAAGTAAAAAAAAAATAGATTACAATCAAGAATTTAATCAAACAGCCCAAACCAATGGTCAAATAGATCCCATGTTATTGTCAACATGTTCCAAAATATTTACAATCCAGAAATATTTCTCCAGCGAGTTTTCTCTTTAAGGTAATTCAGACCTTTATGACTAGACTGACAGGCAAACAGAAGAATCTTAAGGTCCTCTCATTTACTCTGCCATTAACATCCAAACTGACATTCCCTCTTCTTACTGCCCACTTTCGGAGGATTTGTCACCCAGTGATCATCCTTTCTTTGTCCACACTCGCTACAATTAGAATCAGAGGGAAAGATGCCAATTACCCTGTCAACACAAACAAGCAGTGTTGCCAAGGAAAAGTCTGTCAATGGCCACAGGAGGCAAAAAGGAATTTTGGTTCACAATGACCTCATGGCCAATACTACACATAGGATGGGAGCTTGTTGAATTGTCTCTTGCCAGTAATCAACCGCTAGACCTAGGTGGTGAATAATAATGAAACAGAAAAGAATTGGGAAAGTCTTAAAGGATTCGAGGGATATAAGCATGTTAAAACGTTTCCTTATTTTAGAACAATGGAGATAAAGTATGAGGAAGGAAAAGCACAAAGACAATGCAAAATGCAGAAAGAACACAGAAGCAATAGAGATGCGGAGACATGGAGAAGAGGGCAAAGTTGCCATCCTCTGTGTCCCGTCCTTCAGCTCCCAAAACTATTGGGAGGCCTGCGGCTCACCAGTAGCCTTGCAGTGAAATCGGGCAGGGATATGACTGGAAGGAACATGTGTGTGTATGTGCACGCATGCATGTGCATGTGCACACATGTGTATGTGTGCATGCATGTATGTGTGCGTGTGAGTGTGTACACGCATGTGTGTGAGTGTGTGTGCACGCATGTGTGTGAGTGTGTGTGTGCATGCATGTGTGTGAGTGTGTGTGTGTGCACACGTGTGTGTGAGTGTGTGTGTGTGCATACGTGTGTGTGACCCTAAATCCAATTTCTATAGTAAAGTTTCTTATTGTTTACATTTGAGGTATGCTATGTACTGGGCTCCCGTGCTGCCTGGAGTTGTCTATAATCTGAGCAGAGGCAAGACAAAGCCCCATATTTGTTCGTTACCTCAAGATCAGTGAGAGAAGAGACAGACAGACAGGCAGAGATGCAAATACAGAGACATGGAGACAGGAAGAGACAAAAGACAGAACCTGGGAGACAGAGAGAATCCTGTCACTCTTCAGCTCTAAAAGAAAATCAGATGGATGGAACTGACCATGAGCAATGAAAGTCAGGGAAGAGAGGATAGCCAAGAGCCTCAGATCAGCAGGCCCACCTTCCTGCCTGCCTCTTCCCTAAAGAATTTGATGATCATCAGCCCCCTCAGAGGCACAGGCAGGCAGGCAGGCACTTACTTATAGTTCCGACAGTCCTTGTCAGGTTTACTTCCAAAGAGTTCTGCTCCTGTGTCACTGTGCACTTCAATGGCATACATGCGGAGAAAAGTCCCAGTCATGAGATCCCCATTTCTGGCAAGGCTGGGGCTGATTTGGGGGAAGCAGAGTGGCTCCTCTGTCCTGTTCTCAGAGGCTGTAAGCTGCAGCAGCAGTGAGAGGAGCAGGACATAAAGCAAGAGAGAAATCTTTCTCTGAACAAGAATCCACAAATCCCTGAACATTAGATAAAGCCCCAAGGCTGGGAGGAGCCAAAAACCTGCCAGAATTAGATTAAACATTTGAAGTTTGGCCTACTGAGAAAACCCCTGGATCCGCAATGTCTTGCTTTGGGGAAGATGGTCAGGTCAAGTCCTCCCTCTACGTTTGAGGAAACACAAAGAGACATTAGCTATGCCCACACCAAAAACAAGGATAGTGGTGTAAGACCAAGGGGCGGTTATAAGGTTTCTCTGTCCCTTCAACTCCGTCTGTCTCTCAGTGACCTTCTAACCAGAATTACACTGACAGTTGTGTCCACAGAGACATGCAGGTCCAGGAGGAGTTCTGGGGACCATTCCTGCCTCAGGCATCTCCAGCTGGGTCTCTACATCTATGGCAAAAACGCAAGTGGGAAAACATGTTTTGGAATCTCTGTCCTTGTTACCAACAGAAATTAATGGACAGGAGCTGTCCTTGAGGAGTTTTGTGTCCTTGTGTCACCCAGGGGGCTGCAGAATACTGGAGCTGGCAGATGTTCCATCAGGCAGAGTTTGATGTGAACAGACAAGATAAAAAAAATGTTTCATAGAGAACAGCTGAGCTGAGAGTCTACAGGATTCATGGCCATAACACTGACTTCTGAGCCAGAGTCCATCTTGTTCTTAAATGAACTCACAAGCCCAGGCTATCCCCAGGGTTGGAACCATAGAATCAGAGAGACTTGAGGAAGAAAAATGGGGCATCAGAGAGTCCAGCTGATTCCTGAAAAGAATCACCAACTACAGCTCCCAGCTTTACTGACTCCCATAACCTGATGTTTTGCCATACTGATGTGCTCTGGGAATGCACTCTAAAACCCTAAGATCAGGGAATTTAGAACCAGAAGGAACCTTAAAAACAAAGTTAATCCAATGTGCGCTTTTTGTAGATAAGAATCTAAAGTAAAGTGGCTTATCTAAGGCCATCTTGTTAGCAAGCAGCTCAATCCACTAGCATTTATATCACGTTTTAAAGTTTGTAAAGCACTCCACGTGTTATCTAATTTTATTCTCACAACAACCCTGTGAAATAGCTGCCATTATTATCACCATCTTGCTGATGAGAAAACAGACTAGAGGTTCAGGGCCTCACATAGGATGGTGTAGTCAGTAAATATCCGAGGAGGGATTCGAACTCAGCTCCTTCTGACTCCAAATCTGACGTTATCCATTACATTACTGTTTTCTCTACAGAAAAGCATGTTTCACCTTCAAAAATGATCGCTCTTTGAACCTATTCATTTGAACCATTCATGTCTTGTAGAGGGGTGGTCAGGGGAATCCACTGTTTAAAACTTATAGCACAAGTCAATGAAAAGCTATTGTTGACTTCCAGAGAACGGAAATCTGTATGAAGAAAGGGGGTCTTGTTCAGGGGCGTGAAGATTAAGGGGAGCTTGAAAGTTGCGTGGGCCAGGCCCAGGGGAGCGGAGGTTAAAAATGTCAGTAAAAGGGGTCAGTAGAAGGAGGCGTGCCCTCAGTGAAACACACACACACACACACACACACACACACACACACACACACACACACCCTTTTAACAGCTTGGTGGCACAGTGGACAGAACACTGGGCCTTGAGTCAGGAAGACCAGAGTTTAAGTCCTACTTCACAGACACTAGCTGTGTGATCTGGAAAGTCTATTGGGGCCTTGCCAGAAAATTGAACCATGTCCATTTGAATTGTTTTAGGAAGATTCTGAAGATCACCTGGCAAGAGTGCTTGAGTGTACCTCCAATGGCCCGGCCGCATTGTTCAAATGCAGCATGTACATTTGCCTAATGGGCTGTTTCACAGCAAATTCCTGGATGGTAAGCGATTTCTCAGATCAGAAGAAATGATACAAGGACACCGTCAAGGTCTCTCTGAAGAATTTTGGCATTGAGTGTATGGCACAGGAGACACTGGCACAGGACAGTCCAGCATGTCATGACGAAATCAGAGCAAGTGTTGTGCTCTATGAGCAAATCAAAACTGCAGTAGCTGAAAATAAAGATTAGATGTTCACATTTAGAGACATTTCTATTCTAAATGTTTGTAGGGACTGTTTGTTCCTGACCTGCCAAAGAGCCTTCTGAGCTCATATTGCTCTGATCAGCAATAACCAGACACACAGTACATTGACCCCGGCATTGTGCTGTCATTGTGGTCTTCTCCAAACATGAAAGATGGCAATAAATGAATGACCATAGACAAGTCACTTAACTTTTGACATTCAAACAATGTGGCAAGCCAATAGGAGTTGGGCTGTCTACAGCAGGCTTTGAATGCTTTGCAGTTCAGCTTGAGAAAGGACCCTAGTGTTTGGTACTTTCCCTTGCCAGGTAATCTTCAAAATCTCCCTAAGTCAGTTCATATGGAAGCAAGTCAGCTTCCTGCCATGGTTCTGGTATACTGTTTATGTTTCACAGGCCTACAACAATGAGGTCAGCACCAGGGCTCTGTAGAGCTTCAGTCTGGTAGTCAGTCTAATACCTCTCCTCTCCCATACTTTCCTTCAGAGCCTCCCAAACCCTGAGTTAGCTCTGGCAACCTGTGCATCAGTCTCATCAGCTCTGTGGACACCACTGGAAAGTATACTGCCAAGGTAAGTAAACTTATCCATGACATTCAAAATCTTTCCATTTGCCATACTATGTATGTCCATCATTCATGTGTGGACAGTGCAGTGCTGGCTGGTAGAGAACCTCTGTTTTCTTGGTGTTCATTGTCAGGCCAAAATTAGAATAAGCGACAGAGAATGGATTCATAGTCTGTTACATCTCAGCCTCAGAGGCCGCATTGAGAGGACAATTGTTCATGAACAAAAAGTGATATATCAGCTCTCCTTCCACTTTAGTCTTGGCTTGTAGCCTTTTCAAGTGAAATAACTCCCCATCAGTTTGGTAGCTGCCCTTGATGCTGTTTTCTTCCTGGTTGAAGGTATCTGACAACACTGCTGAAAATGTCAGACTAACAAGCTGCATCATAAGCACATAGCCCTGCTTCACGCCGTTACTTACTGGGAAAGAACCTGGAAATAGACACACATTAATGTCCTGGAATAAGAAGGAAAGGAAAAAAAAAGAGATTCTCGCCAGAGAATGAAGGACAAGGATGGGAGAGAAAGTCAAGGAGGGGTCTGAGGGCAGCCCTGACCTGAGCACACAGTGAGCAGGAAGAGACAGATGAGAGGCCAGGCCACAGTACAGAGACCCTAAGAGCTCTGCTCCCCAAAGAGCACACAGCTGGTCTGGCCTCTTCCAGGTCCCTCATCCTCTCCCTGAATCCCTGTGATGGTATGTGGGAAGGTGGGTGGAGGCTTCATACAAAAGTGCCTCATCCTGGGTCTTCTTAACCATTCCCTAGTCTTGACTTTAGATCACCTGGCTCCCTATCCTACCACTGCTTTCCATGGCCCAATCCCATGGTTTTATCTGTGGGCTGCAGGCTCCCAAGCAAACCCACCATTCTCAAAAAACAAAACGAAATAGACCTTAGGGACTGACAGCCAGAATAAGACCTCTACCTACTACCCACCAGTCTTCCAAGCTAGCACCCATACACAGGACAAAAGGTTGGCTTGACTCAGGAGAATGATTACCACCTTGCTGTGTGCATGACCATCCAGTTAACGCCCAAAGGTTTTGTTCCTTCTCAGAGAAGGGTTTGCTTTTTATTTTGCTTCATTAATCTTCAATCATATGTGCTCCAGTGAGGACATCTAGTGGTTCATTAAAGGCATATACTTTTTTAGCAAATTGTGAAGAGTAATCACCAAATTGGAAGATAATCCTGAGATTTCAAGGCTTCTTTGAATATAGCAAGTCAGGGGCATTTCTGTCTATCCTGAGCATGTATTCATAACTGACTGTGATAGATGTGACTCATATCCATAATAGAGTCTCTTCACAACTCTGGGAATTTCCCCTTGAAAACTTTAGGCCTGATTTAGAAACAGCCAAGATGACAGAATAAAGGCAAGAACTCAGCTGAGCTCTTCCCCAGATCCCTCTAAATCCCTTTTTAAAATGACTCTAGAGTGGAGCCAAGATGGCAAAGTAAAGGCAGGGACTTGCCTGCGCTCTCCCCCAAACCCCTCCAAATCCCTTTGTTGTTGTGTTTGTCCTTCATTCTCTAAGAGAATCATGGCATCACAGAGATGATTATATGACTTTCAGTTGACTTTGATTTAAGTGAGAGGGGGGGGCTATGCAAGGTCACCAACCTCACTTTCTCCTCCAGAGCCATCTGGATCCAGTGACCAGATATTCATCAGGATGACTGGAGATGACTTAGGATGCAATGGGAGATCCTAAGAAATGACTCTAAACAAATTAGAAAGCAGCAAAAGTCACCAAAAGATTGAGTGAAACAAATTTCCAGCCCAAGACAACTTGGAAGGTTGACAGGAAAGGTCTGTTGTGCCAGTGTGAGAGTAGCATACAATGAGGCACACCAGGTGCACAGCCCTGACCCCAGCAAACCAGGGGAAAGCCTTGGGATTGACTGAATCAGCATCAATTGTGGCCACATCAGCTTCAGTGGCACCAGCTGCTTCCAGAGCTCTCAGCCCACAGATGACAGGGATTTGAACAACCTCTCAGAAGGAGATTACAGGGTTTGTTTGTTTTTTTCTAGCACTGAGGCAGGACTCTGTTGCTTTGCCCACACTCAGATATAGGACACAGTCCTCAGTGGAAGTCCCAAGGCAAGGAGGAGCGCTAGCACACCAGAGCTTGTAGCCACAGTGGAACAGGGACCCTCCTTGGTTTGAAGGCAGACAGGAGTGCTTGTGGTCACTCATAGACCAGATGACAGGTCAGGAGAGTAGTAAACTCCTCTTCTTAGATCATAATAACTTAGAAGAATTAAAAACTTGCAGGTCCCTAGAAGTATCACTAAAAGCAACTGCACAAACCCCTGAAGCTTGGGACAGAGTGCCCTCTACCCTGGAAGCAGAGCCCCACCTTAACAAAGAGCTAGAAGTCAAGTAATAATCTGGGAAAATGAACAAGCAATGGGAAAACTCAGAGTATTGAAAGTTACGATGGTGACGAGATCAAGACACTCACTCAGAAGAAGACAACAAAGTCAAAACTCCTACACCCAAAGTCTCCAAGAAAAATATGAAATGGTCTCAGACCTTGGAAGAGCTACAAAAGGATTTTGGAAATCATGTAAGAGAGGTAGAGGAAAGATAGGGAGGCAAAGTGAGAGTGATGCAAGAAAAAGAAAGTGTCAACAGCTTGGTAAAGGAGACATAAGAAAATACTGAAGAGGGGGTGGAGCCAAGATGGTGGCATAAGAGCAGCAACATATTGCAGCTCTCACATAGCCACCCCAAAATACCCATAAAATATGACTCTAAACTAATTCTAGAACTCCAAAACGCACAAAAATACACTTTCCACTAAAGTCAGCTCTGCTATGAGGAATCATATCAGCACTGCGAACTGAAACCAGCTTGGCCTGAAACCTCGGCTGTGTCCTGGGGGCAGCTGGACAAGAGGAGCCAAGTGGAGCCGAGCCCTGGCTGGAGCTTTGGGTGAGTGGATTGGTGGCAGCTGCGGCAGGATCCAGAACTAGGTCAGTGGAGCTTGTGAGGTTGTGACAGAAAAGCAGTCTGGCTGAAATGCCTCCAGGGCTGGGAAGCAAAAGTTGGAAGTTCTGCACCTGCCTCTGCATTGTTGCTTCAGAGCTTTTGGCCTGCAGACTGCAGGGGGACCAAGCGATCGTTCAGAGGCCAAGTGCTCTCGCGTTGAGTGGCCTGGATCCAGATCGTGATCTTAGGCTTTGGTCCTGTGGTCCATCTTTATTCAGTCAGTTGGAAGTGGCAGAGGGACCCAGCAACCTCCTAAGAACTCCAGCAGCTGGGAGGACCCCAGCAATTTGGGACAGAGCTTTCCCCTCCAGAAGCAGAGCTACACAGAGATTAAAAAAAAAAAATCACTGTCTGACCAACCATGAATAAGAATAAGCATAAGAAGCAGGGTAAGAATGCAACCAAACCCTAGATTCCTTCTTTGAAGAAAAGAAGGACCAAGAAGAGAGCTGCAGGAGGATAGCACAGCCAGAGCTCCCCCACCAGGGGCTTCCAGTAAACATGAAGATTGCCTTACAGCTAGAGATCAGCTGAAGAAGGATTTTGAAAACCAAATGAGAGAAGTGGAAGAAAAATTGGGAAGAGAAATAAGAATGTTGCAAGAAAATCATGAAAAGAGAGTCAGCAATCTGACTGAAGAAATTAACACCCTAAAAAACAGATTAACTCAAATGACAAAAGAGGCCCAAAAAGCCAATGAGGAGAAGAATGCCTTA
>CM053580.1:589181621-589225331 GCA_028627135.1 Pseudochirops cupreus | reverse complement strand
GTTACAAAAATTTAAAAAGTTTTTGCAAGAACAAATCAACTAGAGTAAGTTAGAAGAGAAACAAGTAAATGCAAAAAGTGAAGAAAATTTTTCTGATACAGGTGACATATAAGGATATATAAGGAACTAATTAAAATATACAATACCAGGACTGGATCCAAGATGGCAGAGTAGAAGCACAAGCTTGGCATGAGCTCCTGCTCCAGTCACTTCCAATACATATAAAAAATGGCTCTAAACAAACCTTAGAGCTACAGAACCCACAAAGTGACAGAAAAAAAACAAATCTTCCACTGAAGACAGCCTGGCAGGCCAACAGGAAGGGTCTATCACAGCACACTGGGAGCTGAGCACAGCCCCACATAAGCCCTGTGGTTCTGGCCCCAGGGTGGCCCCGACCAGTGGCAGCCAGAGCAAACTTCAGGAAAGTGAATCACCAGCAGCTGTGGCAGTTTCCAGACTTCTCAACCCATAAATGCCAAAGACAAAGTAAAAAGTTACTGTGGAACTCTGTTGGAATGGGGGGGGGGGGGGGAGCAGAAGAGTGAAGTCTGGCCGCCACCACCTGGGGCAAGAAGCACAGGAGGCACTGCAGCTACACTGCCTGGCTGCCTCAGAAGCTCGTGGCCTGCAGATCACAGGGGGACCAAGCAACTATTCAGAGGGTAATCGCTCTAGCTTTAACCTTCTTAGATCTGGATTTCAGTCTTGGGTGGTGGTCCTGGGGTGTGTGGCCAGTAAGCCAGAGGTTGTGGGGGCTATAGAGATGGTGCACTCCTGATAGCTCCAGCAGCTGCAAAACTCCCAGCAATTTGGGACTGGAAGCAGAATTCTACCATGGCAAAGAAGTCAAAAGTCAAGTAATTGGCTGGCAATATGAGGAAGCACAGGAAGCACAAATGGACCATAGAATCCTTTTGGGGGGGACAAAAAGGATCAAGGTGTGGAGCGAGAGAAGGACAGCAAAGTCAGAACTTCTGCATCAAATACCTCTAAGAAAAATATGAATTGGTTATAGCCCTGGAGGAGCTCAAGAAGGATTTTGAAAATCAAGTAAGAGAAGTGGAGGAAAAATTGGGAAGAGAAATTAGAATGATGCAAGAAAATCATGAAAAGAGAGTCAACAACCTGACTGAAGAAAATAACACCTTGAAAAATAGACTAACTCAAATGGCAAAAGAGGTCCAAAAAGCCAATGAGGAAAAGAATGCCTTAAAAAGCTGAATTTGCCAGATGGAAAAAGAATTTCAAAAGCTCGCTGAAGAGAATAACTCCTTCAAAATTAGATTGGAGCAATTGGAATCTAATGACTTTATGAGAAATCAAGATACTATAAAACAGATCCAAACAAATGAAAAAATAGAAGGCAATGTGAAATATCTCACTGGAAAAAACACTGACATGGAAAATAGATCGAGGAGAGATCATTTTAAAATTACTGGACTACCTGAAAGCTATGATCAAAAAAAGAGCTTAGAAATCATCCTTCAAGAAATTATCAAGCAAAATTACCCCGATATTCTAGAACCAGTGGGCAAAATAGACATTGAAAGAATTCAGTGAGCATCTCTTGAAAAAGATCCCAAAAAGAAAACTCCTTGGATGAAATGACATCAAACTTTCTAGTTAGGAGGTTAATAGTGGAGGATATGAGAGAACAGATTTGGGGGAGGATTATTCAGTATACTTGCTATTTTGGTGTGGGGGTAGGGGAAGGATGGGGAGAAAAAATTGTAACTCAAAATCTTGTGGAAATGAATGTTGAAAACTAAAAACAAATAAATAAATGTGTTTTTTTAATCCTAAATATTTTTCAAATAGGCCAGGATTGGGTTTTGTCTGTATTTAAATACTAAGCCTCTGTATGTATAAAAAAAAAATTAATACCAAGAGTCATTGCCTAAAAGGTAAATGTTCAAAGCCTATGAAAAGGTGGTTTTCAAAAGAAGACATCCAAACTCTCAACAACATGAAAAAATTCTCTAAATTGCTGTTGTTATGAAATGGTGTGAAATGATGCAATAATTCTGGAAAGGAGTTTGGAACTATGCCTCCAAAGGTACTAAATTGTTCATGTCTTTTGACCCACTTATAACCACTACAAGGACTATACCACCAAATAAATCAAAGAAATAGGAAAAGGACCTGTGTGTACAAAAATATTTATAGCAGCTCTTTTTATAGAAATCAAAAACTTGAAACTAAAAGGTGGAGGAACATCATATTGGAGACTAGTTAAAGAATTATGGTGTATGAATTCAAAAGAATGTTGTCGAGCCATAAGAAATGATAAAATGGGCACTTTCAAAGGAAATAGAGAAGATTTTTTTAACCTGATACAGAACAAAATGAACTAGTAAAACTATACAGTGAAAGCAACATTTTAGAACTCTGATTAATGCAATGACAAAGCATGAGTCCAGAAGACTCATGAGAAAACATCCTATTCACCTCCAGGCAGGAAATTAACTTAAACACAGAAAAAGACATCCATTCTCAGGCAGGGCCATGTAGAAATTTGTTTCTCTGCGGTATACTTATTTATGATTAGGGATTTCTTTTTCTATTTTTGTTCAATGGGTAGGCATGAATTATAAATTTATTTAAAAATAAAATTCATCTCATAGACTGATAGGGGGTGGGAATTAAGTGAAATGGAGTTGTCCCTTTCCCATCTTGACTTTCCCTATCATGATTTTGCTGTATCATGAGTTGGCATAAGAACTTTAATGGGAATTTGGGGGGAGGTTTGCAGAAGTCACAGGTGACATGCAAAGACCTGCAAGTGACACAGAAAAAAATTTAGAAACTCAGAAATGCATAAAATATGTTTAGTTTAGTATTATATGATATCAACATATTTTATCTTTTAATACCATAATAATTCAAACTTCTCTGGTACAAAGGGAGGGCCAAAAACTTTTGTGTGGATTTTCCAGATCATAAAGCTTTGTACCCCTAATGCAATGTGGAAGGGATAACTGTAATATGAGTGAAGCATTTTGAAAACCTTAAAACACTATATAGTATCAGCTATTCTTCTTCCCTAGTGTATGAATTCCCTTATAAAACCTATCTCCTTATTATATAATGCCACTTCATTTTTTAATTGAATCTGTTTCTTTTCTCCCTCTCTTCCTCCCTTCCTCAGCTATTTTCCAGTCGCAGGTCATGTCCCAACACCTCAGTGATTTTTAGAAGTTCTAATTTATCTTCTTGAAGTATTTATTACTCATAATCACCATTTATGCATAAACATCAGATACCAGGAGCTTTATTATTGCCCCTCTCACTGGATACTGTCACTAACAGAGCATAGCAGACAATCTTAGAACTAAGAGGTCTTGGGTTCAAGTCCTACTGCGTACATATACTAACTCTAGACTTTTGGGGAAATAACTTCTTAACACTCTAGCAACTCTTTGAGACTGTAAGTTGCAGAGAAAGTGTCAGTAAATATTCGTTAAGAGCCTACAATGTGCCATGCACTGTGCTAAATGTTGGGTCTACAAAAAGAGACAAAAGAGTCCCTGACCTCAAGGAGCCTACAGTCCAATGGGGAAGGCAATGTGCAAACACATATATGCAAAGCAAGCTATATACAAGAAACAATAAATAATTAACAGAGGGAAGGCACTGGAATCAAGAGAGATGGGGAAGGTATCCTATGGAACTGAGAAAAGGTCATTTGATTTGGCAATTAAGACATTATTTTAACTTTGGAGAGAGCGATTTCATTGGAACGATAGGGTTGGAAATCAGAGTGTAAGAAGTTAAGAAGATAGTGAGAGCAGAGAAAGGGGAGCAGATGGCCTATTGGAGAAGTTTAGCTAAAAAAAGGACAGAAGAGAAATAGATGATAGTTGGGATGAAAGGATCAGTCTTCATTGGCAGATGGAATTTCCTCATTTGGAAGTTCCCAACTGATGAAATCACTGGCAAAAAAAGCAGGTCACTTCCCAACTCTATACAAAGATTTTTTTTTTCTATGTCACACTTGCTCATCTCTATTTAGCTTCCAAATACATATGGAATGTTTTCTACCTCTTCTTCCTTTCAATTTAAACTCTTTATTTTCAATCCCATGTTTTAACTGGCCTTCTTCCCTTGATAAAAGCCCATTAGCTAAGGATTAAAACTATATTCTGAACTATATCTCTGGCAAAATTAATTCTAGTCATGGGGCTGAAAGATACCAAAAAAAAAAAGCATTGATTTCAAGTTGTATTTTTAAATATTCCTTGATAGAATGTGGTGACTATCTGTCTTATGGAACTTTTTGGCCTTAGAGTTTAGCATGTGATTTGAATTTCATTTCCAAGCAACCCAACTCAGATAAGATAGAGCTCCTCTTGTTAGAGATTTAAGATGTAATAAAAGGGGAACAGTTACAAGCCAAAGACTGCATATGGTTGCCCATGCCTATCAGTTATTCCTAGACCTAATTAAATGTGTTAATAAGTAGACTGGGAGTTGGTATTTGTTCTCTTGGAGGCTGGAAAATTACATAGGCATGGAGGATAGAATGGGGGTGGTCAATTAGCAATTTCATCAAATACTTAGAAGCTGATGACTTAGCAGAATTTTATAAAAATAAATTGGAACTGATGACTAGAGAATGACTGAAGAAAAGGATTCATCAATGTATGGTAGAGGAGAGAAACACAGAAGCCAAGCCTATAATGGTTAGAGCAATTGTGGAAATGACCAGCCCTGGCCAGACATCAGACAGAGATAAGGGGAAAGACTGGAATTTGGGTCCTAGAATGTTCTCCTTCTCCCCTAACTCCCTTCACCAGCTTCTATACTAGCACAAAAAAGGTAATAATTAGATTATTAGATAATTATATTGTATATATTATATAATACATATGTAATATATATTAAAACTATTAGATAATTACAATAATTATCATGCACCTTCTGAGACTTTAACACCCTTTTGGTATGAAAGTTCTCTGGTGTTGTATTGGGGGGATGAACAGAGTGAGCTAGGGGGCATAGCATGAATGTTTGATGATGAAAGGTTTAACTTAACTTTAACAGAAGTCATTGTCACATTCATACCCATCCATGGACTTTGCAATCTAAAGATAGTGGTTACTGATAAACTGACATGGCAACTTGACAATTCATCGAATCATAAATTGAGAGTGGGAAGGGACCTTAGAAATCATCCAATTCTACTGCATAATTGATTTCCCTCCAAACTCAGCCCTCCCTCCTCCCCAGGACCCAATTAATTACTTTTATTTTCTTAAGACTATTATTCTTTCTGTGGTGTGATCTAGAACATACTTTGAATCTGAACAAGGAGTGTTCTATGTCGCCGCTGTCATTGGGAAAGGCCATGTAACTTTTGCATCTTAAATCTCTAGTAAGAGGGGCTCAATCAGTATTACATGTATGTCCATATTTCTCTTATAAAAGTACTTCCCATTTCCTTTATAAGAACATTATTTCAGAACAGAACTTGAGGATCTGTACATGTGACATTTTAATGAAGACATACTTGAATCATTCAAAGATCTCTGTCTTCATCACTGCCTTCTCTGAGGTCACTGCAAATACAGAACCTCACAATGGATGATTAGATGGAATCACCTAGGCAATCAGTCGTTGTTAGGTGAAAACATAAATAGTTTCTCAACTGGGACTAGGCATTTGCATTATAAAAAATTAACCACCAGGATGCTTTGACAAATATTCCGCCATCATGGAGCATTGCTGATATTATTAAATGAAGAGGATCATGAGCTGGTGAGCCATATTCCCCTGGCCGTGCTTCATCCCATAGAAGGGATGTGTAGGGGAAATGTCAATGGTTTTCACATAGCAGTCAGCCTTCCTCTCTGATACACTACCATCCAGTTGGTCACACTGACCCACTCCTTGAACTTACAATAGTTCACTCAAGTGTTATCATGAAACCTTGTAACAAGGGAATGTCTAGACATCTTAGATAATGTGGACATATTACTCTTGGCAAAGAAAAAATAGAGGCAGTAAAGCAATGGCTAATAAACCATCTGCCATGACCTAGGCAGCCCACAGATACTACACAGCTTGTTCTAAACCCAGCAGTTCTAGAGAAAGCACTGTTGGCTTTAGTTACTATATCTTCTGTGAGCAGCTAAAAGACTAGACAACAGAATAGAGTTCCATCATTGTCTTAGTCACTTCAAATAGAATTAGTATTTAGATGAAAGAGGAGTCCGGACCTCTCACAGCACAGGGCAGGGGTTGGAATGTGGTGCCAACTAGAACTCATGATGGCTCTTGCTTTTGGGTTTAGTTTCCTATCCTTGGAAGATGAGTGCTTCTCAACACTGCTAGCTAATTCTTCTGACATAGGGATGTCAGCAAGGGCAGGCCAGAGATAAGAATGCCTTCCCCTCAGACCACCATCTTGCCTTTTCTGTCTGTCCTTCATCACTGCTCTTTCACCCTCCATCCAAGTTTACTATGGCCAAGAACTTTGTTCCACCCCACCCCCTCATTTCTAACACATTCACCTCATCTGTTGCACCTCCACTTGATGACATCTTATCACTTCTTTCTGCCATTGTTCTCTCACTTGCAGGAGGGAGAGGGAGCTGGAAATGAATGCTTACATTGGGTGAAAAGAAAAGGGCACTGAGTAAGTAGAAAGTAGTCCCTAAGGAGTACATTAGCTAGGAAGACAACATGGTATTTTGGAAGGAGAGTTCTATGTGGACTCAAGGGAACTGAGTTCAACTCTTGGCTGTGTTACTTATCCCTCTTGTGGTCTCTCACAAGGCCCTTCCCTGCTTGAACCTTTGATTAAATGATCTTCAAGCTCTTTTCCACCACTAATATTAAGGTTCATTGGAGGTTTATTGGGTTGTGGAATATGAAGAAAACTTGTCCATATTCTAAGAACCAATACATTATATTAGAAAAGAAGAAATTCTCACTTACTTGGGGAGCTTTGGCTGAAAGAATCACAGGGACCATTTTCTCTTCCTTGATACTCCCCCCTCTTAGGGGAAATGTAGAGATGTAGGGAGATAAGTTTAGGGAGGAAAGGAGAACAATAAGAGAAAGAAAGAGACACAGGCCATGCCTTACAGTTCCCAAAATCATGGTGCTGTAAATTCTTTGCCCCTTCTCTGTTCAAATATAGATCAGAGAGAAGCCATGGATAGCCTAGCAAATAGGAGATCTGCACTGAAATGTAGCTTCCACTCTTCTCACCTATGTGAACATGGGTGAGCCACTTACCTCTTTTGAGCTTGGTTTCCATATCTACACAGAGGAAGTAATGATAGCCATTGTACCTTGGGGACAACAAATGATGGGACTCAAATGTCATAGTGCCGGTCAGTGTAAGTAAATGTATTGTTATTATTATCTTATTCTCATCTTTTGAATGGCAGCTGGATAGATGTGGTCAATGTGCATTTACTAAGCAGTAAACTGTGAGCTTCTGGAGAGCAGGGGTTGTTTGCCTTTATATTCTGAGAATGGACTTACACCATGCTTGGCACATAGTAGGTGCTTAAGAAGTGTTTCTTAACTAAGCACCATCCATATCTGCACCAGGCACTGTGTGAATCACTGGGGATACAAAGAAATGCAAAAAAACTGTCCCCAAACTCAAGGAGCTCACAGTCTAATGCAGTGGTTCTCAACCTGTGGGAGTCAAACAACCCTTTCACAGGGGTCACCCAAGACCATCGGAAAACACATATTTCTGATGGTCTTAGGAACCGAGACATCACTCCTCTATCCGTCTCCAGACTCATGTGCAGATACGCCCACATACGAGTATTAAAGGGTCGCTGCATTAGGAAGGTTGAGAACCACTCTTCTAATGGAAGAGACAATATGCAATGCATGATGTAAAAAAGTTGTAAGCAGGATCAGCTGGAGAGAATTAACAGAGGAAAGAAACTAGCACCAAGGGAGCTTGGGAAAATGTTCTTGCAGAAGGTGGAACCTTAGCTGAGACTTGGTGGAAGCCTGGTCCTGGGACAAGTCACTGCCCTGCTGGTTTTCATTATTTTGTGCTCTGTGTACAATTTTGCTGAGGGTCACAGCATCATGAGATTTCTGAGGTGAAAGAATCCAGTGCCCATTTAGTTCCACCCACAAGCCCAGAATCATCTCCAGTACAACTAAGTCTTCCAACCATTGCTTTCCCACTATGACCAAGAGTGAGTTTGGGAGTGAAGGATGGGGAGAGAAGGAATACTTAACCCTCAATCTGATAAGACCATAGTGTCTTATCAGAGACAAGAGATGATTTAGATTACAGGATATTGAAAATATTTTGCATGAACAAAATGACTGCATCTCAGATAAAGGAAATTGACTATTGGGAGACAGAGATGGGGACAGAGAGATACAGACAGAGACAGAGATCTTGACTTCATGTCAGGAAAAATCTTCTGAACACTTAGAGCTGTTCCAAAGTGGGAATCCTGTGGGCTTCCCCCCCCAGAAGGCCTAGGACAACTCTTGTTGGGGATGTTTTGGTAGGGAGTCCTTTGGTGTATTCTTTGGACTGAATGACTGCTGAGGTCCCTTCTGTGACTCAGTGACTTTTCTGAGAAGATTAAAGGAATTCACAGCACTCCTTAGTTGTTGTCTTCCATCTTTCATTATTTCTTACAACTGGCCTCTCCTCTTTATCTCCTTTCTCAGGGAAAGAAGTCTCTTGATACTTTAGAAAGCCTACTTCTTCTTGACCTTTGATTTCACCTCATGTCACCTTCTCCAAGAAGATCTTGCCTTAGTAATCATATCCTTTCTCTGACTGTGTGCCTTGTGCCTTACAACTCCCACTGGGCAGGGCCTGGCCCCAGAGTGAAGGTAGCAAGGGGCTGGGCTTCATCTGGGTGAGGTGTCCTCCAACTGCCCCAAAGCAATGACTTCTGTCTGTGCCAGCACAAAGTAACTTCCACCTCCTGCTGTCAGCCTTGGAGCACTGGCTACAGCCCTGGGCCTGGAGTCAGGGTGATCTGAGCTCAAATCCAGTATCAGACACTTACTAGATGTGTGACCATGAGGAAATAGCTTAACCTTTCTAAGCCCCAGTTCCCTCATATGTTAAATGTGGATAACAATAGCACCTGCCTATTATTTTGAGGATCAGATGACAGAATTATGAAGTCCTTAGCACAGAGCCTGGCATGCAGTAAGCACAATATGAACATCAGTTATGCCAGCCTTCTCGGGTGAGAAGACTTCAGACAACTCACAACCGATACTTTGAGCCTTCAATCTCCTATGGGATGCAGTGTGTCTGTTGAGGAAAAGCTGCTGAGGGCCTGGCCAGGCACCTCTCATTTGCTCCAAAGTGACCACTTCCATCTGTACCAGCACAGGGCAACTTCCACATCCTGTCACCAGTCCAATCACCCAATTTGGTTGTGGAGAACTTCCAATGCAAAAATTAACCCTCTCTTTGACTTTAGCCCTCTTGCTTCCTGTTATACCCATCCTTTGAGGGAAGAGTGGTGAAAATTTTCACACCTTGTCACCCCATCACATGTCAGTGACTTTGAACTCCTAGAGATCTTTATCCATACCACTTTGTATACCCCTTTCCACCCTATTCCTCATTACCATCAATCTCAGCCTTCCCACCCCAAAGCTTAACTCCACCCAAACCTTCCACTGTGCCCTCTGAAATACCTGTTCCATAGGTGACAAATTTCCCTTCATCTTAAATCTTTTCCTCTTCCACTCCTTCCATATCTTCCCACCTTTACTGAAACCTGGCTTCCCCCTGTTATCACAAGTGCCCTGGTCACCCTTTCCAGTACTATCTGCATCTTCACTCAATCTCCTTGGCTCACTGGTTGAGGAGGGGGAGTCGGAATACTCCTTGCTCTTCATTGCCTCTTCCAGGTTCTCCCCCTTCCTCCATCACTCAGTAACCTCTTCCTTTGAGGTGCATGCTGTTTATATCTACTACACAATCAAAATCCTGGCAGCTGTTGTCTACAGACCCCCAGGTCATTCCCTTCCTTCCTTATTGAATTTGATGCCTGGTTTACAATTTTTCTCTCCTCCTTACTCCTGACCTCTTACTAGGGGACTTTAACATACATATTGATTCTCCCTCAGATACCTAACCACTCACTTCCTCAACCTACTCACCTCTCATGAACTAGTCCTCCAACCAATCTTGGCCACACACAAAGCTGGCCAAACCCTTGATCTTGCCATCATTCAAAAATGTATCACCTTTTAAAGAATTCTGAAAAATTCCCTCATCTGACCATAATCCACAGGCTTTTCATCTATCCTTCTGGCTTCCCTTACAAAACCCTACTCTTCATTCTCACTGTGATCTCCAACCCCTAAATCCCTCATTTCTCTCCCAAGTCATCACCCATGTTGTAGCCACTCTCTCATCTTTCCATCTTGACCGTCTGATGATACAATTCAACTCTATGCTCTCTTCTTCTTTTGAATTTTTAGCCTCTTTAGCATATTGACAATTATGCCAACCAAGCCTCAGTCTTGGATCACTCCCAATATTTGTTGTTTTCAATACACAGGCTGCTCAGTGAAGACAGAGAAAACCATGGAAATATTCTGACTGGATCTACTACCAATTTGTAAACTCAACTGGGCCCTTATTGCTGCTGGGCAATCCTACTATACCTGCCCTATCCATTTGCCACCCCACTCTCCACAGACATTCTTCCAAACCTTTTCACCCTTCCTCAAACTTCCCATGGCTCCTCCTCCCCTGACTCTCTCAGTTAAGAATCTTGCCTCTTATTTTACTGGGGGAAAAAAAAGAAGCCATGTTCTGGGAACTCCCTCTTCTCCCTCTTCTCCCCCTTCTTCATCTCCTATCATTCACTTGCCTTCTGTCACTTTCTCCTCCTTCACCCCTGTCTCACAAGATGAGATGGCTTTAGTGTTTCCCAAGGCTGACCCCTCTACTGGTTACTTACTTAAAGTACTATGAACATGTCCATGTCTCCCCTATCCTGGAAAAAAAAAATGCCCTCACTTGATTCCTCTATTCCTACTCTTGTTCTCTATTTTTTCTGCTCTTTGTAGCTAACATTCTTAAAAAGGCTGCCCATGACAGTTGCTACCACTTTCTCTGGTCCCACTTACAGTCTGGCTTCCAACCTTTTCATTCCCCTAAACTGCTCCTCCAAAGTTATTAATGATCTCTTAGTTGCCAAATCCAATGGCTTTTTCTCAATCCTCCTTTTCCTTGATCTCTTTGCAACTTTTGATGCTGCTGATCACTCTCCACTCCTTGAAAATATATTCTCTCTAGGATTTCAGAACATCACTCTCTCCTGGTTTTCCTTCTACCTGTCTGACCTCTTCCTTCATTTTCCTTTGCTAGATTCGCATCCATCGCATGCCCTATAAGTGTAGATGTTTCACAAGGTTGTGTCCTGGGCCCTTTTTTCTTCTCCTCTTTAACTTAGTGAGCTCATCAGCTCCCATGGATTTAATTACTATTGCTATTCTGATGACTCTTAAATATACCTATCTTGTCCCAACCTTTTGGGTCACTTCCAATCTCACATCTCCAACTGCCTTTCAGGCATTTTGATCTGGATATCCAGTAGATATCTTAAACTCAACATGTCTAAAATGCAACTCATTATTTCCCCCTCTAATCCCTACCACCTCCTACCTGCTGTCAAGGGCAATGCCATCCTCCCCTCCCTCACAACCTAAGGATCATCTTCAGTCCTCACTATCTCTCATGCCCTCTGCATATCCAATCTGATGGCCCAGCCTGTTTATTCCACCTTTACAAGGTCTCTGCATCATTTCCCTCCTCTGACACTGCCCTCAGCCTGGTCCAGGCCCTAATCACTTCACACCTGGATTATTGCAATAACCTGCTGGTGGGCCTGACTGCCTCAGTCTCTCCCTGCTCCGTTTCTTCCCTCACTCAGTCATTACAGTAAGGTGCAGTCCTAAACACATCACCCCTATACCCAGTAAACTTCCGTGGCTCCCAAACACCTCAAGAATCAAATACAAAGTCCTCCATCTGGCATTCAAAGCCCTCTGTAACCTCCCCTTCCTTTGCCCATTAACAGTCATGCCTATATGGGAAGACTTTGGCATTACAAACATAGTTTTGGTCAATAAGGGTCAATTGGGGAATCCTGTTTCCTCCCAGAGGGACTCCCTCGTGCCAAAGGACTGTCACAAATACTCTGCTGGTCAGTAGTGGTCCAGGAGTCAGCCACTCCACCTTCACTTCCCAGTGACTGGGACAGCCATGTCAGGCTCCAGACAAAGAGGCATCAGCCTGTTCAAGGGCTGAGGCAGAGTGGGGTTGGTCTTTTTATTGGGGAGAAAGTCCAAAGTAGGCAGAAAGTATATTTAGGTTTTAATTCATTTGGGGCTAGGCGCAGGACTAAATGACTGTTGGACTCCTCTCCAACTTTTCCATTTGAGGCCTCTGACCTTTCCATAGCCACCAAATGGGCTTCTGCTGCCAGAAATCAGCTTTGTTTCACCCTCTCACTTTTGGCTTATCCAGCCAGATGCTCAATGGAAAGGGTCCTTCTAATCCTCAGCCAGGCCCTTTCACTGTCAATACCCTCTAACTGGAACGTTTTCTCTGGACAGAGCTCAGCAGGGAAAGGCAACACCCCAAGTTCTCATGGTGCCTGTAAGGACCCATAAAGATCGCAGGTATAACATGCTTTGTAAACCGTAAAGCCCTGAACAGCTCTGTAATGCTGCTGCTGCTGAGAGGAGGAAGAGGAATGGGAAGAGGAGGTGGTGGTGGTGCTGACAATGACCGTTATTATTAGAAAGAGCAAAACTCTCACCTCTTCCTGAAAACTAAGGCTGCTCCTTCTGCTCCACTTTGATCAGTAATTTATCTGAATTTGTAAAGCACTTCATGTCTGGGACAAGTCAAATCAAGACAACATGCATTCATAAATGCCACTGCATGCCAGGCACTAAGCTAAATGCTAAAGACACAAAGAAAGAAAAGTAGTACCTTGTCCTCAAGGAGTTCCCAGAGGAGACAACAGGTCACTAGCCACTAGATGTGTTGTAAACAGAAACACCCCCAGGAAGAGCCTCAGTCATTGTTAGTCTTGTCTCTCCAACAAGACTTTGAGGTCGTGGGGAGGAAGAACAGTCTCGGAGACTTCCTTCTGATTATTCCCAACACCCCAACCAGCCAGGACTTATCAGTGGGTCTGGATGGCTTGATAACAGAGTTGCAGAAAGGATAGGACCAATGAGAGGGCATTTAGGCAGGGGGAGCATCCCTCAGAACAGCCCATATTCAGAGCTACAGGGCAGGAATGATTAAAAAGGTTATTTCAGCAAAGGGAAGAGACTCAGTTGGCACATGACTCTGGGTAGTATTGGGGTAATTTTTCTTCTTTGTCCCCTCCCAAAGCTAGGAAAGAAAAGGAAGGAAAGAGAAAGAAGGAGAGGAAGAGGGAGGGGGAGAGGAGTCATGTGGCTTCAGGATACATTGGACCAGAAAGCCCCATCCCTCCTGATCCCTTTTCCACTATATCCAAAAAATCCCTCAGGCTACCTCTAGAATGCAGAGCCAGAAGCAGCAGAGCAAGAGACAGCAGACACCTATGCAGGGCTGCATTCCCAAAAGATGCAGAGAGACACTGTGGTGAGCGAGGGTCGTCAGGATGCACAGACTAGAGTTGCAGCACTTGTGGCGTGTGACTGCATCACCTAGAAACCACTGGCTTTAAAAACTAGCTAAAATCCCACTTCCTACAGGAAGCCTTCCTTAACTAACCCCCCTTAATTTGAGTCTTCTCTCTGAAGAGGATGAGAAAAGTAGGTATTTCAGGGACCCCAGTGAATCCCTGGAGGGTTAGTATGGAAAGAATTCTTAGGACACAAGCAATCTTTAAGTCAGGATTGTAAAAGTTTATTGTTATGGGCAGGAGGTCTTAGGGAACCTGCAAACTTAAAGGAGTCATGGATACAGATTATAAAGCCATAAAATTGTAAATCAGGTATCAATTATGCTAACTAGGTAAGTAAGGGTGGGATTAGGCAAGAGTTAAGATCAGTGCTTAAAGGGACATGCACTTTTCATATCTACTGTGCAGGCATATTGCCATAATTCACTGGGAAAAAGCCCATGGGGCAGAGGGCTTCATGGAGGTGTGTTTTTAGGCTTGAAATGTCACTGGGTCACCTAATGGTCAGAGCTGACTGAAAAGTGTCCACTCTGTTACCCATCAATGTCCTGTTGACAAGATGGATATTGAGAAGCTAGACTAATTGGGGATTCAGGATGTACCTAATTGGAGAGGAGTTAGCTTACAGATAGTGTATTGAAGGATTCATAGGTGCAACTGGCCATTAGAACAAGGGAGCTATACATTTCTCTAAGCTAAAGGGATTGTTTGTAGATGGTTTAGTGAAGGATTCATAGGTAAAGCTTGTCATTGTACCAAGCAGGGATAAAGCAGTTCATGAATTGTAGCTAGGCAGAGTGCTGGCTTAGGGAAGAGGCAGTGTTTTGAGGCTGGGGGAAGTGTGATTTTACAACTTGATTTCACAAGCTGATATTACAAACATAGGTACCCAAACACAAGTGTGATTTTACACACTGAAGTTATAATTGGATGTTACAAACATAGGCATCCCAACACCCCATCATCTCTCTAGTTTCCAATTATCTTGTATACAGCTCATTTTGCATGTATCTGTTTTCAAGTTGTCTCTCTCTTTAGATTGTAAGTTTCTTGAGGGCAGGAACTATCTTTCACCTCTTTTTGCATCCCCAGCACTCAGCACAGTGCCTAACACATAGTAGGCACTTAATAAATGTTTAATGTTTGGCTGGCTGATTTATGATACTACAGATGAGGCAAGGATGCAAAGCAGGAGAGCTGATAGCAGCAGCAGCCAGCTGCCCAGAGAGCAATCACTTGCCCAATGGGGACCCAAAAGCAAAATCCAAACTGCCCCTCACCCTCGAGTTTACTGAACACAGAGAAGGAAATGCACCATGGGATGAGGGGAGGGAAATCAGAGAAGGCTTGTCAGAGAAACACCAGAGACTTAGAGATAGGACACAAGGACAGATTCTGTTAGATGGGCCCTGTCTGCCCCCATTATAGACCTACGCACAATCACTGCCACCAACTGCAGGTGGTCCAGGATGCAGGGGGGGACTTGGGCTTTTCATTTTCAAGCTAAGGTCCTTAACTGAGGCCAAGCCCATTCAGCCAAGAAGGCTCAATAAGAAACGAAGCAAAGGTGTCTAAAAAAAAAAATCTGGGAGGGGAAGATCCTCAGGGTTTCTGGTTAAAACAGAAACTATTGCTGTTTCCATTCATTCTGAGCCAAAGAGGACCCCAACAAGGACCAAGAGCATGGCCTAGGGCCTATTATTGGCCAATCAATGAGAGCCAGAGTGATTGAGGTTTAAGACTGGTCTTTCAGAGAAAAGGAGGGGAAAAAGTTTCAGAGATTAAAAATGTACATTCCTTTTGGGTGGAGAACCCCCAGGTAAGGGTGTGATACCCTAAATGAACTGAGGGGAAGAAGAGACAGAAGGAAGGAAGTAACAAGTCAGAGTAGGGAGAGGCGGTTCAGTTTTAAAAGAATTCAATCAGACCTTCTCTTTAGCCAAAGGGAGCTAAAAGCAAAGCATTCGGGCCTGAGACTTAGCAAGGAGCTAAACAAAGGCATTGATAGAGGACAAGGACCAGACTTATATACACAGAAAGCTGCATAGCCTATAGGATGATGATGTAATTTTAGGGTTTCCAATGGGGGTTGGAGACTTAGGGACTGCATAGGTACAAACAAGATGAGGAAGGTGGCTGCTTGCAAGATAAGGAAAGGCTGTCATGACACAGGATGGGGAGCACAGGATAAGGGGAACAAAAGCAATTCTTTTGGTATAGGTTGTATGGTGTCTCCAGATAAGGGGAAGGGGCACTAAGGCACGCTCAAGTTACAGGATGGGCTAAGAATAAGCCTCAAATCCCCTCAGGGGGCCTGGGAGAGTAATCATTACTATTAACCTTTAGGGCATCTTTGTATCCATATCTGAAGGAAGGAAGGAAGAAAGAAAGGAAGGGAGGGAGGGAGGGAGGAAGGAAGGGAGGAAGGAAGAAAGCAAGAAAGCAAGGAAGATAGAAAAAGAAAGGAAGGAAGGAAGGAAGGAAAACAGGAAGGAAGGAAGGGAGGAAGGGAGGAAAGGAGGGAGGAAGGAAGAAAGGAAGGAAGGAAGGAAGGAAGGAAGGAAGGAAGATATGTGTTGCCTAACTGAACAGTTCCAGTTTGGTCCCCAGTGGGGAGACTCCTTTTCTGCTCAGAGAGGTTGCTGTTTGTCCTTTGTTCTTGAAAAGGACTTCTAAGATATCTGGAAGATGATGCCAAAGGGAATGTAAATTTTTAACCTCTGAAACTTTTTTTTCTCCTTTTCTCTTAAAAGCCAGCCTTAACCCCAAATCACTCAGGCTCTCTTTGATTGGCCAAAAATAGGTCCCCCAGCCAAGCCCTACTAGGTCATAGTTTGGACCCAGATTGGCTCAGAATGAATGTGAATAGCAATTGTTTCATTTTTTCCAAAAACACTGAGGGTCTTCCCCTCCCAGATTTTTTTTTTAAAACACACCTTTCTTTGCTTCATTTCTGGTTAAGCCTTCTTAGCTGAATGGTCTTTGCCTCAGTCAAGCCGAGACCTTTTAAGGACCTTCGCTTAAAAATGAAAAATCCAACGACCATCTTGGACCATCTCCAGTTGTCCTGATCTATAGCTGGCCACTGGACACAGATGGCTTCAGAGGTGAAAGTGAGGCTGGTGACTTTGCACGGCCTTCCCTCACTTAAATCCAATCACTTGCACATCATGGAGTCACCTTCCTGATGATCCTCTACCAAAATAAAAATGAAGGATGAACAGCAGAACCCGCCCGCCTCGCGCCCCGCTCCCCTCTGATCTCCAGTTTCTATCCGCCTTCTCTGCCTCAGTTTCCAGGCCTACCTGACGGTGTAGGCGACAGACGAGTTTATCAACCATTTCTCCCGGAGGATGACGAGGATTACGGCTGCGCGCAGTTCCTTTTTCTATACTGCGATAGAGATTGATTTTTGCCCAAGGGCTGGGGAAAGGAATTTGTTGCTATGGCGACAGTCCCCTCCCCCCCCCCCCTTTCATCCACGCCCTCTGGAAGACTCGCGGTTTGAGGGAAGGAGCCTCCGGAGCTGTTATTCCTAGAGATAAGGGCCAATTAAAGGCAGTACTCTAGGGCAGCCTCTGCCGGGGTCTTTTTCTGTGAGCTGATGTCTTATCTCCTCCAAAGGATATTTAGCATCCACGGTGGTTCCCGTTGTTTCTGGTACAGTTTCATTCTATATTTCCCTCAAGGGTACATTGTACCCACTAAGTTTTTATTTGTGTCCAGTGTGGCTATCTTCTGTTGGGCGAGGGAAGAGGGAGGGTGGTAACGATGGAGCCAGGACTAGACCTTTCTTCCCTCCTTTCCTCCCTCCTTTACTTCCTCCTTCCCTCCTTTACTTCCTTCCTCCCTCCTTTCCTTCCTCCCTTCCTTCCTTCCCTTCTTCTCTCCTTTCCTCTCTCCATTCTTCCTTCCTTCCCTCTTTCCCTCTTTTCCTTCCTTCCCTCTCTTCCTCCCATTTTTTCCTTCCTTGTCACTTGGAAGACACTAAAAATTGCAGAGAACCAGGAAACACTTTTTGAAAAAGGTGCACTTGAAATGAGTCTTAAAGCAATCCGGAAGAATGAGGTGAGTGGAGCCAACACAACTGTGCAAAGACATGGTAGCAGCGGGAGAGGGAAAGTGGCGCTTAGGGCAGCAAGCCCATCAGCTTGGTGGGAGCTCGGAAAGGCGGAGCACTCATGCAATCCACCCCTAAGGTAGTTTTCATGGAAAACAGGATTTTGCGTTCTCTCCTAAGGGCAAACAAAGGGAGCCACAGCAGCTTCTCCTGAAGATGAGATTTAACTAACTTTGTGGGATGTAATTAAAGCAATCCTCAAGCGAAGAAATCGGAGCCTCACAAAGGCTGGGGGGGGGGGGGGGAAGGATTAATGAACTGAATATGCATCTGCAAAATAGAAAGTCAACATATGACCCAAATTAAGAACAAAAAATGATTTTAAAAATTCGAGGTGAAATAGAGAAATTTGAAACAAAAAAAGAAATGATAAATACCGACTAAAAACTTGTTCTCTTAAAAAAAAAACCTTTAGCTAATCTGATTAAAAGGGGGAAAAGCAGAAAATTAAATCAGTAAAACAGCAAATGAGCAAGGTGAAATCACAGCAAACCCAGAAGAAATAAAAAGAGAATAATCAGAGTAACTTGTGCGGTTATATGGGAAAGAAACTGAGTACACAAAAGAAATAGAGAATATCTTCAAAAAATTAAATACCCCAACTACCAGGTGGCCAGATGGAGATCGTGAATAACCTGATGTCCGACAAGGAAATTATTCTATCTGGAAAAGAACTATCAAGGCGGAGGGGGGAGCGAGGGGCGGGGCCCTTATAGATTCACAGAATTCTATCAAACCTTTCAAGAACAGTTAGAACCATTGTTATTCGGTTGTTTCAATCATGTCTGACTCCTCATGACCCCATTTGGAGTTTTCTGGGCAAAGATATTGGAGTGATTTGCCATTTCCTTCTCTAGCTCATTTTATAGATGGAGAAACTGAGGCAAACAGGGTTAGTTGATGTGTGCAAGGTCACACAGCTAGTAAGCAGCTGAAGCTGGATTTGAACTCAGGTCCTCTTGACTGGTGGCTCTATCCACTTCGACAACTGTCTTCCCATTTAGAACCATACTACCCGAATTATTCTCAAAAAATGAAAAAGAACTCTCTCAGGATCTTTTCATGAGATTCCCTTTCTATGGGTATTTTTTTAGCCCTTGATGGCGATGTCCAGGTCATTTACCACTAAACATAAAATACAGACTTTTCCCTGGTGTGGCAACAGAGGGAATGAGACCACTGGGATAGGATATCCTAGGCACTGTCGTTTCTGCCCAAACCTTGGGTACGGCAGGTCAAACCTAGCGGCATGACTTTGATGATTTAGCTTACGTGGAGAGATTTTATTAATGTCTTTTGTTGGCATCTCACCCACGTATATCCCACCTACACTCCATACCAGAGAGCCATCCAATATTACAGAGAAAAATAATTTTTTTTGAAGAACTGCTGATTAACAAAAATAATTGAAACTTATTTTCAAAGTCTGCCTTTGTGGTGACGTCACGTCCCATGGCCCCGCCCCTCTTCCAGACAGCGGCTGGAGGGGGCTGCTCATGTCTCTTTGTGGGGATGGACTTGGCCATTATAATTGGTACAAATTTCCTTCCAACAGCCCACTCAGATCCCATTTCTCTTAGGGAGGACTTTTTTTAGGCCAGTCACCCATGAGCATCTGTTTCCTTGGGAATGCTTTGCCACCACAAAAGAACCAGGTATTTCTACTCAAGTTAAGTATTCCTGCAGTTATAATGTGCATGGAGTGTCCATCTAGCTCAATTTTTCTGCTACTGCCTGAGACGAGTGCTCTAGCCAAACATTCCTCACATTCGTTACATTTATCAGTTTTATATCCAGTATGAGTCCCAGTGATTTTTGCAAGTATGGATTTCACACAAAATGCCTTCCCCCATGCGTTACTCGGATGAGGCTTCTCTCCAGTAAGAACTTACTGATTGTAGTTAGCTGCCTTCACTGGGGAGAGATTTTCTTATCTTAGTTTTCTATTTTATCGTGGTTCTCTCAAAGCTGAATTCCCTCACGTTAATTCAGTTTTCTTCTCTGGCAAAAAGACCTACTTGGTTTTTAAAAATCAAATTTTATAGCATTTGATCAATGAAAATCCTCCCTTTTTTCCTGTCCCACCCATAACTTTTCCACTGCGAATGCAAGACAAATAAAAATAAAAAATAAAAGCGCTCACTATAAATATTTGTAGGGGAAAAATCCAGAAAGAATTTCCCGCATTGACCGTACGCCCTCCTGCCCCCAAATGGGTCTCAATCTGTATTCTGAGGTATTGGGTCACATTTTACAAATCCTTCGGAATTATGGCTGATCATGTAAGAGGTGATATCGTGGCATCTTGTTTTGCTCCCACAAAAGTTATTGGGAGAAAATCAATAGCTGTGGGAAAGCTCCTTTATCTTATTTTACTAAGACTGGGATCTTCCTGACCGAGGGAACGAGAAAGGCAATAATTCAGACCTTAGAAGAGGCCTCAAGTATCCTCACAACCAAGCCTATGTAATCTGCATATAGAGAGGGAATGGAGGGAAATAAAGTCAGGAATTTGACTAACCCTAAGTCTGCCAGGAAGGACAGAACTGTAGAACCTCTCTCAGGCTTCTGCATCTTGGCTGTGTCCCTAGTGAGCCCCACACCTGCTTCCTTGCCTGAAGCTTAGTAAACACCTTCTTCTGCACACTGTTTCTGAGTTTTCTCAGTGAGAAGGGGTTTGCCCTTTTAAGGGGTATGTCATGTGGATCTTCCTAAGGGACCCCAGGGAAGCAGTGGCTAGTGGAAGTTCCAGGCTCACTCCCTGACCCTGCCTGGGAGGTCCTGTGCCCCCATAAGTGTGTTTCTCACAATCATTGCATTTATCAGACTTCCTGCATCTTTCAAAGTTATGTGTATTTACAATATTGTAGTTATGACACAAATTTCTCTTCTGATTCTGCCCATTTCATTCTTTATCAGTTTATATAATTATTCCGGGAGCTCTCTAAAACCATCTTTGTGGTATCTCACAGTACAATAGTATGACATCATATTCACATAAAATAACATTTAATTGTTCTTCGATTGATGAGCACCACCTCAATCTCCCGTTCTTTCCTACTACAGAAAGAGCTGCTATAAATCTTTTTTGTACATGAGTCCTCTTCATTTTTCCTGAATATCTTTGGTATATATGATGGAATCCTAATAAAGCCTGGCCCCAATATTCTAATTTCATTATAGGCCTGGTCCTACTGAACAGCACTTGACCTACCTAGGCCCCGCCCCTTCCCCCGCCAATTCCCTAACTTTCCCATATATACCTCACTGCTCTCTGGAACAACAAGTGTGTCCCTGAACTCTTAGTTTCCACAGAAACATTAGGTGTGTCCATGTGATGGGAACCTAGCTACTGCCTCTACCTGGTCACTGCCCCCAGACCCATTCCCACAGAAACAGGTATGTTCTTGTATTCAATCACAATCACATCATCCATCAAGCCCAAGACAGGACCACAATACCTAACTATCTTTCTTGACCAGACAGGACCATAACAGCTAGCCAGTTGGAGGGCAGCATGACCAGAATGTTTAACCACCTGCCCCATAGATGAGGCCCCTTCTCCATTACTTCATGCCTTAACAAACTCTTCCTGACTTTTTAGTATTGATGATATTCCTCTATTCTATGTAAATTTCTGTAATGTACTTGCATCTTTACCTATAAAAATCCATCTTGCTCTCTCTGAAGTTGCTGGTTCCTCTGGGAACTTAGCCCGCTTCATGAGAGGCATCAATCTCAATAAATGCCTGTACTTGGATTAGAGGTGGTCTGACTTTGAATTCTTTGAGACGGTTCCATCACAACACCTCATGAAACTGCAGCGGTTTTTGGCTGGATTTAAACCACAACATATGGATTAAGAACAATGGTAGGGCACAATTTAGTAGTTCAGCAGTTTTAAGGTATAGTTGCAAATGCCCTCCCAGAAGGACTGGACCACCAACAATGTATTAATATTCCTGTGTTGTCAAAGCTTCTCTTCTCTTGTCATTTTCCCTTTTTTGTCAGCTTTACCAAGCCCTTCCTAGATTGTTGGCATGGATAAGGTCTGTGTGCAGTGTAAATTCTCTGCTTTTGAGTAAAGGCAGATATATGAGAAAAGACTTCCCCACATTCATAATGCTGTTATGGTGTCATGAATTCTCTGGTGCAGAGTAAAATCAGGTCTCTGAACAAAGGGTCTTCTCATATTTCTTACAATGATGATGTTTCATTCCAGTATTCTAGTGTTGAATCAAGTGACTTCTCTTATGGAAGGACTTCTCACAAAATCATTAAATTCTTTCTCTCCTGCATGAATTCTCTGATGTTGAATCAATTAACCTAAATAGGGAAGGCTTACTACTGGAAAACTTCTTTTAAAAAAAAGGTATGAACAATAATTAAAGCATTTCCCACATTTGAGACAAATTAATTATATAGTAGTGAATAGATTAGCAATGATTTTTTATACACAGAACGTTTTCAGTTTGTTTTATTTTGTTACTGTAGAAACAAGACCTTCTTCCTAATCTGTTATTTCATTGGGATGTTTACTTTGAATGATTTTTGTTGCTGAGAATTTTTCTCCTCTAACTGCTCTGCTGCCTTTCAAATTTTTTTTTTAATTTCTATTTTTTTCATATTTCCAGGTTACCATAATCCATTGTGAATTTTTCAAGAGAAATGCTCCCCTTTCAAGTAGACTTGTGGGATTTAAAGAAATAGCTATTTTTAAAAGCCATTTCTTGATGCTTAAAGGGGGAATTTTGGAAAAGGAAAGAGCTGGTGTTCTTTTGAAAAAAAAATCACGGTGTGATGTAAGAGACTATTATTTGGCCATAAGAAATTAAAAGATTTCAGCGAATCCTTGGCAATAAGAATTGATGCAGAATCAAATGATCAGAACCAGGTGAACAATTCTTACAGGGATAACCTGTCGTTTTAGACCCTATACTATAGACCCTATAGTAAAAACAGGGTTCAAAGACAAGACCACTGATCACAGTACTGAACAACAAAGTCACCAGGGCTCCTTTGATGAAACATGTTCCCACCTCCTAAAAGAAAGGTTGAGATGTTTGTTTTTGGAGACTGATACTGTGAATTCATTTTGCTTCACTATGAATATATATTACAAGTTCTTATTTTTTTTTTCCCCTTCTCTTCTCTTCAGTTGAAATAAGGTTTGGGAGTAGGATCAGAAATAATGATGAAAAAGACAGAGTAATTGTAACCATTTTAAAAATGCATGTAAGTGAACACAAGAAAGAGCAGATGACCTGCAGAGAAGCAGGTTTTTAATACATTTTTATTTATTTGAATAAATATTTCTGAATCACATTTAAAATTTTTTAGAATTCATTTTTTTTAAATTAAGCTTTAACTTATCTCCGTGCTTCCTGCCTCTCCCCCATCTCTTGAGAAAGCAAGCTGTATGACACCAATTATACATATGAAGTCATGCAAAGCATATTTCCATATTAGTCATATTGCAAAAGAAGACAGAAGAGAGAGACAGAGACAGAGAGAAGAAAGAAGAGAAAGAAAGAAAGTGAGAAAAAGGTGACTTCAATCTGCACTCAGAGTCTATCAGTTTGATGGGTTATGGGCCCAGGTGTAGACTTTTTCCCTTTACACCAAGAGAATTTGAGTCCCATTTGTCCATAGGCCTTGGGAAATCCCCACCTTAAATTCTCCCTGAATTTCCCCACCTAATCTGACTTTTTCATGCCCAAATCTTTTACCCTTAACCTAGCCTAGCCCTCCATTGTTTGTCACCTCCAGATTTCCTTTGTCTGCCTCCCATCCTTGGTCCCATCAAAATCCTTTTCTCCTGGTTCTTGGGAATCTGACCTCTAGTTGCCCCAGTCCCATCAAGATCCTCCTTAGCCTCCTCTTCAAGACCTTCCCTAAACCCCTCCTTTAGTCACCACAGACTACTAGACCACCCATATATACCCCTCCCATAGTCTTTCTGTATATAAGATCCATCTTGCCTCCATGAAGGTGCTCAGATTTAATCTGGCCCACTTGTCAACACAATCATCACAAATGCTCAGATTCCTTAAAAGTCTACCCAACATGGTGAATCTTTAATAAATTTTGTTTTACTTTGACTTAAAGAAGACTTGGATCACATTTATTCAGGTAGGACCTAGCATATTGGTATTTTGGGGTCCTGAGCACCCATAGACCCCAACATTTTAAACCCTAACAAGTTCTCTTTGGAAGTAGATAGCATTTTTTTTTCATCAGGAGTCCTTTGAATTGTCTTGAAACACTGTCTTGATCAGAGTAGCTATGTTTATTATTATTATAATATTACTACTACTGTATTCAATGTCCTGCTGCTTCAACTGACTTCACTTTGAATCAGTACATATAACTCTTCTCAGGTCTTTCTGAAAACATCTTAACCATTATTTCTTATAGCACAAGAGTATTCCATCACAATCATATACCAAAACTTGTTCAGACATTCCCCAATTGATGGGCATCTCCGTGTTTTCCAATTCTTTGCCACCACAAAAAGAGTTGCTGTGAATATTTTTGTACATAGAGGTTCTCCCCCCGCTGCCTTTTTTTTTTTATTCTTTGGAGTACAGACCTAGCACTGCGTCAAAAAATTTTTAAACACATGGTTTATAGTCCCTTGGGCACAGATCCAAATTGGAGAAGCAAGAATTTTTGAAAGTGTGAAAGCATTTAAAAATTGCTTCCTAGATGCATTAGATATGAAATACTATTTCTCCAGCCTAAATCCTTTCCCAGACTTTTCCCTTTGGTAAAGTTGATAGAACAAAACATAAGGTCTTTCTTAAGGAATTAGATTACTGCTGGTTACCAAACTTCACTCTTTTCTACATAACATCATTACTTCCTCCACTCTTGAAGTTCTTGGGCCAGGACACCTGAGGCAGGTTCCCTATCATGAAAAGGGGAGACTGTCTCTGCCTCCCATTCAGTTAGATTCTTGATAGAGATTTCTAAAAGGAGCCCCATCAGCTCCTGTAGGGAAGGGGTCAAGAGGAAAGGGATGGAATGTTAACACAGACTATATTTTTCTTGTTCAATATTCCCAAAAATGTTTCCTAAAATTTTCTTGGGGTGGTGATAAATGTTGGAAGTCAAGGAGGAATACTCCATTGTGAAGTACTACTCTCTCTAAGCTATAAATGCCTTGGATACAGATTAATGTTCAATTAAGTAAAATTGTTTCTAGTAATCTTGAACTCAATTTACAGAGTACAGAACAAGTATTAATATTTTCCCTTTCATGGCCCAGCCATAACAGATTTCAAACTGTATTATAAAGCAGCAGTCATCAAAACTACTTGGTACTGGCTGAGGAATAGAGTAGTAGATCGGTGGAATAGATTAGGTACATAAGCCAGTAGTCAATGACTATAGTAATCTACAGTTTGATAAACCCAAAGACTCCTGCTTCTCGGATAAAAACTCACTATTTGACAAAAACTGCTGGGAAAACTGGAAAATAGTATGGCAGAAACTAGGCATAGACCAATATCTTACACCCTATACCAAAATAAAATCTAAATGAGTTCCTGATCTAGACACAAAGGCTGATACCACTATAAGCAATCTGGGAGTGGAAGGAATAGTTAACCTGTCAGATTTATGGAGAAGGGAAGAATTTATGATAAAACGAGATAGAAAGCATTACAAAATGCAAAATGGATAATTTTGATTACATTAAACTGAAAAGTTTTTGTACAAACAAAGCCAATGTAACTAAGATTAGGAGGGTAGTGGAAAATTGGGAAAGAATTTTTACTAGTGTCTCTGATAAAGGTCTCACTTCTAAAATATACAGAGAACTGAGTAAAATATATAAGAATACAAGTCATTCCCCAACTGATAAATGGCCAAAGGATATAAACAGGCAGTTTTCAGAAAGTAAAGACATCTATAATCATATAAAAAATGTTCTAAATCACTATTGATTAGAGAAATACAAATCAAAACACTTCTGAGGTACCACATCTCACCTGTCAGATTGGCTAACATGGCACAACAGGAAAATGATAAATGCTGAAGAGTAGGTGGGAAAATTGGAACACTAATGCATTGTTAGTGGAGTTGGGAACTGTTTCAACCATTCTGGAGAGCAATTTGGAACTATGCCCAATGGGCTTTAAAAATGTGCATACCCTTTGAACCAGTAATACCACTTCTAGGGTTCTATCCAAAAGAGGTGATACAAGTGGGAGGAGGACCCATATGTACAAAAATATTTATAGCAGCTCTTTTTGTGGTGGCAAAGAATTGGAAATCAAGGAGATGGTTATCAACTGGGGAATGGCTAAATAAGTTGTGGTATATGAATGTAGTGGAATACTATTGTCCTATAAGAAATGAGGAGCAGATGGACTTCATAATAACCTGGAGAGACTTGTATAAACTGATGCTGAGTGAGGAGAGCAGAACCAGGAGAACATTGTATACAGTTACAGACACATCATATCTGTGATGACTGACTTTGATAGACTGGGCTCCTCTCAGTAATGCAAGGTTATAAGATAACTCCAAAAGACTCGTGATGGAAAGGAGTATCCACATCCAGAGAAAAAACTACAGAGTCTGAATGCAGATTGAAGCAAACTACTTGCTCTCTCTTTTTTTGTTTTGTTTTGTTCCTTCTTTCTCATTCATTCCATTGGTTATAATTCTTCTTTACAGCTTGACTAATGTTTACTGTGAAGGCATTTGAAGAACCTATATTGAACTGCATGCCATCATGGAGGGGGTTAGGTTGGGGGGTGGAGAAAATTTAGAACTCAAGGGATTATGAAATTGAAGTTTATAAATTAAAAGTAAATTAATTAATTCAAAATGTTTCCTTTCATCACAGTAACCTGTTGAATTTATGATGTACTTTTAAATTTTTAAAAGTAAATTAATAATAAATTCATAAGCAAATCTCTTTTGATATTTGGCAGATATATCAGAGATTATTTTTGTTATTGGTTCTCAGGAACAACAAACCATTCTCCAGACCTTTTAGTGGAAGAAATGTAAAGCGATAATTCATTAGTTCATATTGTGAATCAATGCAGAAAAAAACATAAGCAAGACAATGAACATCAATGATGACAATGATGCAAATACAAAGAGCAGGAATAAGGGATAAAAGATCATTCTGATGAGCAAGCTGAGCCCCAGAGAAGAACTGCGTCTCTCCCGCCCTGGAGCCTTTCTTCACCAGATTCAGGACTCTCGGTGACACTGAGAGAAGCCTAGGTCTGGCACAGATTTGCATCGGCTCTCTCTCCCAGTCCACTCCTGGTATCAACCCAATGCAGGCAGAGAATATGAAATTGTTGGAAGACTCCAGCCCCAGAATGCATTCTTCAGGAAGGAGTCCTGATGGGTTTCCCCACCACAGCCTGCCTCATCTTCCCCTTCCTCCTCAGGTCAGGGCTGCCTTATCTATAACCTACTTTCCTATCCCTGGACTTATTTCCCTAGTGAGCACCTACAAACACCTCTTTTTTCTTCTTCTATTGAGGGATATAATGAGTTGTGGAGTTATTGGATTCCTTTTTAGCCACCTGTACTGACTCATCTGACCTCCATGTACTTCCCTTGGAGCCACTATCAGATATAACTGTACCCTGAGCATGGAGATAGTAGCTATGCTATCAAATGTGTACACACGCACACACACACACACGCACGCACACACACACGTTTGCTATATCAGCTTCACGTATACCTTTCATACTTCCTATCAGAGAGCCATCTATTACAATAAAGAATTTTTTTAAAAGACAAAGGAGTGAAAAATAATAAAAAACCAATCCTCCTCCAAAAGTTTGAATTTGTGGACAATATTACATCTTAATGGGACCACAACTTTTCACACTTGGGGGAAGTGTCTTCTAATACCTCTTCTTTGGGGTCAAATTTGGTCATTCTAACTGTTATAGTTTCTTTCCTGCAGTGCACTAATATTCCCTTACGTTTACACTGGAGTTTAACTATTCATTAATCAATGAGCATATACTTCGTTCTGAATTCTTTGCTATGACAGAAAAAAGATATTTCCATGAGTAAAGGAATTCAATCACTGATTGTGTTGTTTCTATTTAGCATGAATTTTCCAGTGTAGCTTTAGATAAGAATATTGGACAAATGTCTTTTCACATTTGTTACATTTATGAGATTTCTCGTCAGTATGAATTCCAAGGAGATGCGCATTTACTGCTCTCCTGGCTTGTGCTCCAGTCGTTGAGTGACTGCAAACATTTTTTCTGCCCTGGAACTGTGAGAAGAGTCCCTGTTACACTCTGGCCCCAAGTTCTGGTATACAAGTGATCCGCCTTGCACTGGGATTGCCATTCAGGATTGTGACCCAAATCCAAGTATGAGCAAAGCAACAGAATCCTGCCTCAGTACTAGAAAGAAGACCCCTGTAATCTCCTTCTGACCAACTGTTCAACCCCTTCTGTGAGCTCTGGAAGCAGCCACTGCTGCTGCTGATTCAGTGGCTCCCAAGGCATGCTCCTGGATTACTGTGGTGAGGCCATGCTGGCATGGCCAGCACTGGACTGTGCTCTACTCTCACCCAGATGTGACAGACCTTTCCTGCTGACCTTCTAAGTCATATTTGGAACCTGTGAACTGAGAGATCTGGAAACCACCACTGGTGCCACTGATTCAGTCACCCCAAGGCCCACTCCTGGTTTACTAGGATATGACCTGTGCTAGACTGTGCTCCTCTCTCACCCAGGTGAAACAGACCTTTCCTACCAACCTTCTAAGTTGTCTTGGGCTGGAAAATTGTTTCACACTGTCTTTTTGTGGGTTCTGCTGCTCAAGAGTTTGTTTAGAATCATTATTTAAACAGATTTCGAGGGCTTGGGGGAGAACTCTAGTGAGTCCCTGCCTTTACTCTGCCATCTTGGCTCTACCTCTGTCCGGTTTAAATTGTATGATGTTCAGTAAGACTAGATGCCACATTGAAAGACCTCCCACATTTAAGACATTGATAAGCTTTTTCTCCAGTGTGACCCTTCTAATGTTTCCTCAGTGTCCATTGCCCATGTAAGCTATTTCCGCATTCATTACATTCATAAGGTTTCTCTCCAGTATTAACTCTCTCGTGTCGAGAAAGGCCATGTCTCCAATAACAAAATGTTTATCCACAGCAGGAGTTCTCAGATGCTGAATGAGCCTAGATGTGTGACAGAAGGCTTTCCCATATTCAGGACATGATGAGGTTCTGCTAGAGTCCAGATTTTATGAGATTGCTTGGGGTGCTTTTTCCCTTAAGGAATTTAGGCACACACAGACATCATTATCATGTTTGTATATTGCTGACAAAACCCCAGAGGAAGTATAGAATGACAAATTCTTTTTGAAATATCTGCTGACTGGAATTATTCTGGAAATATCGATTGGAACTAGACTGCCAAGTCAGTCATAGGAACTATGTAAACACAGTTACAAAACACTGTTTAAGCAAATATTAGATATACCTGAATAATAATATGAATTGTTCATGGCAATGGTTGTATTGACAGGAGCCAATATGAGAAGAGTGATAATGCTGCCTATGTTAATTTACTCATTCTTTACCATTCCAATCAAACTACCAAAGAACTACTTTATAGAGCTAGAAAAAATAATAGCAAATTTCATCTGGAAAAGTAAAAGTTCAAGAATATAAAGTGATTTTTTTTTGGTAGGAAGGAGGGGGCCTGGCCAGACCAGATCTCAAATTGTCCTACAAAGCTGCAGCTATCAAGCAATTTGGTGCTGTGTAAAAAGCAGATTAACTCCAGAATATACAGAGGCAGTGAGCATTTGAAGAATCCAGAGATCCCAGGTGTCTGCTCAAGAACTCACTATAGGGGGCAGCTGGGTGGTGCAGTGAATAGAGCACTGGTCCTGGAGTCAGGAAGATCTCAGTTTAAATCCAGCCCCAGACACTTAACACTTACTAGCCATGTGACAGCCAATTGCCCTGCCTTCCCCCCCTCAAAAAAAAAGAACTCATTATTTAACAAAAACTGTTGGAAAAGTGGCCCAGCATCTCACAGCATATTCCAAAACAAGCTCTAAATGTTACATCATTTAGATATAAAGGGTGACATCAGAAAAGACAATAATTAGAGCAGCATGGGAGATATTCTCTCCCAGATCTATGGAAAGGAGAATTCATGACCAAACAAGACAGACAGTTTCACAGGAAGTCAAAAGCTTGTGTAGAGGCAAAAGCTATTTAGCCAAAATTAGAAGAGAAACAAGAAATTGGGACAAAAATCTTTACAGCATTTTTCTCTGATAAAGTAATGTCTAAGCTATATGGGGAACAAATTCAAATTGATAGGAATAAGAGGAAACTTCCATTTGAAAAATGATCAAGGGATAGGATAGACAGTTCTAAGAGGAAGAAAGTCAAGCTATCAATAGCCACACAAAAAGTGCCCTGAAGCACTAATAATTAGAGAAAGACAAATAAAAGTGCTCCGAGGTTCAACTTTATATCCACCAGGTTAACAAATTTGACCCCAAAAATGAACATGACAAATCCTGGAGTGGTTCTGGGGAAATAGGCACGTTAATGCACTGTCGGTAGAATGGGGAAGCATTTTGGAAAATATGCTATAAAAACTATGAAACTGTGCACACACATTATCTCAAATAATACTGCTACTACGTCTATATGCCAAGGAGATCATGTGCATTCATACATACGCACATGCACACATACACACACATACACATACACATACACACATATACACACATACACATACACATACACATACACACATACACACACATACTCACACATATACACACATGCACATACACATGCACACACATACACACATACACACACAGATACACACACAGATACACACACGTGCACACACACACACATCCATGCACACATATACACATAGATTTATGGCAGTGTTGTTGTTTTTTTGTGTGGGGGCGGGGGCAAAGACTTAAAAACTGAAGGCATGTCCAGCTGTTGAGGAACAGATGAATAAACAAAGGTACACATATCCAGTGGAATACTAATCTGTAATATCTCTCTCGATTTCTCACTCTTTCTCTATTTCTGTCTCTCTTGGTCTCCCTGTGTGCCTCTGTTTCTCTATTCATATTTCTGTCCCTATGTAGATGCATGTGTGCTGGCACAGTGGGCAGAGTTCCAGGGTTTAGGTGGAGGACCTGAATTTAAACCTGGCCTCAGACTCTCACTAGCTGTGTGACCCTGGACATGTCATTTAACCCAGTTTGCCTCTGTTTCTTCATCTATAAAATGAGATAGAAAAAGAAATGGCAAACCACTCTAATATCTTTGCAAAGAAAACCTCAAACAGGTCACAAATGATTGGATGAACTGAACAACAAAATATGTGCACATGTACATATACAAACACACACACACACATTTTGAGGAGCTCCATTGATTCCTTCAGGAGAATAGACCAGGAGAAATGAGAGGAATGTGAATCTAGACTGTGTTTTGTCATTAACAAATAAAAAGTTCTTTTTTGGGCATTTAAATGTTATGCGACTTGGCCCATCCCTACCCTTCCTGTCTTGATACAAATGACTTCTCTCCCCTTCCCCCCAGACCCACTCTGCAGCTCCCCACAGCTGGCCCCACACAACACTCCAGCTCCTTTTTCTGTGCCTTGGCACTGGCTGGCACACATTCTATGACTGTTTTACACCTTCCATTCCACCTCTTAGAATCCCTGACTTCCTTCTTCCGGACCCCATTCAAAGGATTCCTTTGGCAGCAGTCTTCCCAGTTCCTCCAGCTGCTGCTGCCTTCCCTGCCAAGGTTGCCCTCCATCTACTCTGGAAGCAGCTAATTTCTGTTTTTCATTTAGTTGAATTTCATTCTGTTTGCCGTTCTGAATTCATTCCCTCCCTTCTCTTCTGCCAGTCAGTGAAAAGGCAAAAAACCAAAACCAATTACAGATACATATAAAACATGCAAACCAAAGCATTCCTGTATTAGTCATGTCCAAGAAAAAAAGAAAGAAGAAAACACGCTTCAATCAGCACAGTCTTGGAGGTGAGTAGCTTGTTTCATCGTGAGTCCTTTGTAATTGTGGTAGGTCATTGTGTTGATCAGAGTCCCTACATCTTTCAAAGATTATTATCTTTCCAACTTTGTTAGTGTGTAAAATGTTCTGATCACTTCATTTTGCATCAGTTTATAGAAGCTTTCCCAGGGTTTTTTGGAAGCCACCTCCGTCATCATTTCTTATAGCACAATAGTATCTCTCCCCCCACATTCACATCCTGCATCTTTTTCAGCTTTCGCCCAGTGGATGGACATCCCTTCAGTTTCCATTTCTTTGGCAACAATGTATCTGTTTATACATACACCTTGTTTCTGTTCTTTATTGTAAGCTCCTTCACAGCCGAGTCTGGCTTTGCCTTTCTCTATGGATGGGCAGACTACAGTGCTGGATTTGGGTCAGGAAAGAATGAATTTAAATTGTAGCTCAGATACCACTTGAGTCATTTAAATTCAGTAGGCTTCAGTTTCATCAGCTGCCAAATGGGGATAATACTCACTTCATAAGGCTGGGAGGAAGAAATGAGAGAAATCATGAAAACATTTACCAGCCTTAAATTGAAATAAAGGCTGGGATTTAACACTTGGTCCCTTCCTGCCTTTCTGGTCTTCTGATACTTTACTCTGGTCTACTCCATTTATGACACAGTAATGCTCTCTGCCTGTTTCTTTTCCTCTAAATGGCACTGACTTCACACAATTGTTGGGGGAGCCAAATGCCACAAAGTGTGTAAAGTGCATTCCACATCTTGAAGCGGTATATAAACATTCCATAACAGAGCCCCTGTGGATGTGTGGTCTGTAGCACGCAGGTGTCACCAGGAAACAAGCCCTGGAAAGACATTGATGGGATGCAGTGTGGGGTGTTGAATACACCTAGGAATCACCCCATCTCCATATGTCTAGAGCTGACCCATCCTACGCTCTCCTAGGCTGGCTTAAGTAGTAAATATAAGCTGATGAGCCTAGGCAAGAGATCTTCAATTCATCACCCCATCCCCCCATCTTCACTAGGTTCAGGTCCCAGAACAAGGCTGAGAAAAGCCCAGATTATACAGATTTACATCAAGCCCCTTCTAGTCCATCCTTCATCTCCACCGCCAAAACACTGACTTCACATTAGCAAGGAATAGAGGGACTTGGTAAAATCCAACCTCAGCACATACTCTTTGGGGAATAGGACCCTAAGTGGTTTCTTGAGCCAAAGCCTGCCCTCTTGAAATCTCAGATCAGAGCTGCATGCAGGACCTACTTTGTCCCTACTTCCCCATCCCTGATCTGGCTTCTCTGGTGAGCACCTAAAACTACCTTCTTCCTTTCTTCCTGTGTAAGACCATTAATGAGTTTGATGTTTCCAGGTCCATTTTACCAGCCTGTGCTGACTAATCTGCCCTCTGTGTGTCCCCCTCAGAGCGATTATCAGTTATCCCTTCACTTTGACCAGGGAGCACAGCAGCTACACTAGCAGAAGGTCCCAGCAGATGCCAGGAAAGGTCCCTCAGTCTGTCACGTAAGCATCAGTATTGGAGAGGATCCAGGATGAGGAGATCACTGATCCCTTCTCTGTCTCCAACTCTGGGCCCAAATAACACTTATCCATCAGCAACATGTAGCCAGAGGATGAAGCAGATTACTACTAATGAGACTCTGGAATCATAGCTACCCAAAAGCGCAGTGACACATTCAAGCAGTAAATGGAACAAAATTCTCCCCCAGCTATCCCCTGCCCACCACCTAAGCTACTGCAGGAAAGGACTCACCTGCCTAGGTGATTCTCATGTACTTGGACAGCTATTTCTCTGGAGTTCTCCCCCAGGCATCCAAGGAGCCTCCCCTCACTGCTCACACCTGGCTTGAAATCTTCTAGTCCTGCTGGCTGGAAATGAGTAAGTACCAGGGAAGGAGCATCAATCCCGAAATCAGGGATCCACAGTGGGGGTCCTGGAAAAAGGCACCGTAGGAAGACCCAGAGGGTGGTACAGAGGATGTGCTAAGGATGCTCTGCATTATTTTCCCATAGACATGTCCAAAACAAAAGTCATCATCTCTGTCTGACACCAAAAGCTCGCTGTTACTGTGGAGGGCATTACCAGCCTCCCAGTGTCCTTAGCTCTAAACTTCTGCCATTCCCATCTCCTCATTTGTGTTCATCCCACACTATCAATGTGTTGCCAAACTTTGTTGGTTCCATCTCTACTACATCCGCCTTTCTCCACTCACAGAGTCAGAAGCCTGGTGCAGGCCCTCAGCACTTGGGGACTGGTCTTCCTGCCTTAAGTCTATCTCTACTATCATCCATCCTCCATTCAAATGCCAAATCCTTTTTTCTAAAGCAAAGGTCTGACAAAGTTACTGCTCTACTCAATAAATCTGTTTGTAAAGTGACTGAATTCTTATTAGCTTCAAATAAAAAGTTTTCTGTTTGGCATTTAAGCCCTTCCAAGCCCTTTCTAGGCTTCTTACACTTCCCCTGCCTCTATGACCCAGCTGCTTTCTGTTCCCTCCACACAATACTAGTTTCATCTCCCAACTCTGTCCCTTTTCATTGGCTGTCCCTCATGTTTACAGCACTCCACCTCCCTGCCTCTACCTTTAGCTTTTGCTGCTATCCTTCAAGTCTCTCCTAGTATCACCAGTCTTTCCGTTTCTCCCAACACCATGACTCTTCCTATCCACTCCCTCCGGTGCTGTTCTATAGTGCCTTCCTCCTCATTTCTGCTATATACATTTATGTGTACTTCTCCCCCACCCCACTAGGGGTCACTGTGCATGTTTTTACTTTTCTTTGTACCTGAGGCAATTATCATAGAGCCTGGCACTTTGTGAAATGCTTACTCACTTGAATGACTACGAATACTGAGGAAATGGTGCACAGAGTGCATTAGTGATCAGAAAGTGACTTTGCTCATTAAGCCATTTCCCAGATAAGAGGTAGACATCTGCCTGTTCTTCTGGGGAAATTTTCCCTTCAGTAAAGTTGGGAGCACAATGCATGAATGAGTTTGAAAGCACTTATTCAGCTCTTATTATGGGGCAAGTAGAATAATACACACTGGGAACAAGAATAAAAATGAAATGAAAGCTTGGGCTCCGAGGAACTGACTAATGAGAGGAGACACACATATAGCAAAGCTGTGCCAAGGGAGGCTTGGAAAAGTCTAGGGAAGGTGAACAGGGTCAAAAGGGGGCAGAGATGGATTAGGAAACTCTGGAAGATTGAGTTGAGTTGATCATAGGGATATGGCTGGAAGGGAGGAATAGCAGGAAATAGCAAAAGAATGGAATAAAGTGAACTGTGGTTGCTCAAGGGCATAGATATAGTGGGTGACCTGGCAATCTCCATTCAGTAATGTGGTGTGCCAGGGTGGGGAGTTCTGGAGATGGAAGGATTAAGTCTTCAAGGTCTAGGCTTCTGGTCTAGGTGGGAAGACACCAGAAAATAGGAACAGTAAGAAGACAGGTCCAGATCCCAGGGCAACAAGTCTTTGTCAATTCTCCTCCTTAAATGCATACACCGCAGGATATAACTCTGCAATACTGCTAAATTACTGCTTCTGTGTGGCACCCATTCTGCTCTTCTAATAGAAATATTGGTTTCAGGCTTCCTCAATGACCCTTCATTTTAGATGTTGGTGCCACTGTTCGTACCAACCCAGGAGGCTTAAAGGTGTATGACCTTGAGGGTGGATGGAATTTGACTTGTTCAGGTACATATTGGGCTCTCCTAGTAGTATAGGTCATAGCGAGGCAGAGACAATGCCAACAGAACTGATAGTTTCCAATTACATAAAGGAAATGTCTTTCATGCAACACTTTGTAACACAAGTACTCTGTCCTTTAGCCACAGATGGATTCAGGATCTCAGGGCTCTAAATGCCAACTCAATGCTGGAGATTCCTCCTAGGATCTTGGACATGGAGGAATATGTCCTGACCCAAGAGGACAAAATTTTCATAGTTCTCCAGCATCATATAGTTATAGAGGTCCTTCTGAGGAGAAGTCAGGTACTCCCACTCCTTTTGGATGAAATCAACACTAACATACTTGAACTTCACCAATTCCTGCAACACACAACACATGAGTTTGTTTAGAGACCATTCCACAGGTGTTCCTGCCAGGAGATATGAATCTGGCAAGAACAGAAGGGAGTACTGTCATTGTGTTTCATAGAGTTTCCAGTCAAATACTGAGTGAGTCTCCAACTTAAGGTCTTTTCAGGTTCTCACTTTGAGTGAGGCAACACCTATTCAGTGAATAGGCCTCTTTAAGAAGTGAGTCAAGGGATGACCCTGTAATTAAAGGGGAAGACCCTCAGGCTACTGGCCAAAAGAGAAAGTAACTGTTTACATTACCTTGCTCAAAGTGAGAACCTGAAAAGACTTTAGCTTAAATGGGCTTCCACTGCATCCTGGCCATCTCCAGTCATCCTGATGGCCATTGGACCAAGATGGCTCTGAAGGACAAAGTGAAGATGGTGACCTTGCCCAGCCCTCCCTCACTCAAATCAAAGTCAATTGCAAGTTGATGTCATAATCTCCCTGATGCAATGACCCTTTTGAGAACAGAGGACAAACCACAACCTGTGAGTAGTCAGTCCAAGTTGCCTGAATGGGGACCCAACTGGCCAGTTCTATTTGGCCAACTCAAATTGGCCTCCTTTCCCTTCCCCTTGCCTTCCTTCTCCTCTCCTCTTTTCACCACCTGAAATCCTTGGAGAAAAGCCCAAGTTACAAAGCTGTCATCAAATCTCATAACCCCATCTTCAAAATTGAAAATTTTCTTAGTTCCAGCTGTAATAGTATGCATTGACGGTCATTGTCAACCAAATCAGAACCTCTCTCTCTTTTATCCTCTGCCCTTGACTACTCTTCTTTCTTGTCATCCTTTCAACTTTCCTTCTTGACCTTTCAAAATGTCATGCAGCTGAACTCAGTTTTTGTGCATTTTCACACAGTAGAACATGAATCTGATGAAAAGAGGGACTGTAATCCTCACAAACATAAAAATGAATGCCTTCCCCATGGGTATCTTTTACCTTTTTTAGCACCTAGACACAAGGTCTAGGTCTTTGACTGCTTAGCATCAAATGTGGACCAGGTACTGGTGTGGTAGCATCAATACTGAGACCACTGGGGAGTGCTGTTTCTGTTCATTCCTTGGGTCTTAAGAATCTGACCAGGTCCCATGTATTTAGTATTTGATGCACTTAGATTTGAGTGAGATTCACACACACACACACATATACACACACGCATGCACACGTGCATGCACACACATATTTATTATATCAGCTTCATGTGTACCACTCATCTTTCCTATCAGAGAGCTATCTATTATAATAAACAAATTTTTTAAAAAGTCGAAGGAGTAAAAAAGTAATGAAAAAAAGTTTTAATTTATAAACAATATTATATATTAATGGACCCACAACTTTGCTTGTGGGAAGTGTTTCAATATCTCTTCTTTGGGGTCAAGTTTGGTCATTGTAATTGTTACAGTTTCTTTCCTACAGTACAGTAATATTCCATTACATTTGTGTTTGAGTTTTACTAACCATTCATCAATCAATGAGCATATGCTTTGTTTCAAATTCTTTGCTATGACAAAAGAGAAATAAATGGTTTATTTTTTATACGTGGAAATGTAACCTGTATGTTTAAGATTGTCATTAGTTTGAAATTGTCATTAGTCATCAGCTAGTTTGAAAGAAAGAGTAAAAAGAAAAGCAAAATGATGTAGGAATAGGTCAAATAGATAAAAAGTAATTATCTCATACAAATGAAGTGTTAGAAGAACTGATACAGATGAATTGAATAAGGAAGAGGGTGGGTAAAGAGGGAACAATACATATATATCTAGAAGTGTATAAAAGTCTTCCAAATGCAGAAAGAAATGAGGGCAAGGGGATAAGCGGGTGATAAGGCAGGAATAGGGAATAGACTAAGAGGGGTATTGAAGGATGTATAGATTAACAAGAAAGGGACAAAGAGGGAATTATATATATATATATATGTATATAATATATATACACATACATACACACACACATATATGCATATAGATGTACACATATACATATATATGTATAAAAATCTTCTAAATTCAAAAAGAAATAAGAGGAAAAGGTGATAGGGTGGAGGGAGAGGATAAGGGAGGAATTCTGGAAGGACTAAGTTAAGGAGTGAGGAGGGATAGGAATAGGGTGAGAAGCATAGTGGAAAAAATGGGAAGGAGGAAAGGGAAAAGATGTGAAGGAACCAGATTCAGTAGTATCAGATCTTAAACAATATTATTATATGAGAACATTGTTGAAATGTAAAATGGATACTTTTGATTATTTTAAGTTAAAATTTTCCTGTATAAATAAAATCTACATAGTCAAGAATAGAGAGAAGGCAGAAAATTAGGGGGGAAACTTTCATAGACAATCTCCCAGATAGAATGTGATTCATTCAGAATGTTGTTGTGCTGTAGAAATGATGAGCTAGTGGATTTAGAAAAATATGACGAGACTTGGATTTATGAAGGAAGATGTTATCCAGCTACGGAGAAACAGAGCAAGCAGAAATAAGCACAATGCGATCATGTGCGTGCACTTAAATGCAGAAGTGTATACACACATATGTTCATGCATATCTATGTGCATGTATATATGCCCATATATGACACTGGGGGAGGGGACGGGACAATAAAGTGTATAGCAGAGCACAAAACACACAAGGAAGCAAAGAGAAGATGGGCAGCTTTAAAGCAATGTGTAGCATTTATTATATGGGTTTTCTTGAAATGGAAATTTATTGCTTTATAATGAAGCTTCATGTTTTGCTGTGTACATGGCAATGTTTTTTTTTCTTTTCTTATTTTGCATTTAAGTTTAAAATAAATTTTTAAAAAAAGACAAAAATGCTTGTCCCCTTCCAAATGACTATTTTCTCTTTCTCCTCAGCTCGCTCTTTCTCCTTACTGCCGTATTTCTGCGGCATCTCCCTGGGGTCATCTCTGTCCACCAAAACCTTCTACAATACTCGACACCTCCTAGCACAGCCCCCTTCAGGCCCACCTCGGGATGCCCCATCCTCCGCACTGCCCTCCAGCCCACCCCGACACCTGGACTGTCTGAACGCACCGTTCTTTCCCATCTCTGCTCCCCATCCCAGGCTTCTGTGGAATCCCCACCTAGCGTGTGATCCAAACCTTCCTCTCTCCCTTCTCTCCAGTGCCCAGAGCTCTCCTCGGAAGCTGGACACTGTCCAGCTCCCCGGAGATAGGACACTAGGGCCGAGAGCTCGAGGGCGGACGGACCGATTTCCACAAAATACCAAACTGTGGCCGAGAATCCGGAGACCCGGGCGTGGAGAGGACACCAGTAGAGAGGAACAAAGTGAGATTCCGTGCCCCGTGGTAGCTTCTTTCTGCTAGAGTCATTCCCTCTGGACCAGCCCCCGGACAGCTCCGGACAGTCTGGGGTGCTGGCAGGGTTGGAGGCGGGGCCTGGGAAGCCTGGGGCCCAGCTCCGCCCCGCAGTTACGGTACATAACCCCACCTCTGCGGGTACCTCGGCTAAACCTCTGCCCAACTCCGCGCCTGCTCCCCAAGGCCCACCCCCAGCCGTTTTCCGCTCTCACCTTAAAGTTGGGGAAACTGGGGCCACAGGGAGCCAAGCAGTTATCCCAAAGTCAATAGGACCGTGGTCCGAAGCCAGCATCTGCCCTCTTCCCCTCCTGCCTCTGTCCGGAGACTCATTTCCAGGGACAGGGAAAACCACTTCGGACAGAGGTCCAAGCTTAGATTGGACACCTTAGAGAGGAGGCAAGTGTGACAGGCTGTGTGGCTCACGGCCAGATCACCTCTGGCCCAGAGATGGGCAACCTAAGTCAGTATGCTACTTCATCTGTATTAGAAGGACAGACCTGCCCACCCATGGAACCCTCAGGGGGCTCCAGAGAAAAACAGCGCAAGTTTCTTAGGACCTGAGGCTCTGTGTGTGTCCGAAGGTCATAGCATTGCAAGTCTGGAACTGGAAAGCTCTTCAGAGGCCATAGAGACTATGCCTTCTTTCTGCAGAGGAGAAAACTGAGTCTCATGGAGAGTTATCTAGGTGGGGATCTATAGATTGTCCCAACCACTTAAAAATAATCAAAGATTAGAGACTTCTTTGAATCATTCAAGAGGGTACAGGCTTTGTTGGTCATTGGATTCAATCCCGAAGTTATGGTGAGGAAGGAAGGCACAGACTGACCAACAGACTGTTACACGATTTCTCTCAATGGGATAAAAGTTTCCAAGCTGACCGTGCCTGGCCTGGTCGGACATGGCCCCTGTGACCTCCTGCAGTCACTGTCTTTGTGTCCCCCCCCCCTTTGCTCCCACTGTCTATATGTGGCCCCCCTCCACACCCATTGCAGCCCTGTCTGTCTCATCCGGTGGCTGAGGATCCACAAGCCTCTTTAGTTAAAGGTAGTCATTTTTCTTCAGACTCTGGCAGCAAACTGAACATTTTCACAGGCTGTCCCACCTGCCTGGAAAGCTCTTCCTCCTCATCTCTGTGTCCTGGCTTCCTTCAAGTTCCAGATAAAAATCCCATTTATAGGAAATCTTTCCCAATCCATCTTAATTCTAACGTCTTCTCTTCCCATTTACACTGTATGTAGCTTGCTTCTATATAGTTGTTTGCACACTGGTTCTATCATTAGATTGTGACCTCCTCAAGGGCAGGGGCTGTCTTTTGTTCTTCTTTGTGTCTCCAGCACTTGGCACAGTGCCTGGCGTAGAGTACACCCTTAATAAATGCATATTGACTGACGGTGCTGGCCAAGGAGCAGGCTGGAGACCGCAGCAGAAGGACGATTCCACACACCACACCTCAAGAGTATGCAGAAAGGTCTTTGGAAGTCTCTAGCTGCTGCTGGAGGGGAGAGAACCAAAAACTGCCTACTTTGAATCACAAAAAAGGACCTGATGCCTCTATTAGGCCACAATACCCCTTGGTATTTAAACATAAGCAGTCCTTCTGAACTTGGTAGTGGAAAATTGCTCCTTCTATGTTCTGACTATTCCACTGTGCTGTTTAGGATCCTTCTTTTTGCCTTCCAAGTCTCTGCAACCTGTTTGCCTTTTCTGCTCATAGAGATCCCCACAGTGGTAATACTTCTGCATAGCACACTGGGGCCCAAGCCTCCTCTTGTCTGTCACCAGTTCTCCCACCCCACCCCCAACTTTGAAGTCACCTGCCGCAGGAAGGAATTGGACCAAGAAATTTGAGGGACCTGCAAAGTTCACGTCTGGCAATCTTGGATCTGTGAATGGGATACTTCTGTCTCTAAGAATTACCTGTTAGTTAGGGAGCTCTATTGATTGCTCCAGCTTATTTTTCTCCCTAAACTCATTCTACCAAACAGGACCTTGTGCTAAATTTGGGACTGGCCAATCACCTATCCCTCTTACTCTTTTTTTTTTTTGAGGGGGAACGGCAGGACAATTGGGGTTAAGTGACTTGCCCAATGTCACACAGCTAGTAAGTGTCAAGTGTATGAGGTCACTCTTTTACTCTTAAACAAGGTCTAGTAAAGTGGCAGAGAAGAAGGAAATAAACTTTTATTAAACATCCACAAAATGCCAGACACTGCTAATTACATTGTCTCATTTGATTCTCACAGCAACCCTGAGAGGCAGGGGCTATTATTTCCCCCATTTTATATTTGGGGAAACAGGCAGATGTTAAGTTACTTACCCAGGGTCACACAGTTAAGTGTCTGAGGCTGTATTTGAACTCAGATCTTTCTGATTCCAGGCCCAATGGGCCCAGTGCTCTATCCACTGCACCACCACTCCAAAAAGAAACAGGTATTGATTTCTCTTTTACGAAGAAGAGAAAATACTCTCTTAGGAACTGGTGAAATCTGGTTTAGAGAAACAACAACCACACCACATCTCCAAGGGTTTTGCTTGCTTGTTTTAAAGAAAATGCCTGATCAAGCGCGCTTCCTTGTTTGGCTTGTATGTTCTCTTTCTCCCCAGAGTTTCCTGCCATGGCTCCCCTCTGGGTCACCTGCTCAATTGGGGAATTTTCCCTCACATTTCCCAGAAGAAATTAAACTATTCAGTAAGAGCTCCATCCTCCTAGCCTCTGTATCTCATCAGCCAGACAGCTTCTGCCAGTTTTCCTTCCTTCATCCTTGGCATGCTAGCAGAGATAGCCCTTTCCTTTGTACGGGCAAACCTTTTACATGCACAAATGAATGCACTTCATCCATCTTCTCCAGCAGATTGCTTCTATCCCCTCTACTCTCACTTTGAAGCTCTTCCTTTCTTCACTACAACCTCCACCCTTGACCCAATCCTCCCAAAACTAAAAGCTGATCCATCCATTCCTACTAGCTGTTCTCCCTTATCTTTCCCCACTCTCTTGACTAAGCTAATTCAGAGGGCCATTGACAATCAGTGCTTCCCTCCTCTTCCTTTCCTCTCACTGTCTTCCTAAAACTCTACAGTCTGGCTTCTGATCTCATTATTTCAAAAGATGCTACTCTCTGCAAAGTTGTCAATGGTCTCTCTAACCTAGATGATCTTTCCTCAATCTTGGGGATAGAGGGTGGCCATTACTTTTCTCAAAAAGACTGTTGCTCTAAATATTCTGAATCCAAGGGAATTTTTTCTTAGAATCAAAGTGTACTCATACTCTCTATCCCTTAACCAGGAAAGAGGGACCCAAGCAACTTATCCAAGACTTGACTCCATTCTCACCAAAATCTAGGTTCACAATAAATACCCATATTGAGTAATGACTAAACCCATTTATTCAAGTCAGTAGAAAACTTGAAATCAGAGAAGATTTTTTATGAAAATATAGCAGAGTGACTGATCTCTCCCACTGGGAGCAAAATAACTCAGAGGGTGTCTCAGATTTCACCCAAAGGGAAATCCCCCAGTTTCTAGTTTAACAACCTGAAAATGGTGAGATGTTTGGGGTGCTAGCTTCTCTATATTTTAGCTTCTTCCCAGGGTTTTTCTCTGTTCGTAGCTATGAAGAGAATCTGGAACCACGTATCTTCTCCCTTGCATCTAAAAGCCAGAAGCCTGAGTTTTCTCTTCTCTCCAGCTGTCACAATCCTGCCCCTCACGCACACAGACACACACACACACACACACACACACAGACACACACACACAGACACACACACACACACACACAGACACACACACACACAGACACACACACACACACAGACACACACACACACACACAGACACACACACACACAGACAGACAGACAGACACACACACACACACAGCAGTTTGCCAGCATCCCCTTTGGCACCTGCAGCTGCTGTTGCTTTTCTGGTTTCCCACAGCTTGCACAGGGTCTGGGATATGGCAGCTGCTTAATGAAAGCCTTTTGCCTTCTCAGTGTGTGTCTGTACAGGAATTTGAAAACTTTTTTTTTAGACTTTTAAAACTTTTGGAAGGAATAGGTCCAGCAAATTTTGAATCTGTTTTTAAATTTAAAAAAATGCAGCATCTTCAGATTAGTTTGCAAGAGTAATGGGTTCTCTTCTCCAGTGCTGGGCCATTCAAATCCCCCAAATAATCCTTTATTGAGCTGGTACAAAATGATAGTAAAATAAAAGGTCAAGAATATCAAGGGCAAGAGGGAAAAAAGTGGGAAGGAATCGGACTGATTTGTACCACAGAGCAGGAGCCATTAGAACAACTTAGCTCAGGGAGCGGCTGAGACACACGGGGAGGCAACGACAGTGCAAGAGCCTCAGTGAGAATGAAACAGAGACAAGCAGATACACTGATGCAGAGACTCAGACAGACAGACAGAGGAGGGAGGGAAGGAGAGAGAGACAGA
>CM053580.1:589162975-589181121 GCA_028627135.1 Pseudochirops cupreus | reverse complement strand
TAACAGTGCCTTCCTTCTAAGTGTTAGGGAAGTTGAGATTCAAACACTGACACACAAATATGATTCCTGGCAAGATCACAGGCAAGAAAATAGGGATCTAGCCCTTCTTTCACATATTGATACCCCTTGATTGGAGGTTTCACAAAGTCAAGCAAATTTGAGAACAAAGAAAAGACTGTTTTTTTTAGCCACAAATTTTATTATTTCTTAGTTAATTTTATTTCTTACTTAAATGTCAAATGTATCCATTTATTTTAGTAAAACAGTTATTCTATTCATTTAATTTTTCAGCAAACATCTATTTCCCTTCCTTTACTTCCTTTCTTTCTATAAACAAGTAAATAACTTTCTCTATTTTTAGACTACTTTTTCAAAATGGTGTTTCTTAGCACCCCTAGTCACATGTATCAAAAATTGGAAAAAAAAATATTTTAAAAATACTCTTACTTAACTCTAAGCCAAGCCCCTTTTACAAAGCATCCCAGGCAAGAATAAATCCTTCCCACATGAGCTATGACCAAAACTGAATGTCATCCACTTTTAAAATGAATTTTTAAAATTAATTTTTCAATTTTAAAATTAATCAACTCCGTCTCCTCAGGCAAATGACAAAGTAGTTTTTAGCCTTCTGTGTGCAGGTATTGTTTTGGAAGGAAGGGAATTTGCTTTTCAAACCTCAAATTAAAGGGCACAGAAATGTTAAAGAAGGGCCAGATATTCTTTATCTTTCCTGTGACATTTCTTGTCATCCAAGAGCTCTCCAGAATCTTCCCCTTCATCCTTTTTGGCAGCACAGTAATATGCCAACATATTTCTATAGCACGTTTTCAGCCACTCCTCAGTTGATGCACACTCCATCAATTTTCAATATTTTGACACTGCAGAATGAGCTTTTATAAATATTTTTGTACATTTAGGTCTTTTCCCTCTCTCTTGGATATCTTTGGTGTGTATACCTATTAGTACTATTACCGGATCAAAGAATATGCCTAGTTTAATAGCTTTAAAGACAGTTCTAAAAGGCTTCCCAGAAAGATTGCTTTACCAACAATGCACTGAGGTACTTGTTTTTCCAAAGTCCTTCCAGAATTTGTCATGTCCCTTTTCTGTCAACTTTGTCAATCTAATAGGCAGGAGATGGTGCCTTCGTAGATTCTTGACATTGATAAAGTTTGTCTGCAGTATTACATCTCTGGTAACTATAGAAATAGGTCTGACAAAAGGCAACATTCATTACATTGATAAGGTTTGTCTCCAGCACAAATTCTCTATCAAGAAAAGTCAAATTTCTTACAAAAGAGTATCCCACATTCATGACATTGAAACAATTACTCTCAAATGAATTCTCTGATGTTGAATCAGGTGGATTCACTTGTGGAATGCTTTTTGAAAAAATAATTATTAATTAATAACTTAGTTAATTAATAATTCTCTCCTTTATGAATTCTCTGATGTTATCAGTTCATTATAAAGGAAAAGTCTACTATGTAAAGACTTCACATCCATAGAATTTCTGTGATATTAAAGTGTTATGAATTATAATTAAAGGATCAAGATTCATTTAGACGAATTTTTCAGATCTGTTTGGAGAAGCCTGTGGAATGGAGAATTCAATGCATTATTTCCTACCATTCCAATGCCCCATCCAATGTAGTGATTTTGGAGGCAAGTTCCCAGACTATTCACTAGCAATTGCTGGAAAGGACATTCATAAATTTGTGTTTCCTGGAGCTTTTTACCAACCTATGCTGACTTGTCTTCCCTCTATGATTTCCCCTTGGTGCTATTGCCAGATTCAACAGCATCCTAAACAGGGAATAGAGCAGTTACACTATCAGATGGTCCCAACAGAATGCAGGAAAGCTCCTTCAGCACATAATGTAAGTCATCAATATTGAAGGTGGAAGGTGGAAGCAGTGGTGATAGAATATCTGATCACTTCTCTAGCTCTAGTTCTGAGGCCAATCAGTACTTATCCATCAGCAACATACTACTCAGTGGTAGTTCCTAGCTATGGCTAAGCACAATAACAAAACAGAAACAGTGTATCCCCCAGATGTCCCTGGCCCAGTTCCACTCAAGGTTCCATGCTTCCCACACAAATTTTTCATGCCAAGTTGCAAAGCTGGTGTCAGATCTCATAACCTCAATGTCAAAGATGTAATAGTACGAATTTGTGAGTGGCAACCAAGGTCAGAACCCCTCTCTCCTCACCCTCTCAACTTCCCTTCTTGGTTTTTCAAGAAGTTGAAACTTTTGTGTTTGTGATTTTTTTTCCTTAATAGCATATGAGCCTGATGAGAAGAGGGACTGTTTTCCTCATAAGCACAAATATGGATGCTATTCAAACAGGCATCTTAACTTTTTAGCACCTAGATCCCAGGTCCAGATCACTGACTACTCTGCATAAAATGTAGATTCAGAACTGCTGTGGTATCATCAAGACAGAACACTGAGGTAGAAAGTCTTAGGTAGTCTTGTTTCTACCTAGATCTTGGACACTGAGTCTAACTAGGTACTGTGTATTCAGTGATTTAATACACTTGGATAAAAGTTATTGATATCTTTTGTTGTTACATTACCTTCATGAATCCCACCCACATCCCCAACCAGAGAGCCAACTATAACAATAATTTTTAAAAAGGAGGGAAAAAACTTCATAAAAAATCATCCTCCAAGTCTGAATTTATTGGTAATGTTATATGGTAATGGACCCACACCTTTTCAAAGCATGGGGAAATGCCTTCTAATATCTCCTCTTTGGGGTCAATCTTGGTCATTATAATTGTTACAGTTTGCTTTTTTGTAATAGTAGTATTCCATTACATTTATGTAGGACAATTTTATTAGTCATTCATCTATCAACAAACATCTAATTTGTTTTGAATCCTTTGCTACCACAAAAGAGAGATTTTCAAAGAAAGTACTTCCTCAATCATAACAGTTGCTGTTTAGTATGAACTTTCTTATGTTTCTTTAGATAAGCCCACAGGCAAAATGACTTGTTACATTCATTACATTTATAAGGCTTCTCTCTACCATGAATTCTCTGATGTTGTGTCAGACCACTGTGCTGTGTGAAGGCCTTGCCACATTCAAGACACTGATAAGGTTTCTCTCCAGTATGAATTCTCTGATGTCTCTTCAATGTACTTTTTCCATGGAAGGCCTTCCCACATTCGTCACATTTAATACCTTCATAAGGTGCTTTTCCTGTATGAGTTCTCTGATGTTTAACCAGTAGACTTTTCATGCGAAAAGCTTTTTCACATTCATTACATTCATAAGGTTTCTCTCCAGTATGAACTCTCTCATGTTGAGTAAGGACATATCTAGTATAAAAGGCCTTCCCACATTCATTACATTTATAAGGTTTCTCTCCAGTATGAACTCTCTCATGTTGAGTAAGGACATATCTAGAATAAAATGCCTTCCCACATTCATTACATTTATAAGGTTTCTCTCTTGTATGAATTTTCTGATGTTGAACCAAATACTTTCTCCAGTAGAAGGCCTTGCCACATTCAAGACACAGATAATGTTTCTCTCCTGTATGAATTATTTGATGTTTAGTCAGCTGCCACCTCCATTTAAAAGTTTTACTACATTGATGGCATTGATAAGGTTTATCTCCATTATGAATTCTCAGATGTCGAGTAAGCCAAGACATCTGACAAAAGACCTTCCCACATTCATGACATTGATGGCGTTTCTCTATATTATGACTTTTCTGATGTTGTCTGAGCCCCTGTCTCTGGTAAAAGGCTTTCCCACATTGATTACATGGAAAAGATTTTTCACCACTATGAATTCTCTCATGGTCAATCAGTCCACCTCTCTTGAAGAAGACCTTTCCACATTCATGACACTGGTAATGTTTGTGTTGAGTATGAATTTGTTGATGCCCAATAAGACTAGATATGCCATAAAAGACCTTCCCACATTCAGGACATTGGTAACGTTTGTCTTGAGTGTGAATTTGTTGATGTCCAGCAAGGCTAGATATGCTATAAAAGGCCTTCCCACATGTAGGACATTGATGAGTTTTCTTGATAATATGGATTTTCTGATGTCTTTTAAGCTTGCTTCTCCAGTAAAAGGCCTTCCCACACTCAGGACATTGATGAGGTTTCTCTCCAGTATGGATTCTCTGATGTTGTGTCAGCCCACTGCTATGGTTGAAGGCCTTCCCACACTCAGGACACTGATGAGGTTTCTCTCCAGTATGAATTCTCTGATGTTGTGTCAGCTTGCTTTTCCAGTTGAAGGCCTTCCCACATTCCTGACATGGATAAGGCTTTTCTCCAGTATGAATTCTCTGATGTTGTGTCAGTCCACTGCTATGGTTGAAGGCCTTCCCACATTCCTGACATTGATAAGGCTTCTCTCCAGTATGAATTCTCTGATGTTGTGTCAGCCCACTGCTATGGTTGAAGGCCTTCCCACATTCCTGACATTGATAAGGCTGCACTCCAGTATGAACTCTCTGATGATGTGTCAGCCCACTACTATTGTTGAAGGCCTTCCCACATTCCTGACATTGATAAGGCTTCTCTCCAGTATGAATTCTCTGATGTTGTATCAGGCCACTGCTATGGTTGAAAGCTTTCCCACATTGCTGACATTGATAAGGTTTCTCTCCAGTGTGAATTCTCTGATGTTGTGTCAGCTTGCTTTTCCAGTTGAAAACCTTCCCACATTCATGACATTGATAAAGTCTCTCTCCAGTATGAATTTTCTGATGTTGAATCAGGTTGCGTCTCCATTTAAAGGTTTTCCTGCATTCATGACAATTATACTGTTTATCTCTAGCATAAATCTTCAGATGCTGAGTAAGCCTGGATCCATGACAAAAGGCCTTTCCATATTCATGATACTGATGAGACTTCTCCGTAGTGTGCGCTTTCTGATGCTCATCAAGTTCATAGGTTTCCTCTTCCATATGTGTTCTCTGATGTTGAATCACATGACTTTTCTTGCAGAATGCCCTCACACATTCATTATATTCATAAGATTTCTCTCCTTTATAAGTTTTCAGATGTTGAGTCAGGTGACCTAGAAAAGGGAAGTTTAATATTGTAAGGCTTTTCTCCAGTAAGATCTTCATTATATTCAAGATATGAACTATAATTAAAGCACTTCCCACATTTATAGTAAAAATATATATATATTCTTTGAGTCTAATCTATTATCTCTTCTTAGGAATGAAGACAAAATGAATCACTTTCTATGTATACATAATTTTAGTTCGTTTTGTTTGAGAAGCTCTCTGCTGTGGGGAGAAAAAAGTGGGACTCCAAATCATCATTCTGAAATATTTTAAATATTTCTGACTTGTGTCTTTTTTGGGAGATTAACTATGGATGACTTTAGCTTTTGAGAATTCTCTCCTATAATTGATCTGCTACCTCTCATCTGGCTTCACATTTCTAGGCTTCTTCCAGCTTCCAGATATGGAGATTAACCCTTGTGCGGCTTTCCTATGTTATTTCTTCCTTTAAAAATCTTCCTAGTGCATTTGTTGAAGGAAAAAGTTACAAACAAAACAAACTACCCAATAAGGAAATGAGGGGCTTTTTAAAAAGCAATAAAGAACAAGAAACTAAGAGGGGGTGGCAACTGAGGAATGGCTGGACTAATTGTGGTATGTCAGTAGGTGTATTGCTGCAGTATAAGTAAGGAACAAAGAGAATTCAAAGGAATCTTGAGAGTATGAATTGATTCAGAATCAAGTTAGCACAACCAGGAGAATGATTCCTACATGGGCAGAAAAAAATGGAAAAAACAGCTTTGAAAGAATTAATAACTGATCGTAATAATAATCAGCAATGCCTCCAAAGGACCTACCTATTACCCATCTCCTGACAGAGAGGTGATAGATATTCGGTACAGAGTTCAATGAACATACATGTTCATTGTTTAGATTCCTCTTTTTTTACTCTGTTCATTTGTTGCAAAGGTTATTTTCTCCTCTTTCTTTTTATCCGTTTTTGTCTGGGGGGAGGGTGGACTTCAATGGAAGTGGGCAGTTACAATTGTGCAACATTGTCCAAAACAAAAAGAGGGCTACTGTACTGTTTTGAAAATGCACAGGAGAGAACATAAGAAAATGTAGAAGGAACCATAGATAAGGAAAGTTTTCATATTTAAAATTTTCTAGCCTTGAATTGTTTCCAAGTTTCTCCTTTTAAGAATATGGATACACAGAGATATCATCAGTATTTCTGTATATTACCAAAGGAATTCAGCAGGATGAAATGAAAAGAAAAAAATGTACTTAAAATCACTACAAATAGTATAAAATACTTTGGAATCTAACTTCCAAGAAACACAGTAACCATATGAACACAATTACAAATCACTCTTTACCCAAGTAAAGACAGATCTAAATAACTGTTTCTATATTAAGTGTTTACATGTAGGCAGTAATCAATATGATATGATAATACTACCTAAATTAATTTCATTATTCATACCATTCCAATCAAACTACCAAATGATTACCTTATAAAGTTGGGAGAAAAAAAGATTCGTCTGGAAGAATGAAAGGTCAAGGATATCAGGGAATTAATGAAAAAAAGTAGAGCCAAAGGGAACCTAGCAATACGAGCTCTCAAAGCCAGTCATCAAAACTATGTAAGAAACAAAGAGGTTGGCCAGTTGAACAGATTAGGTATACAATATATGAAAGTAAATAAAGAGAGTATCTTAGTGTTTGATGAATACAAAGATCCCAACTACTGTGCCAGGAATTTAGGGAAAAAATAGCCCAACGTCTCACAGCATATTCCAAGACAAGTTCCAAAAAGGTACCTGATTGAGGCATATACAATGACGTCATAAAATAATTAGAGTAGCATGGAAGGAATTATTTGGTCTACGGAAAGGGGACGAATTCATGGCAAAACAAGCTATAAAAAGAATCAGAAGAGGTAAAATGGATGATTTTGATTACATACAATTAAAAGAAATCTTTGTAGAAGCAAAACCTACATTGCTTTCCATCAACTAAAATTAAAAGAGAAGCAGGAAATTGGCAAGGGGGATGGTTTGAAGCAAGTTTCTCTGATAAAGGTCTCATTGCTAATATATATGGGGAGCAAATTCAAACTTATAAGAATTAAAGACAACCTCCAGTTGATAAATTGTTAAGGGACAGGAATAGATAATTTTCAGAGGAAGAAATCTAAGATATTCTGTCCAGCACCAATAAATGGAGAAAGACAAATTAAAACAACTCTGAAGTTTAACCTCATATATATCAGATCAGCAAAGATGACAAAAAAGGAAAATGACAAATCCTGAAATGATTGTGGGGAAACAACCAATCTATTAATAAACAGTCAGTAAGCATTTATTTTATTTAAAGTGCCACACTAAATTAAGACATATTAATGCAAGGTTAGTGGAGCTGGGAACTAGTCCAGCCATTCCGGAAAGCAATTTGGAACCACGCTCTAAAAGTCATTAAAATGTGCATACTCTTTGACTCAGCAATACTACAATTAGACATATAGCCCAAAGAGACCAAAGAAAGAGTTGGTAATATCTACAAGTGCATAGCCATTTGTAACATATACATGTATGTACATATACAAATTATGTATCTCTTTTTGTGGGAGTGAAAATTGAAAACTGAGAAAGTATCTATCAATTAAACAATGACTGAACAAACCATGGCATTTGTATATGATGTAATTCTTATGAAATCTGCTTGCTTTCTCTTTCTATATGTATATACATATTGTACATACATACACATACGTGTGTGCATATATATCTATATCAATTTCCATTGTGAAGAGCATCATTATTTCCCTCAGGGAGTGGACCAGGGACAATGGGATGCAATGCTAATCCAGACTGTCTTTTCTTGGATTCAAGATCCATATTCCTATTATTAACAAATGTAAAGACTCTTTGGGGCATTTACTCTCTTTTGCCACCTGGCCCATTGCTACCTTTCCAGTATTGACTTGTTACAGATTCCTAACTTCTCTTCTCTTCCCTTCCTCCCCAGCTCTATAGTTCACCCAAACTGGTCTATTGGTCACACAAGACTCCTTATCTTTTCTTTATGCCTGTGGCATTGGATGACCCACATCTAATCTAGAGCCGCATTCCAGGGATATTCTCTCCGCCCCTTATACTCTACCTCTCGGAATGCCTGATTTCCTTCATGACTCTTCAAAAGTAACCTTTGCCAGCAGTTCTTTTCCAGTTACCCCAGCTGCTGATGCCTTCCCTTCCAAGGCTGCCCTCCATATTCTGCAGTAAGGCCTGTCCTCTTGACTTCCTCTTAGTTCTCACTTGCTCCCCATGTCAGGGCTGCATACAGAAACTATCTTGTCCTTAATCTTTCATCTCTGCTCTTGCCTCCCTGGTGAGCACCTAAAGCTACTTTCTTCCTGTTCAAGACCATTAATGAGTTTTGATGTTTCCAGATCCATTTTTCTAGCCTATGTGTGTCCCTCTTATAGCCAATAACAGACAAACCTTCACACTAACCCAGGAGCATGGGAGTTATTCTATCAGAGGATCCTAGCAGATGCCAGGAAAGGTCCCTCAGTATAGCATGCAGTTATCAACACTGGAGAGAAAACTGGGGGATGATGGGGTCACTGATCACTTCTGACTCCAGCTCTGGCACTAAATAATACTTAGCCATCAGTAGCATGTAGTCTAAGGATAAAGCAGTACTGTGGGGTGGAATGGCAAGCAAAGGAGTATTTAGCTCCTTGTCTCAGTGCTTTGAGTGCTTTTGAGCCTCACCTGCATTTATATCAAGTCTTTGTTAGAAACAGAACCTGTGAAGCCCACAGTGGGAGGGACTTGCCAGAGACCAGAACAGGAAGGATGTAAGAGGTGAGCAGAATAGGGAGGAGCTGATAATATATAAAAACTCCAGCACAGCTGGGACCAAGTGGAACTGGGAAGAAGGATGGCTGTGGTGTTGGCACTTTGTCTGTGTTGATGTTACTTTGTCAGATCTATCTGCTGATAGAAGACATTGCTGTTGTTACAGAAACCCTGGGACCTTACTGCTGGTTCAGAAGCCCTGAAAGAAGATTTTCCTGCTATCTATTTACAGGAGTCCTGGAAGAGGGTTTTACTGATGTTTTCAGAGGTCCTGGGACTTCACTGATGATCTGTGTTAATTTCTCAGAAAGAGGCCCTGTCTGCTGCTCTCTGTTGATTTCACAGCCAGAAAGTGAATTGATGATAGAGCCGGCAATGTGTGGGAACGTCGTTGTAACTCTGCTAAGCTTGATGTGTGTAGCTAGACCTGGAGCTGGGAGCTGCCTACCTGTGAAGTTGGGTGAATTCAGGCAAGAACTGGGAGCATGGAAAAGGAACCATGGAGTTTGGGAGTCAACCTCAAGTCAAGAGGAAAGGATCTTTACTTGGGTACTTAGTGCTGACTGAGAGATTAAGACAATGAGACCTAGGCAAGAGACCTTTGTATTTTGTACTCCTTAAGGATGCTTGGAAGCCAGTCTCCAATCAAGATGAAAGACTTTAGATGGGTACTTAATATTGACTGATTCAGATTGTGACTTACTGAATGATATCTTTTGTTAAAGAATATGTGGCCACTTTAGTAGTAAGTTGTCAAATTATATTGCTGTGAATATTGTACTTTGGTTTCTGTGAATGTTTTGCTTTACTTTATTGCTAAATAGAGAGGCCATTTTGTGATATGATCAGAAACTTAGTTATTCACAGCAGCAGTCCTCAGGAGAGCTGCTTGTGCTTGGCTTTCCATGGGGCTATGGAATAAGAGCTAAATTACAGGAAAGCACAATGACATATTCAAAAAGTAAATGAGACAAAATCCTTCACCAGCCTTTCCCTGCCTAGCACTTAAGTTACTGCTGGAAAGGGCTCAGCTGCCTGGATTATTCTCACTCACCTGGACAGTTGTTTCTCTGTAATACTCCCTCAGGCACCCAAGGAGCTTCCCCTTGTTGCAAATGGCTGATCACACCAGGCTTGAAATCTTCCAGTCCTAATCATTGAAGATGGGAGAGCACCATGGACAGAATATCATTCTAGAAGTTGATGGTGCCATTACTCTGTGTGTGTGTGTGTGTGTGTGTGTGTGTGTGTGTGTGTGTGTGAGAGAGAGAGAGAGAGAGAGACAGACAGACAGACAGAGAGACAGAGAGACAGAGAGATAGAGAAAGCTGCACAAAGACAATCCTGGAAGATAGGTGCTATTACTATCCCCATTTTATATATGAGGAAACTAATGCAAACAGAGGTTATGTAACTTTCCTAGGGCCACACATCTAGTAACTATCTAATGCTGATTTAAACTCAGGTCTTCCTGACTACAGGCCCAGGGCTCTATCTACTGTGCTACCCAGCTGATTAAGAGGTATGATGGAATGGGCTACAGAGTGTGCTAGAGGTTAGGAACTGCTCATTAAATCATTTTCCAGATAGTAGGTAAAAATCTGTCTGTGTTTTGTAGGGTAGGAATTTTCCCCAGAGTAAAGTTGGGGAAAAAAGTGTATGAAGGGAGTTCAAAAACATTTATTCAGTTCTTATTATGACCAAGGATTCTGTTAAGTGCAGAGAAAATGAATACAAAAGAAATGAAAGCTCTGCTCCCAAAGGAATTGGCTGTAACAATAAACTGAGGCAGCACATAGAAAAAACATGTTCAGGGAGGTATAGTTAGGTTTGTAAAGGTATAAGGAAGGTAAATAGAGCCAAAAGAGAGCAAAGAAGGGTTGGCACACCCTCTCAAGAGGATTGATTTGATCTGATTATGGGGATAGAGATGGAAGAGGAAAACATTTGAGGCAACCACCATTCAATAAAGTAGTGCCCCAGAGTGGGAAGTTCTGGAAGTGAAAGGGTTAAGTCAAGGTCTAAATGGGAAGACAAACCCAGAAAACAGAAATATAGTTCAAAAAACAGTAAGAAGACAGGTCCAGATCTCAAGGTTCTAAGACTTTGGTGATGGACTCTCTTACTTAACCCCATACCCACTCTGAGAGCATATGCCTCTGTAATATAGTTAAGTGACTTAATATGCCACCTGTTCTGCATCTCCCAAATGGAGAATCAGCCATAGGCTTCCTCAAGGCCCCTTGAGATTCTGGTGCCACTGTTGCTGCCCCTTCATACTCTTTTCAAACAGCAGGAATTTTCAGGTAAATGACCTTGGAGTTGGATGGGACTTGGCTTGTTGTAATGGTAATTAATTTGAATTTGAAGACCTCTTTTTGTATTGGCATGTAAGCAGGTACTTAGCACCTTGTTTCAAGTTAAGCAAAGGTAGCAGGTACTTAGCACTTAGTAATTGATCAAGCCACTGTTGGGGAAACAGAAGGTAGGAACTCCTGTCTCCTGTTACTAACCTAACAGGAAGGGGTTGGCTGAAACAAGAAGCTAATGCTGTGTGTATATAAAGAAAAGCCCCAGGAAGGGACAGTCAGAATTCCTTGGGACAGGAATCTGGAGGCAGAAGCTGTTGCCACTGGGGAGGCTAAAGAAGAAAGCCCAGGAGCCCAGGAGGCCAAAAAGGAAAGCTTCCTCCTCACCTCCCCCCAGATCTGAGAGAATGATTTTGATTTTGAAAACCTGAGTGGAGTGACTTTGATTCTGGTAGCCAGCTGAGACTTCTTCTGGGTCCAAGGGCCAGCCAAACTGCCCAAGGACAGAGGAAGCATGACTGGGATGCAGGGACTTTGTCTGTTTGTGGCTTGGTTGAGCCGTGAATTCCTGGGAACAGAAATTGTGGAGGATTTGAGATGGACTGGACCCTGTGAACTTCAGTATGGAGCAGGACCTATATGGAGAGCTGGACAAGGACCTGGGAGCTATCTGCCTTTGAACCCAGGTGACAATTTGGTGAATCCAGGTAGGATCTGGGACCATGGAAGGGGATCCAGGGAATCTGAGAGACCACCTTGACTCAAGCTGAAAGAAAACTTTACTTGGATACTGTATACTGACTGAGGAATTGTAAATTTACTGGTGACCTAGGGGTGGGGGGGTCTCTGTATTTTCTAATGATTGTACTTAGTGATTAATGATACTTAGTAATTGATTGCTGAATAAGTGACTAATTGAGTTAACTTAGTTGCTGATGAGTGGAAGAATTTGACTATTGTACTTTGAGATGACTGAATAATAAGCAAGGAGTAAGGAGGCAAACCTCCTTAAGATTACCAGATGATTATTCTTTGTTCAAAACTATTGTGACCACTTTGGTGAAAACTATGTGGCTGTTTTAATGATAAGCTGTTGAGAATACTGTATTGTGATTTTCTGTGACAAGTTGTCATATTGTGAATGCTGTATCTTGATTTTCTGTGAAAGTTTTGCTCTGATTTGTTATGGAATAAATAGAGTGTTTGGTACACTATGTAATCAGAACCTTAAAAGCTGTTCACAGTCGCATTCTCATTCTTCTGGAAAGCTGCTCGTGCATGGCATTACACTTGTTCAAGTACCTATTCATCTCCAAGGTAGCTTAGGTCACAAGAGGGCAGGAATAATGCCAACTGAGTTGGGAACTTCCAGTTGCACAAAGCAAATATCTTTCATGTAATACCTTTCAGCATCTCAGGATTCTGAATGTCAACTCAATGCTGGAGATGCTCCATAGAATCCTCTACTGGCAAATTTCTTGGATAGAGAGCTGTTTGACCTTACTGTAATGCCATGCACCAGCAGATTCCCAAAAGAATGCTACTGTGACCAGCTTTAATTGTTTGGATTACACAGTATAGTGAACACTCCATTTACTCCATTACAAATCAAGGCAAACATTCACAACAAATCACAATATAATATTCACAGCATCCTATCTTATCACAGAAAATCACAATATAGTGTTCACAACAGCTTAACATTAGAATGGCCACACAGTTTTCACTACAGTGGCCACAATATTTAGAACAAAGAACAAAAGAATAATTATCTGGCTTCCCTAAGGGGGAAACCCTCCTTACTTAATCATTTAATCAATTCACAATACAATAATCAACCTTCCACTCATGGGCAACCATTAACTTAATCAGTCACTAATCTAGATTCACAATTACTACATATCATTAATCACAAGTACAGTCATTAGAAAACCACACAAACTCTCCACCCCTCTGTGTCCAGCAAACCTCAATTTCATCCAAGGGGAGGCCTTTTCCTCATCTTGACTCGTTGTGGTCTCTCAGATTCCCTGGATCCCCTTCCATGGTCCCAGCTCCTTCCTGAATCCATCAGTCACCTGGATTCAGGGGTAGAGAGCTCCCAGGTCCTTGTCCAGTCCTCAGGGCAGTCCCTGGCACACACTGAAGTTCACAGGGTCCAGCACATCTCAAATCCTTCACCGCTTCTCTTGCCTGGAACTCAAGGATCAGCCAGTCCACAAACAAACAAAGTCTTATCTTAGTCATGCTTCTTCAGTCCTCCAGCAGTTCAGCTGGCCCTAGGACTCAGTAGAAAACTCAGCCTTCCAGGCAGCAGCAGCAACACTGGCCATCCAGGCAGCAGCAACAGCCACTTAGGCCATCACCAGATTCTGGTCTCAAGAAAAAACTCCAACTCAGTTCTTCAGCTTCCAGATGCTGGGAGAGAAACTCTCTCCCTCTCTCTCTCTCTCTCTCTCTCTCTCTCTCTCTCTCTCTCTCTCTCTCTCTCTCTCTCTCTTTTTTTTTTTTTTTCTGAGTTGGAGTTTCTTGAGAAAACTCCAACTCAGTTCTTCAGTACAGCAGCCCAGCTCCCAGATGCTGGGACAATCCTGCGACAGGAGCCACCAGGAGGAACATTTCTGATTCTGCCTCTCTGTCTCTAGAACTCTTCTTATATACACACACTGGCCTCCTGCCTCAGCTGATCCCCTCCCACCTCATCAAGAACAGGGGAGTTCATGCCCTCTCAACAGGGGACAGAACTCACACCTTCCATACTTAGCCCCAAATTATTAAGTGCTAAGTATCTGCTAAATTGATTGCTGTTACACCTTACCCAAGATGACAAGATTCTCATAATTCTCCAGCATCACATCCCTATACAGGTCCTTCTGGGAAGAAGTCAAATATTCCCACTCCTCTTGGGTGAAGCCAATAATGATATCCTTGAACTCCACCAATTCCTGTAACAACAAATACATGGGTTTGCTTAGAGTCTATTCCCCAGGTTTTCCTGCCAGGAGAGATCAATCTGGCAAGAACAGAAGGTAGTAGCTATCATTGTGCTTCATAGAGCCCCCAGTCAAATATTAAGTGAAGCCTCCATCCATTGTGCCTCATTTTGTCCTTAGGAGGTGCAAAGGATTAGAGCAATAAACTCATATTTCTATTTCCTTTTCCTAATTTGCAGTTATAGAAAAAAAAATTCTTAATGTATGATAATAGAGGTATTGTTTGTCGCTATTACACTGACTCCCCCCCCCTAAAAAAGAAAAAGCCTAAATGGTATGACTGTTGATGATGAGAGCTAGGCTTCAAAGCCAGGTTTTTTGTCTTCCTCTCCAGAGTTCTGTCTGCTTCATCCTGAGCCAGAGAACGTGAGGCTTCAAGTGAACCTTTGTCTATCATCTTCCCTCCTATGCCCAAATTGCCTTCACTGCCCATTCCTGTAAACAAGTAATGGTTATCATCAACATCCAGATGGACATCACAGCCATCAGCTGTATCACTCCCCAAATAGCACATGGCAAGTAGAGACGAGGTAAGAATAAACAACTTTCTTGGCACCATTTCATTTGATCCTCACCAAGTTTCCCTGAGACAACCATTTAAATCAAGCCTTCCATGAAACTGTAATGTCAGCAACATGGGTGGCCACTCCAACAATGTTAACCACTACCCATCAGGTAACCTTTCACCAGTCCCCCACAGTGGTGAGTTACAATAACAACACGCCAAACTTTCTGGAGACGTCTGACTCCTTTGGACTCCAGTTAAACATAGACAGCGTTCAATGATGACTCCTCCACCTCACTACGTGAATACCCCACTCATTTATGGGTACGTGTTTCTTTCTCATTTTTCTGGCTTCATCTGCGTGGAAGAAAACTGACCATCTGCATGGTCAATATACTATTTAAAAGAAATGGAATAAAAATAGGAAATGAGATAAACAAAACTATATCTTTCTACAGATGATATGATGATATACTTGGAAAATCCCAAAAACTAAACTAAAAAGTTAGCTGAAACAATTAATTTTAGCAAAGTAGCAAACATAAATCATTAGCATTCCTATCTGTCACCAAAAAATCTCTGCAAAAGATAGTAAAAAAATACCCTGCTTAAAATAACTCTAGATGGTATAAAACACCCAAGAGTACACTTGCCAAAACGAACTTATAAAAAAAAACTTTTTATACAAATAAAATCAGATTTAAATAATTAGAGAAATATTAATTATTCATGAATAGGCAGGGCCAATATAATAAAAATGACCATTTTACCCAAGCTAATTTACATATTTAATTCCATCCCAATTAAATTACCCCCATTTTTCTTACTGATCAGGAAAAAAAATGATAGCAAAATTCATTTGGAAAAATAAAAAGTCAAGAATGTGAAAGGAAATAATGGGAAAGGAGGCTTAGCAGTAGCAGATCTTAAGCTCCATTATAAGGCGGTAATTAGAAAGCTATGTGTCACTAACTGAGCAACAGGAAGGCGGATCAATGCAATAGATGTACAATTTATAGCAGCAAGTAAACATAATAACTGTATTCGACAAAAATGGAAAGACAAGATAAGAATTAATTAGTTGGTAAAAATGGTTGGGAAAGCTGGAAAGCAATATGGAAGAAACTGGTATAATCTAATATCTTAGACCATTTACCAAAATGAGGTCAAAATGGATACAAGACCTAGATATAAAAAGAGATTTTACAAGAAAACTAGAAGAACATAGAATATATTACTTCTCAGACTTATGGAGGGGCAATTTGTGAATCAACAAGAGCAAGAGAGCAAAGTTGGGTAAAAAATGGACCATTTTGATTACATTAAATAAAAAAGTTTTGTACAAATAAAACAAATGTAGCCAAGTTCAGAAGTGAAGCAGAAAATTGGGGGGAAATTTTCTAGACAGTTTCTCAGATAAAGATCTCATATCTCAAATAAATAACTTTGTCAAATCTATAAGAATATGAGTTATTCCCCAATTGATAAGTGGTCAAAGGGTATAAACAAGAGAAATTTCCAATGAAGAAATCAAAACAATTTATAATCATAGAAAAAAATGCTCTGTATCATTACCGATTAGAGAAATGCAAATTAAAACAAGCCTGAGATATCATTTTACACTTATCAGATTGGCTAATGTGATAGAAGGATGTTGGAGAGGATGTAGAAAAATTTGGACACTAATTCATTGCTGGTGGAATCGTGAACTGATCAAACCATTTTGGAAAACAATTTGGACTTGGCCCCAAAAGTTATTAAACTGCCTATGTACCCTTTAACCCAGCAATACCACTACTAGGTCTATTTCCAAAGATTATTAGGGAAAAAGAAAAAAAAAACCTTACATGTTCTAGAATGTTTATAGCAGCTCTTTGTGGTGACAAAGACCTGAAAATTCCAAGTAGGACCACCGATTTGGGATGGCATATAATCATGAGGGGAAACTACTGTGCTATAAGAAATGATGAGCTCAATGATTGAACATGGAAAGACTTGCATGAAATAATAAAGAACAAAATGAGCAGAATGAACATGGTACACAGCAGTAATATTGTTTTAGGAAAGACTGAGTGAATAAGTTATTTTGACTGTTATAAATACCCAAGTTAACTATAAAGGACATGCAAAGAAAGATGCTATCTGTATTGAGGGAAAGAACCGGTAGAGAACTAGGTGCAGAATAATTTTACATCTATATTTCTTTGTTTCTAATGGCAGCCACTTCTGGGTGGGGGTGGGGGGAAAGAGAGAGGGAAGAAAAAAAGAAATTTCCATGGTAATTTTGTTGTATTTTGGAAAGAACTGAAAGTTGTGTATGGTAGATTTGCAGTTTCATCCACAATCATCTTTTATTGTTGAACTATGTTATGGAAAGGTTTGTTTTATTTCATACATTAAAAATAAAATTTAAAAAAATAGATTTCATTCTCCTCATTTTATGTCACCTAGTTATGGACCAGGGATCTCACATGTGTAGTGTCAGAGATTGGGTTCATCTTTAGAGATGAAAACAGAGGAACATAGATACAGATCTAAATGAGGCCAATAGAAAATATCTCATTTGAACTGAAACTTTCTTAATACTGATGAGCAAATGGAGGTCTCCAGTACTGAAATGGCTTGGCCAAGGTAACTAAGGGGATTCTCATGACCCTCACCACTTTTTGTGCCAAAGCAAATGAGGACTACAGAAGACCGAGGGCGATTTTGTGTCATCTACTTTCATAGTTTGCCAGAATTCAAGAATTCATCACCTAGTGGCCTAGTCTTGTTGTTGGACCACTCCAGGCTTTGCTTGCCTGACTATCAGAGAGTAGACAGTATCTTTCCAAGAATAAGTCATGAGCCCTTGGTATACTTTTCTTAGTTTTCAATGCCTTTCTCAAAGTAACTTTATCATCAACATGACTTCTATAGAGATCTTATCATGAGTTCCCTACCATCCATGGGGTCTCCACAAAAGTTCTTTGGATTCAAGGCCACCCTTGATAATAGCATTTCCTTCCCCTACTTCTCTGCCAGCCTTTCCAGGTATACTCAAGAATGGAAGATTGGCCAGACACCATCCCAAAGTTTAGGCCCATGTGGCACTCGATGCCTGAGAGACTGAGTTGGCAAAGGCGACTTTTTAAGGCATTCTTCTCCTCATTGGCTTTTTGGGCATCTTTTGTCATTTGAGTTAATCTATTTTTTAGGGTGTTGATTTCTTCAGTCATACTGCTGACTCTCTTTTCATGATTTTCCTGCAACGTTCTTATTTCTCTTCCCATTTTTTCTTTCACGTCCCTTATTTCTCTTCCCAATTTTTCTTCCACTTCCCTTATTTGGTTTTGAAAATCTTTCTTCAGCTCATCTCTAGCTTTAAGGCATTCTTCATGTTTATTGGAGGCCTCTGGTGGGGGCGCTCTGGCTGCGCTCTCCTCCTCCCTCTCTCTCCCATGATCTTTCTTTTCCCCAAAGAAGGAATCAAGGGTTTGG
>CM053580.1:589146268-589162475 GCA_028627135.1 Pseudochirops cupreus | reverse complement strand
AAAGAAGGAATCAAGGGTTTGGGAGCTGTTCTTACTTTGCTTCTTATGCTTATTCTTACTCATGGTTCTTCAGACCGTGATTTTTTTTTTTTAAATCTCTGTGGGGCTCTGCTTGCAGAAGGGAAAGCTCTGTCCCAAATCGCTGGGGTCCTCCCGGCTGCCGTAGCTCTTAGGGAGAGGCTGAGAACTCTTCCTGTATACTTCTGGCTGACTGGATAGCGAGGACTCCAAGACCGAGGCCCAAGACGGCGATCCGTCCAAGGCTGCTCAACGCAAGAGCTCTGGCCTGAGAAGAATCGCTCAGTCCCCCTGCTGCCTGCAGGCTGCGGGCGGGAAGCTGCAACACGGAGGCGGGTGCAAAACCTCTGCCTTTCGCTTTTCTGCTCTGGAGGCCTTCTGGCCATACTGCTTATCTCCCCCTTTCACAATGCCCACTCACAGCTGCCGCTAATCTGCTCACCTGAAGCTCCTCCACTCCTCCCGTCCAGCCGCCCCCGCCCCCGGGGCACAGCCCTGGCTTCAGGCCAGGCTGCTTTCGGTTCGCAGTGCTGATATGGTTCCTCGTAGCTGAGCTGACTTTAGTGGGAAGTATCTTTGTCTGCGTTTTGGAGTTCTAGGATTGGTTTAGAATCCTATTTTATGGGTATTTTGGGGTGGCTATGTGAGAGCTGCGATGTGTTGCTGCTGCTACGCCGCCATCTTGGCTCCGCCCCCGATTCTTCTCCTTTTTAAAGTCACAGTTAAGTCCCCCAACCATGCTGTCCACAAAAGGCTCTTGCTTCTTGTTGTCTTGCACTCACCAGGCATGTGCTTGCTCCTCTGAGGCCACAGCCACAGCTTAGGATCACTTCTGGTCATCATCACTAGGTTTGGCTTCTGGAAAGTGGAGGGATCCCTCAGTCTTTCCCCATTTAGCTGTCTGCCTTTCTTTGGGTGAAAGTTTGTGAGGTAGAAGTTGATGAGTTGAAAGTTCCTGAGGCTATGAGGTAAAAGTTTGTGAGGTGAAATTTCTTGAGCCTGTGAATGAGGTGAAAGTTGAGATGATGGTTATTGAGGGCTTGTCTGCTTCTTCACCAACTGCTCTAAGGCTTGCTGTTTTTCGATTCAGTGGAAGCAGTCTGGCTTCACTTCACTCAGACCAAACCTTAATCTCTGGAGGCCCTGTCTTCTTTGAGGTCCTCTCAAGTCATCTTAGGAGAATGACTGCTTTGCCCCTTTATTTTATATTTATTTTTTCTCTTCTATGTTCATTTCACGGCAATTTTCTTTCTCTTTGTGGAGGAAGTCTGGAAAATGTGGAATTTTTTTACCTATTCTACCACCTTCCCAGAATGCCACTCTCTCTTACAGAGTCCTTTTAGCAGGAACAACATGAAGATGCTTGGGATGCAATGGGTGACCTTGAATCTTTGATGTCTAACTGAACTGTAATGCTCCACCATGCCTATTTCAACTGCCTTTATGGCTGTTGGAACAAATTGTTTTCACTTGGCCATTCCATCAGGTAAAACTTCACATTCTTTGTGTAGACGTCCTCCTAACTCACTGTTTCATTTGAACCCCCTTGATTACCCTCAACCTGGTTTAGCCCATTTGCTAAAATGGTTACCAGGGTGGGATTGCTGCACTTGCTATACCTTCTTGGAGCAGTAGGTGAGAGTTGGATGAATTAGGTGGACATTGAAGGTTGAAAGCAGTCCTGGAAAAGGCTGAGCAGCCCTCATGCCAGAAGTTTCTAATAATTCCCAAACATACACGCCCCTTTAAGCAGTTAAAAGGATTTCTATCTCTACAAATCATACCAGCTAGTCATATTCATGAAGTAGAATGGCCTCAGGCTAGAACAACTGATTCAAGTGTGCATGTGTCAAGATCACTAGTATGTTTGGAATACGTGTTAAGCATATTCTGCCTGTGGATTTCCTTGAAGAGGGCAAGGTGAAGTTTTAGTCTTCTCTATTATTCAGGCTTAACTGCACTTTACAAAGCAAAACTGCTTCATTTATTGGTCTCCTCAGAAGACAAGTGCCAGAGGACTTAAGTATTTTAACTCTTAATCTGCAAACCTCTTTTGGTTGGAGATGGTCTTAGTCACCCATTGTGTTTAGGCTTACTACCAACCATGTTTCATTTTATTTACTAGTCATTTCCAGCTTACTTTCCAGTTCTGAAAGTATAATCAAATCAACTCTGTTATTACTCTTCGATAGATGCATCAATCTATTCTCCCATCTCTCTACTCACTATCCCTTTAACTCCCATATAAGTGTTGTCTCCTCCTATTAGAATGTAAGCTTTTTGAGAGCAAAGACTGTCTTTGCTTTGGTATTTGTGTCACCATCATGTGACACAGTGAGTAATAAAATTCATTTTCATTCATTCATTCATCCAATCATTGGTTCATACCACTGTGCTTAACCTCCTCCCACCCCAGTCCATTTTGTGGGATGTTCTTGATAAGTAGCAATATTAAAAATAACCTGGGTTCCTGACAGTGACTTCAGGCAATCCAAAATGTTGATGTCTTATGCTTAATGATCTCTGAGATAGCTTATAAATCTGGTGATCCCTAAAGGTGAAATACTTGTAATGGGGATTCATAGACAAATGCAGATCCATTTACCTTCTGAGTAATGACAGAACTTTGCTTACTCACTTATCTAGGGGGCAGTAATGGGTAGTAGAAAGAGTATGTGGAGTCCAAATGCTAGAACTGATCTGCTACATATTGTTTAAATATAGGAAAGTCATTTTACTTCCCTATGTGTCAGTTTATTCATTTGTAAAATGTAAGAGTTAAATCAGATTACCTCCTCTGCCCCAGCCCAGGGTCTGCCTAGCTGCCTGAATGGGAACCCAGCTAGTTGGGTAAGTTTATCCTCTGCCTCTCCCTCTCCTACTCCTTCTCCTCTCCTAAGGAAGGTAAAAGTTGATGTTTAGAAGCTGCCCACTTAACTTGGGGTTTACTGGCTAGATTCCTTCCTTCCTCCCCACTGTCTTTCACAAAACCTTAAACCCAGTTCACTCTGGAAGCTCATTAATTGGACCACATTAGGTGCCTGCCCAAGCTCCACATAAGGGCTGTATTTTGGGCCCTCCAGGCTTAGAGTAAATGTCAATGGTAACTGTTTCTCTTTGGAACAGCAACCCTGAGGGTCTTTCCCTCCCAGCTTGATTTTTTTTTTAATTAAAGAAACCATCCCTTGACTCACTTCTTAAAGAGGCCTGCCTGTCATCATCAAAAGAACAAAATGTATTATCACCAGAGTCTGTCATTGTAACCTTACTCAGGTAGGGAATGTGAACCTGCAAGCTTCTTTAATGTTTGTCATTGAAGAATCATAATTCTGTCACAAATCTATTGGATCAAGTAACCTCCCAGCCTCCTTTTTTTTTTATATGTTCGACTGTAAAGCTGGGATCCTATCTAAGGAATGAAAGGAGAAGGGGATTTATGAGCATTGTAATATGTTGCAATATGTCTTTAGAATAGATTTCTTTAGATGTCTTTACAATAGATTTCACTGAGTCTTGAGTATGAGGTCTGACTTACATCATGCCCAGTGCAGGGAAGTTTCAGGACATCAAGGCTATGAGAATTAAGGCTCTCAGAGAAGCTGACATTTCTAAAAGATTTTAAAAATTTTTTAAGTCTTGTCACCTATAAGGGAATTTTTCATGAGGTTTCATCATCACAGGCCATTTTCTGAATCCAGGACACAAAAACTCTTTTGCGTGTTCTCTGTGGAGGCACTTCTCTACTGTACCCTCTGTTGGGATCAAGGGAAAGAGAGTACAAAATATAATTTTCTGCTGATGTTTTTCCCTTAGATGCAGAGACTCAGGTGGAGATGCCTTGGGCAATCTAGTCCTCAGGGTTCTTCATGTACTGAGGTTTCTCTGGGTAGTCTTCAGTAAGAGAAGTGACCCCTGTTGGTATCTAATGAAAAGATGTTGTGAGACAGAATTCACTCTAAGAGCTGATGAAAGTATAAAACATCCATTAATCTTATGCCATTGTCCTTGTCTTTGACATAGACCTTACTAATGTCCCATTGTGTTTCCTCAGGTGTGGTAGTCATTCCAAAGCCTGGCCATATACAGAAAGACAGGTCATTTCTAATGCTGGATAGCTTCTCATCAGTCCATGACTGAGGCAGCTGACTTTGCTGTGGTCTGAGTTGCTCCTTAGTTTGCCCATGCTTGGAACTTTGGCTAATTTTCAAGCAGATATCACATATTCAGAAAAGTATTTCTCAAATGCTTTCTTTCATTTTAATATCTCTGCTGTGGCTGCAGCTTCCAGACTGTGGCAACAATTTCCCTGAGAAGCTTCCCTGCTTCCACCAGATTAATCCCATTGTTTCCCAAGATGGGGACCTGGTGATTGGGTTCTTTTTATCCTTGTTCTCAGTTGAAGTGAACAGGGTAACAGGAGCAGAACTGTTTGAAAGTCTTCCTAATAAAGCTTGTAAGCCTTATCGGTAAGTGTCTCTCTATCTCATTTTCACTGTGATGATTAAGAAGAGGTCCTCTTAAATGAAGTAAAAGGGCAAGCCCATTCCACATGAGGTAATGTATGCTTTCCCCCTCTTCTTGCCTCTGAATTTTTTTACATCCTTGTTGGTTTCCTCTCTTTGCCATTGTCACTCCCCTTCAAAGGGCCCCTACTCAGAAAGCTCAGCCCTGACCAGACTCAGTTTCTTATCATCCTTCTTTCCTTGTCCTGATTTCATGTTTATACATAATCAGTGAAACTAATGAACATCTTTAGACACCAAACCTCCTGGTATTAGGTTAATATCCTGAAGCAGAAGTTCTTAAAACCTATGCCTCTTTTCTATTCTTAGTTGGAGTTATTGCTGTTGAAAGTACTGCTATTGGGCAATATCCATATGGCTCCATCCGTAATACTGAAAGGTCTCATTTTTCCTCTCTACATTTGGACATCTGATAACACATAGCACAGAATTTTAGGAAGTCATGGGACCTCCTTCAGTGAAGATTTCATATTTTTCTCACCTCCTCTATTAGTGTAAAATACACTGTTAGAGCTCCTCCCTCTTGGTGTAATGTGAATTTATCATTTTCCTCAATTCTTCTTGGCGGTAGTTACATGTTCCTGATAGTCAGAGCAGTCCAGGATAGGGAACCCCAGGAGAGCTGATGACTGTTCTGGGACAGACCCTGAAACTGTGGGCTCTGGACATTTCAGTTTTGGGGAAGGGAGAAATATGCTCTGGCTGCAGTTGTAAGAAGTACTGAGTGAGGTTTAGAAATATCTTTACGGAATATCTGTTATTGCTCAGTAATGTCTGGAGTATTCTGGTTTTCTCTAGGTTATGTGTCAATGGTTTGATTTTGATTCTCTTGCTTAGGTTTGCTGAACTGGAGACGTCCAAGGAGAACTGAAAAGAAATAGAATCAGATTTCCTTTCTGGGACTTTGACAAGTTGTACTGACTTTTTAATAATTAGATCTTAGTTTTGGGCTTTGTTCTCTTACATTTTTTCTTACAGAAACCCCGGTTTACAGAGCAGGAACACTGTGTTTAGCAATGAACACTCAGACATAAACCTCTATTAGTCTGATAGTAGAAATGGGATTCAGACTAAAATACACTAATTTTTGGACAATTTCATTTTGTGACAGTTGAAGAGAAGTAGATTAGTTATTAATTTGATCTTCTGCTTGTTGGACACCAACTATGACATACTTTGTATGGTTCTTTGACAGGAGAGTATCTTGACTTCTTTGGTATCTTCTTGTAGCCAAATGCTTCTGGATATCTATTTTACCTTATGTCACTTTTCCTCTGGATTCTCTTATTTCTTTTTACACATTTTCTTCTGTTTATGTAAATAAGAAGACTGCATAAATTATTATTTTATTTTATTTTGTTTTTCAAAGTTAATTAAACAAATGATCTTAATGTACACATTTACACTTGCATTAATCCTACATCTACTTCCACCATGTATGTAAAGTAACGTAATCATAGAATGTTAGAGCAGGAAGGGATTGGATTATCTTGTCCAATTCACCCACTTCTACAAGTGGAGAAACTGAGATCTAGAGAGCATCTAGTGTCATATAGCTGGTAAGTCGGAAAGTTGAAATTCAAATAAAAGAATTCCGACTGAAGACCCAATACTCTTTCCACTAAATCATGTTACGTATCATTTACATTACTCCATATTTACATTAAAAAATTAAATAGTCTTCAACAAGACATGACTAAGATGGACTATGCTTGTTAATGAACAGCACAGGGCAGAGTCCAAAATGGTTTTCTTGGTTCTGAAATTTTTATATCCCATGAAGCAGCTTACTGAAATTTTCTTTTCAGTATCTTATCTGAGAAATGGCAACACACAAGACACCAAAAGGATCTTCCCAAATGTGCTGTACTTCCCTTATTTAAATCATAAATTATTTTAAATTATAAATATCTATATTGTAAATTGTCTCCTTTTTGGTCTGAAAAACAAAATCATTGAATCATTTTAGTCATTATCTTTTTAGTGCTTTAATAAGCTTCTTCTTATTCTCTTTTCTTTCTTTATTAATCACTACCAAGGCAGAACTGGTGGTTTGACTTAGAGGGGAAAGAAGGTTCTACCATCCTTTGGTGCAAATTTAAACAAGGATCCTGTCCTAAGTAAAATGATTTTTTAAACTCTGTGCGGGATTTGATTTCTTTGTTGAGAATAGCACTCCTTGATAAAAGTACGGGCTCTGCTACTGTCCTCCCTGATTCTAATTTAATGGCAATTAAATGAAGGGGGAAAGAATGTACAAAGTGTCCTATATTCTCAAAAACAGTTAATGAATTCTCAAGACAGAATTGAAAATTCTTAGGATTCTATCATGTCAAATGAGGTCGTCAGGACTTGGCATTCTGCCACATTCATCTTCTCCCTCCATTCGAACACACCTAGATTGTCTGAGAGGTGGTAAAGCTGAAAAAATTACACTGTGTTGGGTATATTTTTTAAAATATTGTTAAGAAAAACACAGAGTTTTTTTTTCCTTTTGGACTGGTCCCGGGTTGAAGATCTAGTACTATGTTGCAATCTTTGTAATGATGTGTTTTCTACTCTTCTCACCCCTATATAGGAAGGGAAGGAAGTGAGGCTAGAGGAAGGTTGTGTTAGAACTTGGTCTTCCCTTGGAGATACCAGACAGCACTGGAGTAAGATATTGGGGGCCAAAAAATGCATTGCTTCGTATTCCCCATACTTGTGTTAGCTTGTTCACATAATTTCTTCCTCTTGGAATGACTCATTCCCCAAATACCCATATATCAAAATCATTCTCAGTTTTCATGGGCCATGATGCCCTCCATGAAGTCTTCCCTTGTTTCTTCTGGGGGATGAGGCCTCCCTTGGCTCAGATTTCTTAGATCTCAGTGACATTCACCTTAAACACATCCCCTTCTACTTTGTGTTGCAGTTATTGGTGTATATATTCTCTCTCCCACTGCATCATCAACCTTCTGGGGTCAAGGGCAATCCAGATCCTCTACGGGATCTAGTCCATACTCGATATCTATTTGTGACATGAGTAAGTGACTCAGGCAGGCAGAATCACATAAGAACTTAAAGCCAATAGGTCTCACCATTTCAAGAATCATAAGAAGGGAAGAATATAGAAATGAGGCACTCTTGGGGGCATTTTAAATACAAATGGAATGAATTGAACAACTGTTGGAGTCCTTAGTTTTGACTCACATGGCTGGGGAACTCATCCTTCTGAAAAGTATTCTTTTTGAAGGCTTTGTTAATATTCTATGTGAATCACCCCCATAGGTGGCTGCACAAAAATTACCAGCAAGCCCTGGCTGTTGTATTTGCTGTAGAGGAGATTAACGGGATCCCATTCTGTTGCCCAACATTTCCCTGGGATTTGACATATACGATACCTACCACAGTGATGAGAAGACCTTGGAGAGTTCCTGTGGTGGCTGTCTGGGTCTGGCCAGCTCATCCCTAACTACAGCTGCAGGAAGCAGGACAAGTCTGGGGCTGTTATTGGAGGAGTCACATCATCCCTTTCTGTCCAGATGGGGACTGTGTTCCAGCTCTACAAGTTTGCACAGGTGAGTGATAGTGAACCTAGAAAATTGCATATCTTCATGGATAATATTAATAGCAATGATAATAGTAATTTAACAGCAGCAACAATAATTGCATTTATGAAGTGCTTTACAGTTTAAAGAGTGCTTTACATAGGTGTTTCTTTGGATTCTCATAAAAAAAAACATAAAAAAAGTTTTACAGAGGAGGATATTGAGACTGAGAAAAGTTAAGTTGTGAGTCCAAGATCATGCAAATAATGAGTTCTGGGGGCAAGATTTCACCTCATGTCTTTTTGACACCAGTTTAATTCTCTAGTCCCTGCATCACGCAGCTCCCCCAATTGTCATGAGCAATTGATGTTTTTCTCCAATTATTTAGATATGATTTTATTTGTGTGAAAAGTATTTTGTAATTGTATTCATATAGGTCCTGGGTTTCTTTTGGCAGGTAGATTCCCAAACATTTTATAATGTCTACAGTAACTTTAAATGGAATTTCTCCTTCTATCGTGTGTTGTTGGATTTCATTAGAAATATAAAGGAATGCCGAGGATTTATGAGGGTGTATTTTATATTATGCAACATAGTCATTTATTATCTCAAATAGTTTTTTACTTGATTCTCTAGGATTCTCTAAGTATATCATTACATCATCTGCAAAGAATGATAGCTTAGTCTCTTCTTTGCCTAATTTGAGTCCTTCAATTTCTTTTACTTCTCTTATTGCTACTGCTAACATTTCTAGTACCAAATTGAATAAGAGGGGTGATAGTGGACATCCTTGTTTCAACCCTGATCTTATTGGAAATGCTTCTAACTTATCCCCATTACATATAATACTTGCTGATGGTTTTAGATAGATGCTACTTATCATTTTAAGGAAGACTCCTTTTATGCCTATACTTTCTCATTTTTAAAAATAGGAATGGGTGTTGTATTTTGTCAAATGTCTTTTCTACATCTATTGAGATAATCATATGGTTTCATATGATCATACTAGTTTTGTTGTTGATATGATCAATTATACTGATAGTTTTCCTAATATTGAACCATCCTTGCATTCCTGGAATAAATCTTACCTGATCCAGGTGTATTATTCTCATGATAAGTTGCTGTAGTCTTTTTGTTAAAATTCTATTTAAATTTTTTGCATCTATATTCATGAGGGAAATTGGTCTATAATTTTATTTCTCCGTTTTGTCTCTTCCCAACTTAGGTATTGTAATGGAAATGGGAATTTGAAGATCTTCTCTGATCCTTAATAGACCTAGGGGGGAGTTTGAAGAACTGCCCTGCTTTGAAAGTAAACTCTGCCCCCTAATAGGCTGAATGTAATCTCATAGAGCCTGTGATGGAAGCAATTTGCTGAAGGGTACAGTAGAGCCCACAGGAAGCTTCCCTGCTGTGAAGATAAATTCTGCCCCCTAATAAGCTGAATGTGGTCACATGCAGCCTGTGGTGGGAGAAATTTTGCTGAAGGGAAGCAGAGCCCACAGGAAGCTGGTAGTCAGAGCTAGCCAGATGGTGGTGGTGGGGGGACAGAGGAACACAGGCAAGATGACAGAGTTTTGTGAGTAAATATTGATCTTGTTTTGGTATTGTGTTTGACTGGATGATGCTGTGGTTTTCAGTGTTATTGTGGCTTCTGAATGTATTTGGAACCATGATGGAATTGGTTTACTCGTTTTGGGATTCGGTTTTCTGGTGTCTTAATAAATGTTTCAGCTCTGTTCTCTATTTGGAGAATTTGGTAAATTTTGTGACTGAATGTCATGCAATACTCATAGTCACAGTCTTTATTGTGACTGTGTGCACTGTAAATATTGCATTGGTGCTACAGGTATCAGTACCATACTTGTGACATAAAAATAATTTGATAGGACTCCTTTCTCTCCAATTTTCCCAAATAGTTTGTAAAGTATTGGAATCAATTGTTCTTTAAATGTTTGATAGAATTCCCTAGTAAACTCATCTGGCCCTGGAAATTTTTCAATTTCTTTTTCTGATATGGAGTTATTTAAGTAATTTACCTTCTCTTCAGTTCATCTGGACAACTTATATTTTTGTAAATATCCATCCATTTCACTAAGATTGTTAAATTTATGGGCATACAGTTGTGCAAAATAATTCCTAATTATTGTTTTAATTTCCTCTTCATTGGAGGTAGATTTTTCCTTTTCATTTTTGATACTGGTAATTTGGTTTTCTTCTTTCTTTTTTAAAATCATATTGACTAAAGGTCTATCAATTTTATTGTTTTTTTAATGAAACCAACTCTTGGTCATATTTATTAATTCAATACTTTTCTTAATTTCAATTTTATTAATCTCTCCTTTGGTTTTCAATATTTCTAATTTAGTATTTAACTGGGGTTTTCATTTTGTTCTTTTTCTAGCTTTTTCAGTTGCATGTCCAATTTATTGACCTCCATTTTCTTTATTTTATTCATGTGTGCTTTCAGAGATATAAAACTTCCCCCAAGAACTGCTTTTGCTGCACCCCTCAAGTTTTGGTATGTTGTTTCATTATTTTTGGTCTCTTGAATGAAGTTACTGATTGTTTCTATAATTTCTTGTTTCACCCACTCATTCTTTAGGATTAAGTTATTTAGTTTCCAATTCGTTTTTAGTCTATCTTTCCATGAGCCTTTATTAAATATAAATTTTATGCATCATGATCTGAAAAGGATACATTTAATATTTCTGCCTTTCTGCACTGAATTGTAAGGTTTTTAATGCCCTGGTACATGGTCAATTTTTGTGTATGTGCCATGTGCCACTGAGAAGAAGGTATATTCCTTTTTATTCTCTTTCAATTTTCTCCAGAGGTCTATCATATTTACCTCCTCTAAAATTCTATTCACCTCCTTAAATTCCTTCTTGTTTATTCTGAAGTTAGATTTATCAAGTTCAGAGAGGGGGAGATTGAGGTTCCCTGCTAGTACAGTTTTGCTATCTATTTCTTCCTCTAACTCCCTCAACTTCTCCTCTAGGAATTTAGATGCTATACCTCTTGGTGCATGTATGTTTAGTAGTGATATTGCTTCATTCTCAATGGTACCTCTTAGCAGGATATAGTTTCCTTCCATATCTCTTTTAATTAGATCTATTTTGCTTTTGCTTTATCTGAGATAAGGATTGCTATCCCTGCCTTTTTTTTTTTTTTTTGCTTTGGCTGAAGTATACTATATTCTATTCTAGCCTTTTACCTTTACCTTTGTGTCTCCCTGCTTCACATATGTTCCTTGTAGACAGCATATTGTAGGGTTACGATTTTTAATCTATTCTGTTAACTGCCTCTGTTTTATGGAAGAGTTCATTCCATTCACATTCACAGTTATGAGTACTATTTGTTTTTCCCTCCATCCTATTCCCTCCCCTGTTTATACTTCTATTTCTCCCTTCTCCCTTCCCTTCCTTAAGAGTGTTCCTTTTAACCACCAGCTCCCTCAGTATTCCCTACCTATGCATGCACCTCCCTTTACCTACTGCTTCCCCTTACTACTACTTCTCTCTCTTCTAACGACTCCCCCCTTTTCCCCCTTTTCCCTCCTACTGACTGTAGGGCACAGTAGATTTTTATACTTAACTAAGTATGCTATTCTCTCCTTGAATCCAATCAGATGCAAGTAAATTTCATGCAGTGCTCCACTCCCTCCCTCCTTTCCCTCTACTATAATGAGTTTTTGTGTCTCTTCATGTTAGAATCCTATATTTAACTGATTGTGTTATTCCCTCCTTGAACTAAAACCAATGGGAGTAAAGTTCATATAATTTCCATCTCCCTCCCTTCTTTCCCTCTACTATAGTATGTTTTATGTCTCTTTGTGTGGCATAATTTATCCTTTTCTGCCCCCTTCTTTCCCTTTCTCCCATTACAACCCCTTTTCACCGCCAATCAGGTTTTTTCCCCCACCAGATTAATTAATTTAGGGGCAGCTAGGTGGTGCAGTGAATAGAGCACTGGCCCTGGAATCAGGAGGACCTGAGTTCAAATCTGGCCTCAGATACTTAATACTTACTAGCTGTGTGACCTCGGCAAGTGACTTAAACCCAATTGCCCTGCCTCCCCTCCTCCAAGAAAAAAAAGATTAATTAATTTATACCCATACCCTCTATCTATGTATATCCCTTTTAAATGTTGCCATAATTATACAATTCTCATTATTGACAGGTATCAGATTCTCATATAGGGATATAAAACGTTTGCTCTTAATAAATCACAAGTTATTTGAGTGTGTGTGTGTGTGTGTGTGTGTGTGTTTACCTTGTTTACCTTTTTATATATCTCTTGAGTCTTGTATTTGGGGATCAAATTTTCCATTGAGCTCTGGCTTTTTCATTAGGAAGGTCTGGAAGTCCCTTATTTTATTGAATGACCATCTCCTTGCCTGAAAGATTATGCTCAGTTTTGCTGAATCCTTGGTTGCAGTCCAAGCTCTTCTGCCTTACAAAATAGCATATCCCAGTTCCTCCGTTCTTTTAATGTAGAAGGTGCTAGGTCCTGTGTGATGCTGACTGTACTTCCATGATATTTAAATTGTTTCTTTCTGGCTGCTTGCAGTATTTTCTCCTTGGCTTGATAATTCTGAAATTTGACTGCAATATTTCTTGGAATTCTTTTGATAACTATTTTACCCTCTGATTCTAGGACTTCAGGGCAGTTTTCTTTGATAATTTCTCGGAGGATGTTGCCCAGGCTTTTTTTTTCATCATGGCTTTTTAGAAGGCCAATAATTCTTACATTATCTCTCCTGGATCTATTCTCCAGGTCAGTTGTTTTTCCAATGAAATATTTTACATTTTCTTCTGATTTTTCAATCTTTAGGCTTTGTTTGACTGCTTCTTGATGCCTCATTGAGTCATTAGCTTTGATTTCACTGATTCTGTTTTTTAGTGAATTATTTTCCTTGTTTAGTTTTTGAAGCTCCTTCTCCATATGTTCAGATTTCATTGTTAGGGAGGTATTTTCTCCAGTTAGATTATGAACCTCCCTTCCCAATTCACAAATTCTACTTTTTACGGATTTCTTTTCTTCAGTGAGATTTTTTTCCACTTTGGCAATTGCAATTTTAAAAGAATTGGTTAATTTATCTCCTACCTCTCTAATCTCCTGGCTTTTAAAGTGTATTTCTGCTTCTAGAGCACAGAGGGCTCTGACCCATGCTTCTCAAGCTGGGATCTAGGGCTCTGGTTGTTGACTTTGTGTGCTGTAGCTTCTGGGTGTCTAGACTGAGGCCAAGGCCAGGACTTTGTGTGTTTTCCCTGGGTTACCCTGAGGTTCACAAAGTAAGGTGTGGGGGAGGGGTGGTCTGAATACTTCAGGTTGCTGACTCTGTGCCCCTGAGCTACAGCTCAGGCAGACTCAGTTGCTGGTAGTCAGCCACACTGGTATCGGCAGATTCCCCCGATTGTGCTAAGACATCCCTGGGCTTCTGGCATTAGTACTTGCTGACTCCACCCCCCTGTGCTTCAGTGTCTTACTGGTCAGCTGAGATGGGGCTTGTTGGGATGCCTCTGCTCTTCACTTCAGACTCAACACAGCCTCAGTCATACCATTCTTCTAGTACTCCCAAGCTTGCTGTTGGTTCCACTATTTCAGGATTTTACACTGGGGCAATAACCTCTGGGTTTTCAGGGTAAAAATGGGGGATTAGAGAAGATAAAGTCTACTCTGCCATGTTGGATCCAAGAAGTTCAGGTAGATGATTTTTATTATTTTATTTTGCTTTTTTAGAGGGGGGAGGGCAGGGCAATTGGGGTTAAGTGACTTGCCCCAGGTCACACGGTTAGTAAGTGTTAAGTTTCTGAGGTCAAATTTGAACTCAGGTCCTCCTGACTCCAGGGCCATTGCTCTATTCACTGCACCACCTAGCCTCCCCAAGGTGATTTTTAAAACATCCTAGCAGTGGGTTGTGTGGACTAGCTGCTGTCCTTGCTGTGGATTCTGTGTTTGTCTCTTACCTAGCAGCAACAGATCCTCTGTCCTGCCATGAGAGGTCAGAGAATTTCCCTTGCTGTCCATGAATTTGCTGGCCAGGGCTCACTCTGGTTCCAATGTGGTCTGGTCTTGGGTCTGTACTGGCTAGCCCCCTGCGTGGTCCATGCTTCTCACTCCTCACTCCCCCTTCTCAGTCCCACACGCACACTTTCCTGGAGTAGGAATCTGCCACATTGCATCTCCCCATGGATTCTGACACTCTAAAATCCATTCAGATTCACTTTTTAGAGATTGTTGACTTAATTCATGGAGGAGTTCAGGTGAATTCCTACCTTCACCCTGCCATCTTGGCTCTACCCCATAAGGGCAATATTTTCACTTGCATGTGAATTGGATATGGTCAAATTTTTTTTCCAAGCCTAGTCTGTAGCTGGTTTAACTTCATTTTCTGATTTTGAATTAGTGTCTTAACCTTCCGCACCACCAGAGCTGATTTCCATATTTGAGATTTTTAAAAATTATTTTGCAAACCATTTATTTTAACTTTATGTTAAATTATGTTTTCCCCCAGCATCAAGAGGGGTGATGACAGTGTCCTAAACTTCAAACTTTTTCGTCATTGATGTTTTCAGAAGTTAGTTATGGGGTCGTTGACTTGAAAGTTTGTTTGGTTAAAGGAGACAAACAGGCTAGGTTATATATATATATATATATATAAAATTTATTCCCTTAAGGCTACCAGATACATGCTGCATGGAGCCAGAACATAAATTCTGACTGTCTCATACGAGAATGATAAAGTTGTTTATATATGTTTTAGGACAATCCAAAAATCTCTGTGTCCCTCATGCCCAATTTAATTAGCCTTCTCACAATAGCAAAGTTTACCAGGCCTTTAAAAAAATTTGCTCAGAATATTTTCTTTACTTTGCCCTTAAATATATCACTAGAAATTAATTACTTTCTGTAATTTCACAGATAGTGAATGTGGTAGTCCATAAACCTTCAAAGGTATGTAAATATATCCTTAGATGAAACAGGTTTGAAAAATCACACCCCTATCTTTTTCCATGTATTCTCATTTGGATGATAAAAATTCTACAATACAGAAACTTTTGCACAGAGTTAAAAGAACTTTAGGTGGGGGTGGAGCCAAGATGGCAGTGTAGAAGCAGGAAAACTGCTCAGCTCCCTCCATAATCATCTCAAATACCTATAAAATATGACTCTAAACAAATTTTAGAGCTCCAGAACTCACAAAGGTACAGAGAAACAAAGCTCCCACTGAAGGCAGCCCAGCAAGTGGGACAGGAAGGGCTCATCGCAGCATGCAGAGAGCCAAAACCAGCCTGGCCTGAAACCATGGATTGGTCCCAGGGCTGCCAGGACAAGCCACAGCTGGAACTTTCAGGACAGTGGATCACTGGCAGCTGTGGTGATTTCCAGAATTATCAACCCATAAGAAAGAAGGACTAAGTGAAAGGTCAGGGGAACTTGGCTAAATCTGGGGAAGAAAAGAGGGTCTGGCCATCTGCCTCCAGGGCAAGAAAGCAGCAGAAGCAGTGGCCCTGCAGCTGCCTCCACATGGCTGCTTCAGAGCTTGTGGCCTGCAGATTGCAGAGGGGCCAAGTGATCATTCAGAGGCTAAGTGCTCTTGCCTTAAGCTGCCTGGATCCAGATGGTGGTCTTGCAGTGGTGGTCCTGAGGTGTGTTTTCAGTGAGCCAAAGCTGGTGCAGGCTGCAGAGATGGCAGAGGCCCCCTAATAGCTCCTAATAGCTGTGAAAACCCAAGCAATATGGGACAAAGCTCTCCCCTCTGGAAGCAGAGTTCCACAGAGCTAAAAAGCCAAGTAATTGACTGGCAGCATGAGCAGGAAAAGTAAGCAAAGTAAGAACAGCAATCCAACTTTAGATTTCTTTTCTGGGGACAAAAAGGATCAAAGCATGGAACAGGAGGAAGACAACACAGTCAGAACTCCCACACCAAAAGCTTCCAAGAAAAATGTAAGCTGGTTACAGGCCATAGAGGAGCTTAAGAAGGATTTTGAAAACCAAATAAGAGAAATGGAGGAAAAATTGGGAAGAGAAATGAGAATGATGCAAGAAAACAATGAAAAAAGAGTCAACAATCTGACTGAAGGAAATAATGCCTTAAAAAATAGATCAACTCAAATGGCAAAAGAGGCC